>VWZZ01004507.1:473843-536359 GCA_013399095.1 Psophia crepitans
TGAAATGCGATTAACTTCACTCAACATTCCTTGCTGGAAACCAAACCAAACCTTGCTGCCACCAAAGCCTTCGAGAGGGGCGTCTTTTCTTTCTGCAGCAGCAGCTTTTCACACGGGCAGAAGGAACCACAAAAATCCGTCTGCAGCACCCCACCTTAATGTGGATTTCTTTGCAAATTAACCAAGTGACAAAGCTCCTCCAGACCTCCCCTTAGCAGCTCCCAAAAGCAAGCTCACTGCTGAAGCCTTTGTAGCTTGGAACAAGGGTGCACTAGTTGAATTAATCAGATCAGTTATCAGATGACAACAGATGAAACGTAGCATCCCCCAGAACCTCCCAGAGAAGACACTTAACCCCAGGCCAGCGAGCATCCAGCTGGGACAGGACCAGGGACCTTCCCAGTCTTTGGGTGAAGGAAAAGCGCCCGGGGCTCATGGGAGCTGCACACTCCCATCCATTCCAAGTGCACCGCTTACCAGCAGGGATCTTACTCTTCACTGGCATGTTGCATGTAAATTTTAGATCATTTAGGAAACACGCTGTACTTGTCTGTGCTGCAGAAGCTGTGCTTTAGGGCTGAATTATTTTACTACTTTCAGTCCTATAACATGATGAATTATATACACTGTCACTGCTCATCACACCTTTTCTAACCACTTAATACATGCAGATTTTGCTAACATTTTTCATTACAATTTTAGTAAAGGGAAACATCTGTTTCCCCCCGCCTTAGAAAGTACATTGCATCTTCCAAGCTGCCACATGCCTTTGAAATTCCATGTTTAATCAACGCCATAATCTCTTCCAGAAAAAGACCAGCACTCAGATAAGCAGCCTTGCAACCCCCCCCCCCCATCAGCATGCATGGTTAAATGTTTCCAGTTTTTCTAAGGAAAAGAGCAGCGCTGAAAAATCCACACCAAACCAAAGGATTTTGTTGATCAAATAATGAAAGAAACAGCACAAATTCTGGAATACAAAATTTATTTCATAGCTTATAAAAAGTCTTCCAACATTGCAAATTCTGTCACAAAACACAAACTGTACAGGTCTATTTTCATTAGGTTTAGAATAATGATTATTACTGTCAGATCTCCCCAGACATATAATTTCAGCTCAGAAGGATCAAGCGATCACACACAGCTTCTTACTATCTTCTTCAAAAGACATCAGTCTCACATGTGCCTGAACAATGGCTTTTAAATTGTCAAACATATTAGTGCAACCTCACTACTTGGTACAGGATGCAAGGTTCAGATGCAGAACCACCTATTGAATCACCAGCTCTCTTCAGAGCCCGACAGATTGTTCACTCCTCACCTATCAACGGCTGGGTTGGGTCACTACTGCCTGCAAGTGTCATGGAAAGCTTCGAGTGTTCGGAAATCCCTCCACGTGGGTGGCAGGCCATCCTGCAGAAACTTTCCGCAGCGCTGGCACGGAGCCTGGAACAGCTTTATGTAACTTCTTAACCAGGTCTAAAAGGAAAAGGGAGAGAAATTAAGAAAACTGGATATGGATGTTCCCCTTTGTCATCATTCTTGTCAAACAGCGATAGCAAGGACAGAGGCTGTACTTTGGCGAGGCCCCAGCGAGGTACACAGTGATTTTATAAACAGAAACATGCCGAAGATTACAAGGTCACTGTATAGCTGAATTCCCACTTTATTAATCATCTTTTGGTTTTTTTCAGTCACCAAAGCAAATTTGTTAATAGAAATTCATCCACTCTGAGCAGGAGGTATTCGCAGCTAGAGCATTAGGATGGAAGGCAAGTATTGTAATACTCCCTGTATTTTTACCAGAATATAATTGTTCTTGATGGGTACCGTCTTCAACTGAATATTGGTTTGTCTCTTCCTATGATCATTTATCACACCCCTGCTGCAATCATACTGCAACGGTCTGAACCCGTCATAGCTGAAGATATAAGGACTTTCACAGCAAGCTAACGAACTTCCTCTCTAATGCAATTTTAAGATCAATACTCATTGGTCATAAAAATACTGTACCATTTTAAATCTGATTACACTGATAAATACATATCTATAAAAGGCTAGTGCTGAACAACATGAGGAAGTTCAGGTGTTCCTCCTAGGTAAAGTTCCTGCCTCTAAAGTGGATTGTTCCCATCATTAGACATGGCAATGAGCATTACATAACCCAATTCCCAACTCAAGGAGATACGCAACTAAAAAGCACCTAGACCAGCAGATTTATACTGTGAAGGATGCACATGAATCTTGTCATTTAAAGTCCTATTGAATTACATCGATAAGAGAAAATTGTTCTCTGAAGAAGAGGTCAGCTGAGTTTATTGAAACAAATCCTTCCATCTTCATCAGAGCCTTCTCTATAGCAACCAAACCTTTGGCCGTCAATAACTCTGCTCCAAAAGAACTAGAGCTTCTCTGGGTTTAGCAGTAAATACGGGGACAAGGGCAACAGAACACTACAAGTAAATTGCTGTTATTTACTTCAGCTTGGATGGGCTTTGCTTGCACTACAGAGAAATCGAATTTTCTGAGCCATAATACAAAAATAGGTAAATGAAGTTAAATTGTGCACTTGAGACATCTGTTGAAAGAAAGAAAAAAAATGCGCTCTTCACTCCCAACAGAAAATTAGGGCTTCACTGCATCCTGTCATGTGGATTGCACCACCAAGATGTGAAAGGAACAACATATTGACACTTGTGGTGTACATCTGGTTTTGCTTTGTTAAAAGTTTAGTAGTGCTTTATCAAATCAATCAGGCAGGTCCACGGCTTAAACAAACGTGCTACCCATTCTATTAAACATTAGTTTTTGGAAACAGGTTGGAACGTGGATTTGACCACTAAGAGCTGCTTTCACCTTTGGAAACCTGTTATTTTAAGATGCACTCCAACAGAAAAGACCTTAGCAAATATCTCACCTTAGTGACTGTTTTATTAAATAAACAAACCAGCACAGCAGGTAAGGGCGTCTGACTGATCTGAGATTACACAGTGCAAATTAAAGACATAGAAGACCCAACGCTATCGTACACACCTAAAGCCTGTGAATGGCAAAATTAGATGTTTGTATTTAGAAGTCCCAGTTATGTTACTCCAGGTGATGGGGGAACGTAATGGAAGTGAAGTGAAGGAAAACGTCTGAAGAGCAGAGAAAACTCTCCCAAAAGCCTCCTTTGGGAGACTCCAGCAGAGAGGGTCTCCACTGTCAAAATTCATCTTGGAGAAGGAATTCTGATTCATAAACACTTGCTCTTGCCTTCTGATTAACAGGACTGCTGATATGCAAGTTTCTTTCACAAATAAAATTCTAAATAGAAGCAGAATTAAAGGTGATAAACTTAAATCCGCATTATCAAGGTAAAGCGGTATTTGATTAATTTTATTGAGTAAGAAAACAGCGGAATACTTCAGTAAGCATCTCCTCAATTCCCAAACCCACCAGCTGTTGTGCTGGGTGAGTATGTGCATTTCCTTAGGAACAAAGTAGGGGCCGAAAGTGGTTACAGCAAAATGGGCTCTTCCCGATCACGTTCCTCCCTCTCATTCTCCAAATAACTCTCATCACTTCCCATACTGGGCAAGCTGACAAGCAAGCTGCCTCAGTTGGAACCACCACCTGGGAGTTTCCTCTTACCGGGGAACTTCAGTGGAGCAGAAGTTCCTTGGACAGTGAGTGGTGTGAAAGGGCTGGACCACAGCAAAGATTTTGGTTGAGAGAATTTTTCCTACTGTCTTTAGAGATGACCCAGAGCAGTTTTGCAAATAGGAATAAATATTTAGACCTCTGACAGAAGAACAGTATACAGCCCAGTCCTCCAACACCAGTTATCCCAGGGTAATGAGAATGATACAAGGAATTACAGTCATTCTCTACTGTCTACCTTGTTTAGATAGGGGAAATTAAAACTGCATCAGAGTTGCCTAATGTCAGTCACTATAAACATGCTGAAGCCTATCTGGAAAAATATATTTTCTAATACCCTTACCATGAAAGATCTGACTACGACATCTGGCATCTGAGGCAGCTGGTAGTGCAATAGAGCTGTGGTCGCATGATCCGTCACCTGTATGAGACAAAAAGAGAATATACACTTGTTCATTCTGTACTTCAGACCAAGCAGTGTTATTCTGCAGGAAAACAGTATAAATTCCATGGGGAAGTAGCAAACCAAGGATTACATGGCTGTGAAGACATTCTCAAAGTAAGTTTGGGTAGTTTTTGATAGCTAGCTTCCATTCCCTCTGCCAACTTCATACAAGAATCAGCTGAAGCAATCATAAATAACTTTGCATGCATACAGTAAAACCAAACACACCTTTGTGTGTTTGCTTTGGTTTCATAAATGTGATAAAAGCTAATAGTGTCGGTAAAATAATCTAATCTGGTAGCTAATGTGAGGCAAGTGATGAGGAAGGTGTCCAGCTCTGTGCTACAGGGAACAATACTAAACTAACATGCTTCACTTCCCACTTTGGGCTACTGACCCAGCTGTAAAAAGGAAAAAACCCCAACAACCCAGGAACCAAAAAACAAAACCGCAACCAAAACAACTTCTGTACCATATAAAATAAAAGGATCCATAGCAAATAATCTGCTTAACTTTCAAACGTCTACAGTGTTGGAGCAGAATTTGTGCTTCTGTGACTGCAATCCCATCTATTCTGTGAAATCACAAACAAGCAAAGTCACTAAACAAATCACGTCAGAGGAAAGCACTTTGGTTTTCTCTTCTATTCCCTTAATCTATGATGATTTGTTCAACAAAAAACCAACATTGTCAATGTCATTACATTAAATAGTTCTGGAAGACTAACTTATAAGAACAGAGATTAAGAACTAAAAAACCCAAACCAACCAAAAAACCCCAAAGCTTTGGTTGTCGTTTGTTTTAGTGAAAATAAACCCAACCCAAAGCCAAAAAACAGCCCCCTGCCCCCCTCCCAGTCTCAGGTTGTTTACGTTGAACAAACAGGAATTGAGCTCTCGGTTTCATTTCCTCTGAAACCAGGAATCAATTAATATGATTATGCTTTACAAATACTTGCATTAGTAAAAGATTTCTGATAGAAAGCTTTCTCATTTCCCAGACAGAGCCATAGCAGTATCTTACATCTGCAAATCATAGCTAGACAGACCACATATAAAATGTATATTTATAACAACAGAAATAATTAAAGGAAAAAAATTGGGAAAACCAAACAATGCTTTGATAAATTTATTTTTTTTTTCCCTTTTAAGTCACTACCATTTTTAAATGATTCTGGAAGGGGGCACAGCTCTGATACAAGTCTCTAACAGTATTTATTCAGCCCATCAGCTTCCTAAGTCATTAGCACAGTCAACAGCTTGCTGCTTCTCAGAAGTTCTAAGCTTAATGCAGAAATTCTTGGCAAAATTCTTTGGGCTGGACTATTAAAGAACTCCAGACAACACAACCACCAGAGCTCTTTCACATCCTGCTGTAAATCTCATAATGGTCCTCATCAGTAATATCAAAGCATCCAACAAACTATGTGATTGTCTAGTTAGTGATTAAATTGTGTTTTCTAGTTTTAAGATAGAGTAGTGGAGCTCTTTGCAGGGCTTGTCTGCATACTGTAGTAAATTTTGAGTAAGATAAAGTGTGGACTGAAATTACAATTGCTATTCCAAGTTAACTCCACTTGTTCCTAGTTTGTATTTAGTCTAATTCAGCAACGTAAATTGTGCTGAAGCACTCAAACTTTCAGAGAGGCTCATGCTTGAAGCTATTCAGGGAGGTGAATCTGTAGAAGATATATTCCTGAATAAATCCATGTATAGACAGGCTCTAATTCACACCATACAAACGTCCTCCGCAGAACACCACATCAAATCAGTCTGTCCTACACCACATCCAGTTTTAAGTTACACTACAATTTTAGAAACAGATTCTGTTCCCCATCATTCGAGCACAACTGACTCTAAAAGCAGCTCCATTCAGCGTGAATAAGGACGTGTGATTCTGACATTTAGAAGGGAGAACTTTTGGGACTGTGCTCATTCTGGTGAGTTTGCAAAAATATTCACAAAATGGACCTTGGCCTGCCTCAGCCATTTATATGTTACTGTATATAAAAAAAAAAGAATTAGAAATACTGTGATTAACAGTGCATTAATAGCACAGCATAACTCAAATCAGTAATTTCTTTTTAACACATCACATGTAGCGTTCAGAAATGACTGTAATCCAAGCCCGACTAGCTATGTGAACTTTTTTCTTTTAAGATGGCGCTTTTATAGGCTAGTACCAGAAATGTCAAAGAATAGAAAGTTCTGAAGATATTTATGAGCAGCCGCTCTCCTTCTGCTGTATTTCTACTTCTAACAAACTGTATTTTTTTTCTTCCTCAACAACAAAGTTGTTTTCTCTTGGCACTGCAGAAAGTTGCTGAAAAAAAATACTGCTATTAACAAATTTAAATTGACTGGCCACTTTGGCAAAGTTGCACATATGCTGCTCCTATTGTAATGTAAAGCTAATGAGATTCCACAGGGAGATAAAAGCCATCCCAGCATTGCTAGAACACTAATAATGTTTTCTGAACAAAAAGGAGGCGATTTCTACCATAAGCCACTGCTGATAAAGTGCTTCTAAAGAAGATCAAAGTGGGTGTCAAATCTGAGGAAGAGGAGTAGAGGAACGACCCCACCAACCCAGCAAAGAACATGATGTCTAACAGAAAAGAAATGGTAAGACATGGTAAACTGGCCAGTGCACGAGAGTGAAGGGAAAGGTAACAGAGATGATGAAGGAAAGCACAAACTGGCCAAGATTAAAAAAAGAGAGAAGAAAAAAAAATATAAAAAGAAGGTGGGGAAGGGGGGGAGATCAATACCCAGCTTTACTAATGGCAATAGGATTTCACACCAAAGCAAAGCAAGACAAACTGCATATGCGCCAGCTCGCTTAAGGACACACTTTTTCTTCCAGCCAAGCTGGAATCACAAACTAATTTATTCTGGGTGTAGGATGACATTTTGTACATTTCAGGGCTTTATTTTATTAACTTCACTTTTATTGCTCTACCTTACCTACTGCTATCAAAGTTATCGGTCACTTTCTAATTTCTCTACCTCTTTTTATATGGGAACACATTCAGAAGAGCACACATTGACTGGGATAGCTGTTGCTCTGGACCTTCAAATAGATTTTCAAGTCATTTTGCAGAAAAGCTCAGTGTTTCACAACTCATACATTGAAAAGCACTTGGAATTTTTATCCAAAAGAAAGGAGAAAAAAAAGACAAGGCAATCTCCCGAAGCACAATTTAGCTAAATAAAATAGCTATTGTTTAAGCAAGCACTTTGAGACTGAGCTAGAGAGACTTCAATTACATGGAAAAATAAATTCTGGCAAAGAGACTTAAATTCGAACAAGAAACCTTCCCTTCTTGTTAAATAGTTAATTATAGTGCCTGAGATTCCCCCCACCCCTCCTTTTTGTTTCCAAATTCAAGTTGACTATAACCACGTACTACTTAAATGCATCTCTGCTCCCTTGTCTGGGGCACCGTATACATCAGGAATACAAAACAGACTGATACTGGATCAAACCTCAGCTCATGAGACCAACACCCAGCGACAAGCAGAAAACAAAATCCCTGTTATTTGTCTCAACCAAGCCAACACCAGCCATTTCTACAGCATTTCTTTACCCACTTGACAGCACTGCTCTGCTGAAATGTGCTTTCCAAAGGCAACACATCCAAAAAATGGCATTATTGGGCCTTGATGACACTTATTAGTCACATAGCATTCCCAAAGCTAAAAATTCATTTAAAAAAAGGCAATCTACAATTCACAGGTTGAGAAAGCTGAACAAGCGTGTCCTCTAACTGGAGTAAGTAGCACAAAAGCAAAGCCCTACAGTACAGCTTTACAGTACAGACTAGGTATGTTCCATAGGTGTGTATGCTATTGAAGGCAGAAAAACTAAACCATAAAAATACAAACATCACACAACTAAATTACAGAAGCTGTCTCTCTCTCCTAGTATTTTATCTCAGTGCCAGTAAACAAGCTTTTCAAAAGTAGGTGCAAAACTTCCTTTATGAGACAGAACTTTCCTTGCCACTTACTTATTGGTTTATTCCCTCAAGTATGGCACTGACAACTTCATCTAATATAAAAGGATTCTCTAAATCCCCTGAAAGTATTTTTTAATTTTTTTTTTAAACCTTGCTAAGTTCACGGCCTTAACAGTGGCCTGTAGCAATGAGTTCTGAAGGATGATCACAGCACTAAAAGAAAAAGAAAGAAAGAAGTTATGTTATTAGTGTTTAGACCTTTTATAGCGCGCAAAACTGCACGAGTGCCTTTGTTTATTTCCAAGGATTCTCATTACTCAATCTTCTATCCAGGACCACGTTTGAGTCTCTCCGGAGACAATCTGGTGCCCAGAACTCGAAGGTTGAAAGACGGTGCCTCTTTGAACAGGCACTGAACTCCACCCAAATCCTTTACACACATTCCCCGCTTCCAATTCAGTAAGACACTACTAGACTTAAGTGCAGGATTTTTCCCTTGTTTTCAGAGCTCACCAAGTGTTTAAGTTTTTATTTCGCTTGTTCTGCTTATTTGGACTGGGTCATAGAGATTTTATTTCGCTTAAGCAGGTCTTTGAACTGAGCCAAGTACTGATCATGCACAGGAGCAATCACGCAGGTGACCCTGGAAGAGTCCATCTCCTCTCCTTGAAGAGACATCATCAATAGCCCACTATTTGTCTCATGCATGCATTCATCCTGCGTGTGATTTTATTCTGAGATTATTGACAAGAATACATCTTCATACATTACAATACTTATGTGCCCTTGCAGTGGTGAAAATCGTGCTCCCGAGCTCCATCTCTTGGGGATCACGCAGCTCAAACAGCTGGACAGGCACAAAGGGCTTCTCAAAGGTTAAAAGGTGCCTTGGGAAGAAGCGTATCAAGCCAAAACCAAAACAGTCTGTGGCATGCCAAAACTGATAAAGCATTTAGGTGAAAAATAAGAATGGGACTCTGAGATCAGAAATACATGCGTTTAAAGCCTACGCATATGACTTCAACAGCCACTGACCATATTCCACAGTAAAAGCAGCTATGCTGCTCTTAACTCAGCAGCTTGATAAATGAAACAATGTTTGACACCATTTCCCATTTTGGTCCATTCATAACAGTTCCACTAATCTGTATTTTTGCCTCTTTTTTGAATGCAAAGTTATGAATATTGCACCATTCTCAATACTTTTTTTTTTTTTAAACCCTCTGCACAACGCCCTGGCACTATGCAGCCCTCACATACACTCTTCTTCCCACCAAGATTTAAGCCCCCCAAAAATATTTCCTTATTTCCTGTTTTGTTCCTCCTCTTGCGCTAGTGGAACATGAGATGCAAGGTGTTAATAAGGAGGTTTAAGATCACAACAGTTGCCACTCCTGTGGAGTTTAAATGTCAGACCAACACGGAAGTCTGAAAAACCTTTTCTTTGCTCCTTGTGCTTTTGCCCTTTCAGCCTTCCCTCTCTTATTTCCCAGCTCCATTCTCTGAATCTAACCCTGCTGGTGGATTCAATGCCTATAAAGCTTATTCACCCCAGGACCAGATTCAAGGAGTCTCCAGGGAACTCAGAAAATGACTGTACACTTTAACAGTAATGGGCCCTCCGGGAGTCGTCCCCCATCAAATTATACACACTCGGGTATCCTCACTAACAAGGAGGAGAGAGAAAAGGCTTGCTGACGCAGCCAACGTTTGCAAACAAAAAGTCAGGACAAATTTAGCTTTGTTTGACAGGGTTGGATTGAAGATCAGAGGTCTCTGGTCCTTAACCTAGAAAGTCATTCTGCAACCCTGTGAGAATTTGACAGGCCTGCAGCTACCACTGGCAGGTATCTTGTGAGCTCCAGATGTTGTTATATTATCATTGAAGACAGAGTTGGAGAACTTGGCCCAGCTTTTAAAGAGAAATGGCCCTGCCCTTCAGAGGGATGATTGATTTTACAGTATTAAAGGTGGTGGAGCTGAAAAGGCTTCCCGGCCTCCTCGGTGGGAGCAGTTACTCAGCCGGATTTTGCTTCTCAGCACAGCGCTTCCACAGCGCGTTACTGGTGACTGCCACGGGAAACACGTTTCAGGAACGTTCAGATGTGCTCCGACACATTTACTGATGATTTTTTAATGGCATGAAAACATTTGTTCTGAAGATCCTGCACTACAGATCCTACACTAGTAACAGAGCGTAATAGTTTCTCTAACATGATGTTATCCATTTTCTTCATTTTGCTACTGCTAAATCACAACTCCTGGGTATTATAAATGGATACGAGTGCAGCTTCAGAGAATAAAAAACAGACCAAGCACAGCAGCACAGAGAGAAAACTTACTATGCTGAACCAGATATTTTCTATTATCTGTTTGAAAACTTGACTTTGGTCCTAGTAGAATGATCAGCTCAATAGCACAGAATCCATGGATTAGAAACTATTGCATTTTTCACCCGAGAACACCACGCAACCAATTCAGCAATAGCTCCTGTGAAGTCAGCAGTATCACCCCAGGCTGAGGGCTGCGGAAAACTGAGCCAACAAGAGTTGAAGCTGCCCAAGGTAACACAGTGACAGAGTTGGGAACAAAATATATGAAACTACTAGGAAAAAATGCAGACAGCTGTTCAACTGGTTACAGGCGACCCTTTCTCTTGCAGTCTTTTCTTTCTGGGTTTTGGGTTTTTTTGGTGAATATTAATACATTTGGTATTACTTACAGAGAGGGAACTGGAGAACAGGAACTTAATATTTAGGTCGCATCACATGATTTTACAGAATCAGGAAGAGAATCAAGATTCTTATTTATCCGTACCGCAGCCACACAGGCAGCAGTAAGAGGGGCATTTCACCTTTTCTCACTGACCTCCTCCACTTTCGATCTGAAAGCCACCACGTGGACCTGGAGAGAAGTTTACGTATTTATGCTCACCGAGTCCTTAACTTGGACTTCTAAGCAAGCTGTACATTTACTCTACCCTGTAAATTGCGTACAAACAATTAAAATTATATAATCGAAACCTCGTGATTTATTATCATTTAGCACAACTGACAGCAATAACTTAATCCTATCAAGTTACTCTAGACCAAAACATCCAGGAAGACAATCTTATGCCCAAATAAGCTTACAATCAAACACAGACATAGGGAAATTGAGATGATGCGCTTAATTACAGAACCTTAAATTTATTCCATTGCAAAAGTTACTTTACAGCATGCTGATAAACAAGTTACTCAGACATACGCTCTTTTACTTCCTGCTGTATTACCCTACTTGACACTAAATGTTTTTGAAGAGCAAGAAAAAAAAGAAAGAATATTTAATCCACTAATCTCTGGGGTAAGGAATCAACTGCAGCAAAATTTTGCTTTAATGCTAGGCAGAGAAGGAGAGCAACCAACCTCCCCAAAAGCTGTCCTTTGATCTCCAGCAGGTTAATATCATAGGTCAAACGTCATCCCTTCTGACTGCGTGTGCAATCTTGGAAGGAAGATGCACAAGCACAGCCAATATGCCATCCTTTTGACCCTTTCTTTCATACCCTTTCCAGTCCCTGACCCCCATTTGTTACACAAACTACAAAAGTAGATGAAAGGAAGCCAGAACACTAGCTGGAGACTCGAGCTCCTTGAACTGTGGCTTGAAGGCAAGGAAACCGGAATTTAAACCCGGATCAATCTGAACTTACAGCATTTTGACAAGAGGCCTTCCAAAAGACATCTTTTCTCTTCCCTGCCTGGAAAATAGCAAGATACAGATCTTTCCAAAACACACTTTAACCTTCCTGGTAGTTTTATATTTCTTGCTCCCATGTCCTTGTCAGTCTTTTCTTACTTTCTGGGGTGCCATTCATTCCTGTAAGTTACTCCTTTAGCTTACACCATCACGGGAAGAGAAAGAGGCAAAAAATGACATGGAAAAAAATTTCCAAGCTCATTTTGGAAAATGAATTCTCCTGATTTATTCAACTCAAGCCCTTAGCAGAAAGGGGTGACCAAAACCAATGAAAACAACAAAACAAAATCCAAACGAACCTGAAATGGTCCTTTCCTCCCCCAAAAAATTTCAAGTGAAAAAAATGAGTTTTTGAAGATTCCTCATGAAATTTTAAGGCTAGAATAACCTCCAACTTCCAATTCCAAATCATGGACTGAACTGTGACGGGAAATAAACCCAAATTAAAGAAGAGCAGAAGCAATCTTGCTTTTCTACTCAGAGTTTTCCATTAGTACAGATTGTTATCTGCAAGTTGTGATGACAAAAGAATTCTTTTACATAAGGGCCTACACATTTAAAATGAACTCCGAGTATCTCCTACACGCATTATGTAGAGAGAAATGATGAGAGACTGACTTACCTTCTGAAAAACTTGATAGTTGGATTTAGACCATATGTCAAGCTATAAGAAAAAAAAATATTTATATATTACATGTGATTATGGAGAAAAAGCTGAGCAGCTGTTCAAATTAAAAGAGCAGGCAAACAGATCTACAGAGACACATTTCTCAGCTTACTATTTTGACCCATTTGGCCTTTACCTGTTGCAATCCAAGAAAGGGAAATAATGATATAGATTTCCTTTGCAGTGGAATGAAGAATGAGCACAGTTCATCACAGTTTCAATAAAAAAATTATATATATAAGGACCTGTTGATCTAACATGTTCTCTTTAAAACCAGCAAAATCTTCATTTGTATGGGGTTGTGGCTGATCTATGCAAATATTCATCAGCTTCAGTCTGTTTCCAAAATGAGGGCATTTTTACTAAGTTTATGCTTGTCTTGTGTCTGAATAAATGATTCAGTTACAAACGACACAAAGAACGTTTAGCTGAATTAAGCCAAAGCACTGGTCTACTGGGGCAAAATAAAACATCCCTTAGGAAACCACATTTACATTTGCAGACAAAAATCACACAAAAAAAGATTAAGGTTGTAGAAAACCGCACATATCCATGACTTAAACATGTGCTCAACCATAGACAAACTAGAGGAAGGAAACTGAAGTAAGTTGTGTTAACCCCAGAAAGCAGAAGGTAAGGCCGTCCTTGTTAAACAACCAAAAGGCTCACACGTTAGAACAGTTTCAACTGACAGGCCAATGCTCTTTTAGCCCAGCCCTGTGGAATATCTTGTAGGCTGTCAGGGAAAAGTAGCAGGTAAAACCAACAGGAAATTCCTTCAATCCCAGTGCAAATCACTTTTTTCCCCTACACATCCCGCTGTAATAAAAAATTCCGTATGCACAAGGCTTGTCACAGGAAAGTGCTACAGCATTAACCTCAGGAATCTTAATCTAGACAAAAGAAAATATTTTGGAGTGGATTTATGAAGCAGGGATAACTCCTCTAGTGCTTGATGATATGGTCAGACACGCTTTCCCACAGTGGGGGTTTATCTCCTTTACTGTAAAGTACAACTGATTATTTTAATTCTGTCTTATGGCAGTGCTCGGAAGTTCTAGCTGAATTTAGAAGTCTTCTAAAAGGCACAAAAATTAGAGTTGGAAATGAAGGAAGTCATATGAAGTGAGTAAAACACACTGGAGGGGGAAGGATGCTGAACCCAAATAATTAATTGGCATTGTTAAAAATGTTCAGAATGCTAAAAGTTCCAGTGCTTTTAAGAGTAACACTGTTAAGCAGTCCACTTTAAATACTGATACAAAAGTGATTCTTGAGTCCTCAGTCCTCAGTCCAGATGGGAGGCAATATTAGAGACTTTAAAAATCAGTGCAGGATAGATATTTCACGGCTTAATACTGCTGACCTTGCCATGAGACAAAAGGCAGCTGATGTCTCGGTACCTTTTCCTGGTTAGTCGAAGACAGAAGTACCCTGAGGCATGTACCTACAAACCTTTTTACATTTACTGGCTCTTAGGGTGGGATCAAGAACCTGTGTGAGCACCAACACCACTCATACTCTATAGTCCAAAATTTCAACCTGGACTTGGACCTGAGCTGGATTTACAGTGTCATAATAGACCTGTGCCTGTTGGGAAGGAAGCACTTCATTTGCGTGTTAGAAAAGTCTATATTTGAAAATAAAAAATTAATGCATATTTTTAAAAAACTGTTTTCATGTAATTTAAGGGTTTCTTTGACTGCAGAGTTGCTATAATTGGAATGTATATATGGTTTTGCTAATCTCTAGTGATCAAACCAAGTATGTGATCCTCCCTAGTTAGACTCAAAAAAACCCGTCCACTTCAGATGCTGCATTAAGATGAGTCCAACAGGTTTTGAATGTTCATTAGTTGGCATGAACATGGAAAAGCCGAAAAAGTAATGAATGTCTGTCTTACAGACATGATTTTATCCAAGTTAAAAAAAAAAGAAAAAAAAATGTTCCCAACCCCCCTAACCACATGCATACATCCTCAATGACTGCCCACCTTTCCCCCTGAAACTGAGGATTAAGGCAGAGGCGGATTAAAGAATGCATCGTTATAGGTCTATTATTCTTCAACTTTTCACTTTCAAAAGAGACACACATTTGTAACTAAAAAAAATGCTGAAAGCACAATTCCAGGGCATCCTCTGCATGTGAATTAAACTGGGGCTTTTTTTCCCAGTGCCCCACTCTCCCCACCCACCCCCAGCAGAAGTAACAAGAGGCCATTTTCTGAAGGTCGTCTGAACGATTTCAAAGGCGATAACAAATCAGAATGTTCCCTGCATCTAATATCAAACAGGTCCGGTGCCAACACTTATTAGAGAAATCGGATTCAACCCCCCCTTCACCCAAACACACACACATCCAGCTTTGAAGTGGAAAGAATGCAGGGATCAGAAATTACCCGAGAGACAGCTCTGCCTGTCTTTGAAGCTATCCTTTGATACTACTATTTCTTTTCCTCTCTTACGCTAGGAGGCTAAAAGCTGCTTTTTCTTATTGATATGGGGTAATTAATGAAGCCATAGCATTAACATAACCCAAGTTCCTTAACGTGATAATTCAACAGAGACACTTATGTTTCTTTAGTTAAGTCTAACCGATGCAAAAATAGGCATTTGGCTAGGCAGCGATGTTAAGTGCCCACTCTAAACACGCCCTGTCAGGGTGGTTCTTGGTCTCTGCATCCAAAGAAACGCAGGGTATTATTATGCCAAAAATCCCAATACATTTTTATTTTTATTGGCAGGCTAGGGCTACTACTAATGCTGACAATAAGCCTGCCCTGCAAGCGTGAGCGGCATAGCTTCATTTATTCAGGAATCAGGACAACACTAGTAATTAATTACTATCCATGGTTAAACTCCAGTGCACAATGAGTATGTCAAAGCCTGAAATTAAGGGTGGCACAGTGCCATCGCTACAACCACGGGGCCAATTAAAATGCATCAGTATGTGGTGGATGCAACGGGTTAGTACGGTAAGCAAGAGACACTGCAGAGCGATCAGCGTACAGAACCCACGACATGACAGAGGCTGCCAGATCTCACCTATTGTTTTTGAGAAGTGTCACCAAAAATGTCTAAGTTATGCAGCTGGCAACTTGGCAAAGACATATTCTGCAGGGTTTGTGAATAATTCACGAGAGAAGTACATGAAGCACTTAAGAAATGCAATGATTCTTCATCTGTATAAGCAAAGCTTGAAAATAAAGCCCCAAGAATGTAGTGTCTTATTTTACTCACTGCAAGCGTAAGACTTCTATTTTTTCACCTTATTTTTGAAAGTATTTAAAACTGTAAGAGAGTGTACCCAATTTAACTAGACTTTAGTAGAGCAGAAACCACACGAAGCTTTCAGATAAGTACCTGTCAACCTACACAGCACAACGTACAAGCACAGAGCAAGCTAAAGCAACCTGGATAATGCAACGTCAGCTTTCCTGCGTAACTGCTAGCATGCCACCACGCACAGCTCCACAACTGAGAAACACCCATATTTGTTTTTTTCTAGACCTGCCTGACTAACGGACCAGAAGACTATCAACGCCTCTGCTGTTCATACTCCTCTCTTCCCTTTTTCTTCCCAGTAATGCAAAATTTGCTAAAACAGTTTTACTTTCAGAGAGAAATGACAACTCCCCCGATCAACAAGCAAACCGTTGGCCTCTTCTACGCACAGTCCATTTTTCACTTACTGTCGGCGTGATCATTCAGCCTCAGGATGATGGCCATTTCTTCTGTTGAATACTGTTGTATTTTGTTGCCCCAAACCCTGCTCTCCTTGGAGAAAGCCCCCTCACTGACTTTCACTTTCGTTACTCGAAGAACCTTGACTGGTGCTGTTAGGAGGATGACTCAAGAACCCTCACTCAGCTACTTAAGTGTAAAGAAGCACGACTTATCCAGTGTCGCTTCTTCAACATGGCTTAAAGACAAGACAGGAGCTTCAAAACTGCCATGTTGTATGATACCACCCAGTTAATCTTACCACTGCTGTTTACAAATATTAAATGGTTCCTAGGAATGCATAAGCAAACCTCCAAATCAGCAATTACAGTGTAAACTGCTCGCTGGAAAAACATCACCTCCTCCTGTGATCCTGAGGGTTCTCCGTATTTTTGTTATTTAATAAAGACACTGGCTGTTCTTCCCCTTTTTCATACTCTTCTGTGTCTCTTCTGAATGTTAGTGCATTTTTTCCCCATCAGGCTAGAAACTGCAAAGCTAGAATAGCACAGTGAAACCTCACTGGAGTACTTTCCCAACAGCATCTGTTGTGACAGAGAAGGAATTGGAATGGACTGTGTTTGCAATTGACTGTAATCGTTCATTCCCAGCAGGCACAATAAGTAAAGCGAATCATTGCAAGAGCACAATCTTATTCTTATTCTCCAATTACCAGTGTAGTTAATTAGTGAAAAAGAGGGAGCTCACTGTTTGTCAATATGTGCTCCAGTTGGCAAAACTAGCAAGCTACGCATTTATTCAATCTTCCAAGCCAAATTTACTCATGATTTAAGTGGCTGCAACTCCAATTCTACTTAAGTCGAATGAAATGTTCCTATTTATACCTAAAATGCAGACCTTCACGTTCACAAAAGCCCTGGGATAGCACAATGGAATTGCAAATTGCCACGTAAATGTCGCAGGTTCACGGAGCCTTGTGGGAGCAGACACATAGTCTAGCTTTGGACGCAGAAAGCTACATCGGTGGAAAACAGACTCCTCTGCAGACTGGCTTAAAGCAAGAAAATAAGCCAGGTGTTAGCACCGATGCTCCAGAGAGGCAGAACTGCTCCCCACTGACAGCAGACAAAGGTTAGTGCCCTGTGTCCAAAGCTGGCCTTGGTGTGTCCCGCTCTTCCCCCTTGCAGCAAACGATGACAGAGAAACGGTATGCGGCTCTCCAGGGAGTTAACCTTGAGCTAAACAGAAGCCCCACGCCAGATGCTGAGTTTCACAAAGGAACTCTTTTACTTAGCTTTTCAGCACATATAGCACTATTATATTTCAAGGGAGCTTCAAAGGAAACGGGATTCATCAGAGAAAATGAGCACACCCAAATGAAGTGTGACACAGGAATCCATCAAGCACTGTCACCGCTCTTTAGGCAGACTATCATCTCAGTTCCGAGCAGAACTTGGGGTGAAGAGGGGCTGGTGCTGCAAGTCTGTATTTATATGCTAATATACAGGGAGTACGGTGCAGCTGCTTCTGTGGCAAAGTAGTATTTAAGCCTGCGTATTTGAATAATGCAAATCAAAACCAGGCAGTTTTTCTTTTACTACTTCTTAGGCCAATCCCCCACCCCCTTCAAGGGAGAATCTCTCACCTAGGACACAGAGCTGTACTATTTACTTCAGCAGATCAGCTCCTGGCCTTTTCTAGGGAACGGAGGTTCAGACTCAGCGCCGTGAACTCTGGGTCAGTACACAACGTGCTGCTGTGCGCTACAACACAGTTATCACTTTTGAAAGGAAAAAAAGTCTCACCTCATTATAACATGGCCTATGGGTGCCAAGTACTGATCTTGATATAATGAACTTTTTATTTTAATAGGCTTCATAATCAGAAGAGAAAGCTCCAGAGAGAAAATGTGAAACATGGAGGTATTTAGTACTGTTACTGGCAAAGGAGAGTCCTGGCGGATGTCTCTGTAAGAGAGACCATTCCACCCTGAAAAGAGAAACAAGCCAGGCTGAAGGCCGTCAGGTCCCATTAACATCTCCTGATGCGCTAAAGAGAGCCATATGGAGTGTGTGCAGTCAGAAGAAATTTGAGGGTTCAAGCAGGGTGAATTGCTCATGAAACAAATCACTTGTGGAAACAGGTAACACTTGCTTTAATACATGCTCTCCAAGATGTGCTATTACTGACAAGCAAATTATTGAGGACTACCTACCAATGGTTTGCACAGTTGCGTTTATCAAGTTGAGCACAAAACTAGCCCAAGATTTCCCAATGGCTCTCAGAAAAGAGAAATCTGAACCTTGGGCTACTGATGTGCAGGTATACAGAAAAAAAATGTTTTCTCAGTAGACACCATTAATGAGGCAACTGGGGTCTAAGGTGATAAATTAGAAATTCAAGCAAGAGCTTCAGAGCTTAGAAAGAAGTCAGACATTTGGGTATGAAAAATCCAAGCAAAGAATGATAAATTTAAACCTGAGCAATCTGCAAAGCATCTGCAGTGTCTTTTGACAGTTTTATGTTTCTAGCGTACTTCTGATGGGATTCCTGTTCTCTGTCATTTAAATACCAGCTAAAAATAAAATTTAATTTCGCTGGATATACAATAACCTACCTTGCCATCTTCGGTGTAGACATTTTCATTGTACCCTTTTACTATTGTCCGGTCAATGAAGAGGCTCCGCATCACCACTATCACTTTTAACACTTTTCCTAACGTAACCTGTAAAGAACGAGAGAAGGACAAAAACAAGCTGAAGGAGAGTTGGTGGTGTTTGAATTCACAAGACCATCAAGTTAACAGCTTAAGTTGATGCAATTTCAGTCTTCAATATTTTATAGACGGACCAAAATAAAAGAACTAAAACCACTGTGTGTGTTATGAGGAAGAGATAGACTATAAAGTACAGAACAAACAAATACTCATTTGCAACTGAAAATGTATGAATTCACAGAATTCCCTGGTGTAGGCATGACACTGCCAAGCAACTCTCTCGATTTTATTAACATCACAACTCAATAACTTGTCAAAAACAGTGAGCAAATGTGATTATTTTCGATGTATTTGATATTCTCCAATGTAAGTCCACTTAGAGAAAAATAATTTGAAAGAAGAATTGGACTCTTCTAATGCTAGCTTTTAAAAACATGCCATGAGTTTAATGGAAAACATTCTAGGTCTGATAAAAATGTAAAATTATTTAAAAGGAAGCTGCAGCTAAGAAGGAAAAAAAGTTACACTTTCAAAGGTTTAATTTTCTTCTGTGAAAGTGGTAAAGTGTAGAGAATAAAACTGGTATCATGGAAAACAGGCAGGGTCAGTCAGAGTATAACAACAGAAATAAGCCTAAATTATATTATTGACAAAACTGCAATAATGAAGGCATTTTAATCTAAAAATCGATTTACATTTCAAAGATGAACTTGCACTTCAATATTGTCACGATGTGTGCCTAACAATAATTCTTTGTGTTTTGTTATGCAGACATTATTACAGAGTTTTTCCTCACCCACAAAAACATAAAACTGACATAAAAAAGAACCAACTAGTTCATTTTACATTTCCCAACCAGCAGCAGCTCATTCTACTGTCTGTATTCCAACATTTTTCCAGTATAGATTAACGCACGCTAGAAAAACCGTGTCTTTACTGCTGACCTCAGCAGACAAATCCACACCCAAAGAAATCTGTCAATATGCATTGTTAGTGATTTGTTACATGTTTCTCCTTTTTAACTCCTGCTGACAACTCCTGCCTACCACCTTATTTCAACAGGAGTAACCTCAACCCGACGCTGACTACCTAAGAGACTAACAGGCACATCAGCACTGAAGTGCCAAGATGCTTTTCTCCCCAAAGATGACAACAAGAAATCAGGGAACGGTGGCAGGAATGGGGTGAACAGGCCAGTCACCCAAACTGCTAACTACCACGTATTATATCACTATATAGCAGGGCAGAGCTACAAATGCTGAAAAGAACTGATGACAATTCTTTGGCATGAGACACGGAGAAAGCAACTCTAGGAGAGAAGAGTCTAAACAACAGGGAAGAACAAGTTGACAGCAAGAGAGGACAGGGAAACAAGAAGGGAAAAAGAAGTCAGTGATAGAGTTCAAGAAGACAGGCAGCAAGGCATAATTTTGCAAGAACATGAAGAGAAAAAGCAAGACAGAAGAATGGGTAAATTTTTGAAGAAAAGTGTGACAGGCTGAAGTGAGGTAACTTGTATCCAGGCTTCAGTTATGCATACATCATTATCAGCTTTTTCTGGTTCCTACCTTCTTACAATAGATTGAGATTTTCTGAACACATATGGAACTGCCTGGTGTTCTCAGGCAGCCACAGCAAGGTATCAGGTACTGTAAATTCAGGTCTAAATTAGTATCTTGCTGGGATACTCTGTAACGAGACCTAAGTGGTCTACAAGTAAACTGGACAAGTTGTTTCAGCGCTGTATTTAACTTAGTTTTACAGTGGTAAAAGTCATGACCCAGAGGTGCCTTAATCTGCAGTGCTGATCATTCACTGCAATCAGAAAGCCAGTTCTGTCGTAACTGCTACGATGAAGTCACTTTGAAACAATTTGTCAGCATATTTAGCGTTAACAATTTGTTTATTTATTTTTCTGCCTTAGTAAGTCTGGCACTTCACTAGGATACAGGTCTACTGAGAGACTTGACTCATAATTTCACACTAGGCATCAACCATACACAATAAAATTAAAAGGAAGAACAGAGGAAAATTTAAACAAAAAAGAAGTCTTCTTAATGGAAGATGAAAAAGGCTGCCCTACAAACACCCAGACCCAGCTTTATGTATTGTATTTTCTATTTCCACTACCATCACACACTTCAGTGGATGCTCTTTCCTCTTCCCTTACGTTTTGCATTCATGATATTTCACATTGCTGCCAGGTGGCAAAAAAATTGGATGAAGTCAATCTGAAGCCTGTGTGGGATGTTCCTGAAAATCCTCAGTGAACAGTGGAACGTACCAAGCTGAAAAATCCCATGTTTGGCACTCCAGCTTGCTTGAGCATACTTATCGCTGGCCTCAAACCTCCCCACAATGTTTACCCGCACAAACGTTTTCAAAACGCTTCTGCATTAGCTCATTGTCTTCTCCCAGGGCATCTGTTTTCACATCCTTCCAATGATTCACTCCACACTTCAGAACCCATCACCGCTACCCAAACCCCAGCTATCATCCATCATGCAATACTGAAAGGTCAAATTCTGTAGACTGGTCCAGGACAGCAGCTGGATCCCCCACCTGCCTGAGTGTTGAACAAGCAGGGTTACACTACCTCCCGTGTGGGTAAGGAGCTGTGTAAACCATCCCCAGATGGGTACCCAAGACTGCGAGCTCCCCGAGGGAGGCATTACTGTTGCAATCTCAGCTTACACAATGGTGTGTGCAAGACGATGCTCTCTGGGAGTAAGGGCACCCAGGCACTGTGATAATTCAAACGAACGACAGAATACATTCCCCCTTTGGCCGGGTTAGTGCTAGGTTGCCTGACTTAGCTCTTGCAGTGCTCAGATATTGAAATACAAAACTTCCCTATTTTGTGCCACTGCTGTTTTGATATGGGATTCCGGTGGATTTTACACTGGCTGGAAGAGAGATTGAGACTTTCAGATGATTTTTAGTTAAGTCTGAGAGAAGTAGAAATTTTGTAAAACTAAGCGTAGCTCAGTGAAATTATAGTTCATCATTTTAACAGCATTGAAAGAATGAGGCTAGTAGTACAAAGAATGAACAACAGCCTGTCACTAGGCTGGAGGATGCTGTTAGATTTGGAAGCCAAAAGCATGCTCCACAGCTATTTTCAGGGTAAAGCACACCCCGTATTGTACACAATAAATGGGATACCCTTCTTTTTCCCCCTCTAACGATCAAGACTTCTAGCTATTTTCAGGACTTAATGTTTTTGTTCACCTCAACTGTATTTTACAAATCATGTTTTCCAGCAAACCATTTTCTCTCAATGCCCACTCAACTTAGCTATCTGGAGTTCATGCTCAGAAGACATTTATGTATGGAATATTATTTACACCTACAGCCATACAACTGTGTCCCTACAGATCACCTGAAAGAAGGTAATAAGAAAAACTAATGGATCCGGTAAAAAGAGTCACTTGATAGTTCTACTCTGAGATCCAGGAGTGCAGGTCTCCTTCTGGAGGTTAAGACTCACCCAGATTGTCCGGATTTAATGGGCACTGAAATGCCCCTGCATTTCCACAGACACCAACTGAAAGAAACTTCTTTCATTACACAGAAAAGGTACCTTTCAGTTGTGACAAAAAGGCAACAATTTCCTTTCTAAGCCAACTTTTCCTATTAAATTTCAACTTCTTCTGTCGATATCCTGTTAAGACGGCACTTGGCTTTTTAATATTTCGCCTGAAGGATATATGCCAACTCGTCCTTGATGTAGAAAATTTTAATTCAAATCAATACATGTACAAGGTCACTTTAAAATTCAATTAATATGAATGAAAAAATATGCCCCACAGTTCTGAGCTGAAAATGGAACAGTTGCAAGTTAAATACTTCTGTAGCTTCTGTTTTGGTCTGGCACAGAACAATGTACTTCTAACTTCCTTTTAACTAAAGTATCCTAAATTCAGACGGTTAAGTTATTCATAAATCCCCTGCTTCCTAAAATGGCAAGCTCCAGAAGAAGGTAGGACAGGCAGCTGATTGAAATCTGCAATATTATGCAGCTTTTCTGACAAAGATACATAAAATAAAAATCTTCTTGAAATATCCCAGTTTTAAAAATATTTTGTCTATCACCAAGATAATTCTCCAAGAGCATATGACAGAGAGTGTATGCCAAGAAAGGGGGAGGGGGAAACAGAATAATCACTGAGAATGGCTTAGATAATTTCTTGTAAGAACTACTAAAAAAGTTCCCATTTAACATCACTTGTGATTGGAAAAGAAATAAGTCCCTCTCCAAATAAGTCAGGAACGAGGTCAAAATTAGTTTACAAAATGGAAAGGATCAAAATTAATTTACCAAGTCAGAATTCTGCCTGGAGGAAATAGCTTGAAATCCCCCCCCTTTCTTTTTGCCTTCTCACTGAGACTGATACCAAAAGCCCTTTTATAAAGAATTAAAAAAAAACAAAACACAATAACAAGTGTTCTTTCTTAAAATTGATTTTAAAGTCTGATATTAGGAAAACTGCATGCTGACAACACCAAGCTCTAACACTTTGCAAAAAAATTCCCAGAGCTCCAGATTTCCTCGCAGCATCACAGGGAATTTGCTGCTGATTTGAGCTGCAGATGCTCTGCAATGCAGAGCTAAAAGAAAGAAAACATTCTTTTCAGTTAACATGGGCACCTCCCTGCTTGTATAAAAAGGAGCACAAGTTTGTATGCGTTTTAACTCACCTTAGGAAACAATAAGGCAACATTAAACCAGAGATGTACTCAAGCTGTACATATTTCCAACAAAAGGCCAGACACCTGCTCCTTGCCATATAGCCAGCCATAAGCTTGTCCTCCCACTCATGTATCTGTCTCTTACTAATCAGTACAATGCCTGGAAATCATACATACATACTGAAAAAATAAGGTTTTGTATTAAGAACAACCCACCCAGACTTTCAACTAGTTATTTTTCTTCCCATGTCTCATCTGCTGCTGGTATGAATGCTGCGCTTTCCCTCACATGCTCATTATTCTTTAATGATGCCTATTTGTAAATAGCAAGATAAGATGCAATTAAGCCATTAGAGTCTAAATAAACAAACATACTAATTAGGTTCTTTACAAGGATTTCTTCTTTTATGTAAGAGCTGGAATTTACCTTTCATTAATCTAACCTAATTGCAATAGTGCATGATAAAAAGTCAACATAAATGAAGGACTTTAAATGATTTTGCCATGATCCTCTTCCGCAGTTACATGGCATATTCTCTTTGCAAGGCAAACTGGCACAGAATATTGTTCAAAGGTAAAACAGATTTTGCCAGCGGCCAGTCACACTTCAGAAAGGGTCACCCCATTCCAGCATTGCTACAGACTATGAACTGGGTTCTGTCTCTTCTTCCATTCTAAATAATACCACACCAGGAACCTTACATGGATGAGAGAGATGTGTGATCTTGCAGAATATAAACCTTTGGGAGTATCAACACAGACCTGTGAGTCCCTGGGAGTGGACAGCACCCCTGTGCCACAGGAACACTGTGCAGGGAGCAAAGCTGAGGTCTTCCCTCTATTTTTTCTACTCTTGCTCACTGTCCCACCAAAAGACCCTTCCTCACCTTCTTCATTCTTGTATTAAACAAACAGAGGATAACTTACAATTTACTTGCCACCCCTTGTTAACATACTTTGCCAACTGAAGACATTCTTCCTCCACATATGTGACCTCAAGTGCTGGCTTAATGCTTTTTAAATGCTGGTTTTTAATCTTAAGGGACAAACCCTGAAGTCACTGCAGTCACAACAGTCCCCCTATGAGCTCAGAAGCGACTCCTCAAGACCCAGCTGATACAAGAGATCCTTAACCATCCCAGTTCCTCCATCAAATGCCAAAACCCAGCTAGTGTCTCCAAGAATGTAAATCCCTGAAGTAATGTTCATCATATATGCCCAAAATTAGGTGCCCAAGCCACCAAACGTGATCATCAAATCTATCTCCGTAGCACAAATCTGCCCACCTCTACCCAGTGCCTACTTCGCACTGCTTTCCTAACGAACCAGCAGACTGGTAAGGAAGAACACTTACACTGCTAAGCATTTTGGAGAAAAGAGATTGTTTTGAAAGTGACAGCACTAAATTGTTTCCGATCAAGTATGACATCAATGCTAACTTCAAATCACTTTGTAAATTTCCTCCCCCCCCCTTCCTAGTTCTTCAAGATCAGGGTCTCTTGAACAAAAATCAGGTTGGGGGCCTTTCTTAATGGGTAAATTATTTCAGAATCTATTTTTCCAACAGAAAGTAATAAGGATTCTATATAAAACATTCATAAACAGAAATAAGACACAAGAAATTATTCCATTTTAGTGAACAGATGTCTAGCCTATTTGCAATTAATACAGCCCACTTCCATACCATCAGACTGTTTAAAATGCTTGGAACAAGATTTCAAAGTTGAAATGCAAATGTGTCTCATTTTTGGAGAACTAATAAAATCATGTAAAAACATGTTTCATATTTTTATATGAGAGATCTATTAGAAATCAGAATAAATCTATAAAATTAATTTATCATCAAAAATCTCTAAGAAAGCATGATAAGAAGAAACCACAATTTCTGCTACGAGCTTTGGTTTGGCAGAAACAATTTTTTAAATCTAAAGTTAGTTATACATATCATTATCCTTTAGAAACAGTTCAAATTACAGAAAACTATTTAATTATCTGTAAAAACATTTACCTGGTATTTGTAGCTTCTATAGCAGTGCTTTTATATAGCTTTACAAACTCTGGGGAGACTAATGATTTTAAAGACAAAGTAATTTCCAGATCAAAACAAGGAAATCTGGTTCTATATCTGACTAGGACTGGCTAGGTACATGAAGTTTGTCAACTGGAAAAGCAGGGCTAATGTCTACTGTTTTCTAAAATATTTCTGATATTAATGAATGAATTGTACATAGGAATTAGTGTTTCACACTGAAAAAAAATTTTCTGACTTCTGGTAACAGAAACAAGGTGTGTGAAGCAATCATATAATAATCACACCATCAAGTTATTTTATTAGAAAAAACAATACCCATCTAGGAATACAACTAATCATTCAAAAAAAGCAAAATTCTAGGTATTTTTAACTAATTAAGAATCAGTTCCTGTTTTCTTAACATACAAAATGAGGTTTATCTATTTACAATTCCTGGCATCTGACCAACAAAATTTCACAAAAACCTTAAGGAGTCCGCAGTTCCCTTTGCTGCTGCTGTAAATTAATTTTGCATAACACTTACTAAAGCTGATATAATTCTATGTTTAGTCTTTTTTATGCATAGTGCGATTAAAAGATAAATTGAAAAATCACTAGTGAAGATTGGGATTAAACAGCACCTTGAAATGCCATGATAAACTGCTTTTAAAATCAGTTGAGGGTTTCACATAGCTCTGAAAGGTTTCAATTATTTATGTGTTTGGTCTGTGTAGCATAAATCCAGACTAATGAGGCACAATTGCTGTGTGTAAGTCTAAAG
The DNA here is from genome assembly GCA_013399095.1 of Psophia crepitans. Lineage (NCBI taxonomy): Eukaryota > Metazoa > Chordata > Aves > Gruiformes > Psophiidae > Psophia > Psophia crepitans. The sequence continues at coordinate 500,180 of VWZZ01004507.1, forward strand.
TATAAAAACCCCTTCTTATTGTCTGGAGGAAACAGTAACCTCGAAGGACTAGGAGGTAGCAACCTTTCAAGACGCAGCATTTATGCTCTCAGGAACAGTTTATGTTTCTCTTTGCCTAAAGTTCTCCGCGTATGTGAAAGCTGCCACCTGGTTAGGAAGAACCCAGCTTAACACAAAGGCTACTTGCCAGAACAGTTAGACCAGCAGGCTCAAATATCTGATAATTATTCCTACTGAAACACCAGATGAACCTTAGTGAAAGTCCCACCTCCCCACCTAAGGACACAAATTGATTTCCATGTGCACATGAAGTTGGGCAGTCTGGGGCTGAAACTTTCTGTATTAGGTCTTTTCTGCTGAAGATGATTTATTCGACAAAGTCTCCAGCTATTCTGAAGTTTCAAAGAATCTCACTGGCACTCCCTTCCCCCTTCTTCCCCATCTCCTTCCAATCATTTGCACACACTTAAAATATGTATACTGCTCACCAGTGCCTTTGAAGATGAATACATGTTTTTTTCCTGACAAATGGAATGATTGTGTTTAAAGATGTTTTAATGTAACAACTAGACCTCCACATTAAAGTCCTTCATAAGCAAGAGGCAGGTATGATATGAATAGTCCAAGGATGAAAATGGTTGAGATTATACATCTAGTTAATTAACTCTGGGCAAAAAGCATGGTTGTGAAATATTTTTCAATAAAATAGGCATTAACTGAATCCTTTGGTATTGTGGTAAACCACGCTGCTGCAAGGGAGCAACTCCAAATCTAACTTGGGATAAGTTCAGAGTGAGAAATCACAAGTACTGAAGAAACCTCCCTTCTTCTGGGGGAGGTGCTCTTCACACTGCCCATCCTGCAGCACCTTTCACGGAATGATTTGTGGCTGAAAACAGCAAAAGCTTTTGTAGCAGTCAGGGCCAGATGGAAAGTGCCATATTGGCAACATCAACTGAGACAGATGGGAAAGAGGGAAAACCTGCCTAAAAGAAAAAATGATAAACCCATCACACAATCACATACAAGAATACTTTAAAAACAATCTTTTTGATCTCTGATCCAAGGAAAATATGCATACCACTGGTTCAGTACAGGGCTTGCTATCTTACAGCAACAATAATGGCCTTGATTTAGACAGAAACTGCAACATGGAATCCACTAAACTACTACTGCTTGGAAAAGGGGCTTCTTTTATTACCATCCTTCCACCCTACCTTGTCCCTCATCAGTCACAACCAAGAAAATGTACCTAATTTCCTAGTTGTGCCTGACTCTTGAGAAGCAACATCTATTTTCTGACCCCAAAAAGCCATTAGAAGTGGAAGGTAGTTACTATTGGCAAAGAGGCGCTCAAAGAGAATGGAAAGGGTTTCAAAGTGAGAAAGTAAACCCAGACATTTTTCTATAGCAAAATAGTTCATATATAAAGTCAGCTGAAAAGGAAGTGCAAAAGCTTCCAAGCCTTATAGCTTCTTAACACTGCACTGATTAATTCAATTCTTTTCTGGAATATATTGTTCCACTCAGTGAATCCAACAATTGCAGATTAAATATTTTAATGCCAGCTGTTTATTTTAACCTCTGACTCAGTTAATCTCTTGCAAATTTGGGACTGTTCAAAGAAAGTTAATAATGGGATGTTAGACAGTTGATTAATTAAAACTAAACATAATCACAGCTATACTTACTATAGAGAAGTTAACAGAACCTTTGAAAAATACAGGCAAAAACCTAACCATAATAGTGTTTTAAAGACAACAAACTCTAAACCCAATATAATATCTAAGGAGCAACCCTAATGCTGACTTATATTGACTCAACAATTTTATTTTGACAAAATATCTGATTTTCAGATTCATTTTACTGTTTGCTTGGAAACAAGCAAGATAGTCACACGTGCACTTCACCCAAGCCTTTTATAACAGCCTACGTGACAAAAGGAAAAAACAGGAGCAAGTGCCATGAGAAATCAGAGATGGAAGAGACTGGTTTGGTCCCAGTTCTTCACCTGCGTATACAGCATATTTTCTTGTTTTATTTAAAATTCAGCAAAAGACGTGACTTTTGTCTTTGACCCTACAAGAGAAAAATCAGCATCCAACTGCCACGCTACAGACTCTACTTCCACGTTGCTGTCAGAGTCCAAGCTTTAAAGACTTCTCTTGCTATAAGCAGAGCAGCTGCCTGTGAAAACTGTTATCACAATAGGTTCTTCCGGAATGAAACCTTGCTTGGTCAGGCAGAAATAAGTCGAATATATTGGACTTGTTTATCTCTAATCCAGCCTTTACTGCTCATTTACTTCAAAGACAAATTCTTGACTTCATCATAAAGCAGAAATTCACTGACCCAAGAACAAGCTGAACGAATTTAAATCATAGCGGTTTCCTCCTCCTTTTCTTCCTCCCACCACTCTTTTCCTTCTTCATTATCATGATTAAGACCTACTCATTGCCAAGACTGCTGAAAAGCACAGTGAATATTTGAGTTTGTGCTCATATTCCTACAATTACATTTAACAACAATAAGTAATAGATTTTTTGTTTAACGGTGAAAATCTTTTTATCACGCATTTGCCTAAGAGCAATAATTGCTCATAATTGTGATGAATGAAGACCCGTACATTTTTGAAAAAACCCCAAACAGAACCAGTATCTTTAACAACCTGCATTTTAGAAACAGTAATTCCATCCCTTAAGAAACCCAGCTCAAGGGATTAAATGATCCAACTTACCAGAAGCATTGCTGACGTTCCATTCGGCCGGGATAGCTGGATAGACATTTCAGGGAACATCCTATCAATCCGATTGATCACATCATCAACATACCTACCAAACAAAGCGAAACAACAGAATTAACACACGTGCTCCTTGCCACAGACTCAGACTGTTACTCCTTTTTAACACTGTCCATAGGACTTTCCTCAGTTAATTTATCTTTGATACCTGTGTATTCTTCAACAATGCATGTAAGCATAATTCAAGAAGTCATTGCTAAGAGAAAACATACCAAAGCCCTGTCTAAGTTGTTTTGAAAAGTAGTCACTCTGCCCTTAAAAACATGCACTCAACTTTTACACCAAGTCTGCCGGCCTCACACTCTTGTCATCGTACTTCTATACTTTTGCCTCTAGGGGTCAAAGGATACGTTATCAAAATCACTCTTTCAGCGTACGGATTTACAGCATAGGTTGTCACCTCCTTACCCTTTTTCATAAACTAAACAAATAGAGATTTTTCTCCAAGTCTTCAAACTATCCATAGAATTTTTTATTTCCAATTTATTTCATGCACAGGTGACTAAAATTGGCTAGCACGTTTCAGGAGTTTCTCTGGGGTGATCAAACCCAGAGGTAAACCAACATCCCTTACCCTGTGTATAATCCCTGCTTATATTGGCCAAAGCGAGCCGACACATATTGGTCTTGGTTCCCTGGTATCGTATTAAGAGCTGACATCCATTACTAGTGAAAACTTCCTTTCAGAGACCTTGTTTCCCCAGACACATCGTCCTATCCCATAGGCATCCTTCAGCCATTCCTCTGGACACATTAAAATGCACAGTATTTGCTTTAGCAGGGTTTATGTGACAGTCCGTATCAACCGTGCACTAATCTGTCCTCTGGTACAACTTTCAGTTCTCCCGGTGTATGCAGAAGGGAAGGCACTACTGCCTTATCATCATGTGCATCTATAAACTCAAACTTGATCACACATCCACGAATGAATTTATTGGTAAAATTGTTCCCATGCTAGCCCACATACGTGCTGTGAAAAGATGACTTTGGAAAAATCGGTTGCCCCAGTTAGATTAAATTGAAAAATCTAATTATTTCCCTTTAAGCTGTTTAAATGGAGGCAAAAGATGTTGAATTCTTGCTCTTCAAAGTTATTTGGTTCTAATGGTAGTTGCTAAACCCTCCCAAAAAACCAATGAGCTGCTACGCTCCAATTGCTATTTTGCAAGGGATTAAAAATCATCAGAAAAAAAAATAATATCAAGCAAGCTACACATACACAGCTGGTGAAGTCAGCCCACTTTTTAAAGTAACAAAAGAATGGAATAAGTTATGACAATTTTGCATAAAAATCTTAATCCGCACTTCTTGTGCAGAAAAAAGTTTCGCCATTCACTTGAATGACTCATTAACAGCTTGCTTGCTGATAAGCAAAGTCAAAACATTCATAAGCCAAGAACTTCCGTAGCACGGTGAAAGAGGAGACGCGTAAGGCAGTGCTTCAGGATGAGTAAGCTACACATCAACAGTACGCACCTAGCTAATTTTAAACATTACTGAATCCCATACTTTTTTTTTTTTAAACACAGTATTAAAGTTTATACTGTTTCGTAAGTGCAATTACTCCAGGCTCCACGAATCAATCCAGCTATCGCTTGTGCGTGAATAGAGATGCCTGACTGTGAAACAGGCAAGGAGAGATTCTGTGTTGCTTGGCTAGGATGTGGTTAGGAATGTGTCGTACAGCCTTGCACACTATGATGCAGGTTATTGCATAACTGAAGGTTTTCTAATTTTCAAAGCATTGGGTAATAATAAACTAAAAAGAAACAAACTATGAAGTTGCATAAAACAGACACTGACATACTCTACGTGCATTAAGGAAGGAAAATTCAAGTCATTTGAAATCACATAAACAACAGTTGGACTTGGGCGTTTAATCTGCTTAGGTCCTTCTGAAAAACCCCTGCAGACATGTACATTTATCCTTTGAAAATGCAATCCAGGCTGGCTGGAGGTAATCAAGTCTTCAACTCGCTCTTAGATATGATTGATTTTTTTTTAAAAACGTAAAACTTGTCTTGAACACATGCCTTAAAATTTGACTCAACGCTGACCATCACCTTGTACTACCAGAGCAGTGCAAGGCAGAACAGAGCCTTGCCTTTAAGCGAAATGACACATACAGCAAAACAGGAATCTTCTCATTTCTATTAAACAGCTTCTGAAAGAACTTAAAGATGACTTACTAAGACGCTTTGGGCTAAGATGCCTGTTAATTTTGCACCACTCTTCACAGGTCAGTTGACAAAGAAAGAAAATTAAATCCCCACACTTAAGGAAATACAATGTTTTACTCTGGCAAGGCTCAGCAACTCCACCAGGACCATGCACACAGGTAACCTTTTCCTCCCCTTCTTGGTCAAGAGGATTGTCAGAGAAAATCCAAGACCAGTATGATAAGAGAGCATTGATGTACATATCACTGGTTTGCCCCTCTGCCTTTTTTCAAGTAGACATCAGGGTTTCCTGAGGACTCATCAGAGCAGAAGGATTCTTCAAAGATGCATATATAATTACTAAATTAGCCTGACTACATGGCGGCCTCAAGTATAAAATGACAAACAACCTAATCCAAGGCAAAATTCTTCTATAGATATGCCCTTCAGAGAGGACATCTGGTAAAACATCTTGTGAAGGGATGGATATGATAAATCAGATGCAGCAAAGTAATGTAGAAGTGTAACTGGTGACGACTTCAGAGAAAACTGAAGAACATATGATAAAGACAAGATAAAGTGCACTCCTGAGGCTGTCTGGAAAGAGGGTCAGAGAAAAAGCTGCTGTCTGGGACTTATTTTGCAGAACTGAAATACATTAATTTAGAGCCAAAATAAGCAGAGTCACAATTTACACTTATCTGTCCAATCAGTTTTAGCTCAAAAATACGATAGTTCCCATTTATGTTACAGAACCTCTTACACAGTCTCAGAGAAGCGTAGCGCTTAAGGATGGAGAAAAGTCTAATTTTACTTTGCCAATAAGCACGTCTAACTTCTGACGTGCTTGCCGCATCTCAGTTTTCTCCTACTTACAAAAGATGCTGGTTGGAACGAGCATTTACAAACCCAGGAGAAATAATGCAAAGTGTGGAAAAGCAAATGGAAATAGATTTCCAATAGATTTCCAGGATTAGGCGTATCCTAAACTTAAGAAAAAAAAATCCATTGAATTCTTAGAATTAAATACAAGCTCAAATTAAATGGTAGTAGCTTCTCCTCTTGTCCAAAACCAAGCATTGTTCCACCTACAAATGGTTGAATAGTGTCTAGACAAAGCCCATCCCCATAGTTTCTCTGGCATGCAAAGGTTGCTCAAAACGGTCTGAAGACAGATCATAAACAACTGCAAAAGATCAAACCCAGCAGTCTATATATTCAGTTACAGCACAGTATTTAAACTCTCCATAGACAGAATTTCATCTTACTTATTCTTCTAGGCCTCAAAAGACAATACGTTAACACCTTATAATTGCAACATCCTAACTTAGACCCATCCTACTTAAAAAAGCTTCAAGTAACATCATCAATACCTGTGTCCTAATCCAGACCTGTAATCATCCCAGTCAGAAAACAACAGACTTGACCAACCAGACCTCCGATCATTAAATCGTATCAAATACTAAAGCAGTTTTGCTAATGTCATTTTACTGGGCAGAGGGAGGATTTCTGAAGAAGCTTTAATGGCAGGTTTGTACCAGCTGCCCTCTGCCATTTTTTAACCTTCTCTCCTTCATGACACAGACTCATGATTTTTTAAGGAGATTTTAAAATTATATTTTTGACACCAAAATCTGTATTTTAAAAGTGATAAATAGTATCATTCAGCGGCATGCATCTGAATGTGCAAAAGAACCAGTCAGGAAGATCAGACCTGACATCCGATGATCTCTAAGGCTGTCACCACTATAAATCATTATTTTCATTTTAATGTAGTAGAATTTTTTTTTTTCCCTACAAACATGCTACATTAATACTGCAAAAGTCAAAACACAACAATCTACTTCACGAACATGAGCAAAGACTAAAACTGAGTCAATATGTTACCCTCCAAATGAAGTCGTTAGGAACATGCAGAAACTTCAACACTAGAATGAAGGAACAGAGAGATTCTCTCTGCCATTTTGCCAATACGCGTATACGTAAATCCTTTAGTCCGTATGAGAGGAACAATGCCTAGAACAGACAGAAGACACTTTTGAAGCCAGTTAGAAAACAGTGTTTATAAGGGACTAATTAGTTATGAAAAATGCTAAACGAGAAGTTTCATATTAACACATCAGGTTGACAAGGTAGAAATAATTTAGGGTCCATCTTTGTAGATAAACGGTCTTCTAACATGTCTCTGATCCACACACAGGCCCCCCAAAAGACTGTAATACAGAAAAGTAATTCATTATAAATGCTTTTCAAATCCACACTGGACAGATGGCTTAGTTCTCTAATGTGACCTCTCTTTTTTTTTTTATTTTTACTGGATTAGATCCAGCGATCCAATGTTAGTGCGATGTTTAACAGCTTAGACAAGATTTAAATAGCATCTATCCCACACAGTGTTTAACTTGCATGCTGTTCATTTTTCCACTCAATACAACAATTTAAAAAATAGAAATATAGGTATTAATAATTTCCTGAGGAGGTCTTTTGGAAGAAAGAAAATTTTCCTAAATGATCTTGAAGAGACAAAGAGAGAGAGAGAGAGAGAGAGAGAGAGAGAGAGAAATACACATTTATAATATAAAATAGCATAATCTTGCCTATACACTCAATGGAAAACACCAAATACGTGACAAACTGTACGATTCTGTTGATTTTGGATTCATGATATTCTGGACAGCAACAGGGGAAACTCTCCACACATTCACTCACTTACTAGATTACTTGCCTCCAGATTTATTTTTTTTTCTTGCTTTTAGTTACTATTTTCAACACAGCTAATAATTTCTTTTTCACGTCTGATATTTCAGAAGCACGAGCTGGCCCTGCAGACTCTTCCTAGCATATGTAGTGTTCACTAATAAAGGCATCGGTGCAAAGAGGCTGCCTGCACTCTACCAAGACCTATGGTACAGCTATTTTTTTTGCAGAACCAGACTCAATATACAACTTAAAGCTTTCAGCAGCGGAGGGATTTTAAATATTATAGATTTTTAGAAAGAGACTAAATAGTTTTCAGACAACCTGATTAAAGAAATGTTACATTTTAAAATATACAAGGTAGTCACAGTTCTAGTGTGATTTATTAATCAATGAATTAAAGTTTTAATTTGATTCAGCTACCTGCTGAGCAAGTCTCTGCAGGTAGCAAATTCAAGTTGATAGAAGGCTTTTCAGAAGCATCCATTAACAATAGTTATTAAAAGAGTGACCTCTGTCAGCTTTTGTGAGATGACACTTCCTGCTTGGATAGGCAATGAAGAGCGTGAAAAGAAATTTAACAACTCTCACACTGAGAAACTGACTTCAGGTCTCAAGACTAAATTAGACAGCTGGCACAATCTGACATGTGTACATCAATCCTGGAAGTGTCTGCCTCTTCCCCCAAATTCCACAGGTTTTGTTGAGGGTTTTTTTCACGGTTATTCAGGATCTTGCTCTTTGCTTTAGAACCTTTATAAAAATGCTCGTTTCCTGGCTCCAGGATGAAAAATCACTTGCTTTGACCAACACTTCTCCTCCAGCTATAAACTTCCTTGCCAGACTGTCTTCTCTTACAGTTGTTAACATTGTCCTCTTGTCCTTTCTGAACAAACTGCTCCAGTGGTTTCCTCTTTCTTCTTACCCAGTTTCCAAGTTTGTTGGTGAAAGACTCCAGCCAGGCTCCTTCTGGCTGATCTTGTTTCCTTCTGTTCCCTTCCCATCTGCACACTAACTTGGTCTTCTGCTACTCCTTCAATGCCTCTGTTCCTGCTGTGAAATCTTTATTTGTGATATGTTATAAAGGAAAAACTCTTTCAAATATCTACCTGACTTCTAACTACCATGAGGTAAGTTGAGGTCAGAAGGGGCTAACCTGAGTCTCTCGAGATACAGTTCTTCAGTCTTGGGGTTACAACATTCAATCAGCATTAGGGAGTTTTTGCACTGAAATGCCATGGTAATATGAATCCACAGGTTTGGGTAAGAAGAAATTAGCCAGAATGTGCAGATTGTAAGGAACAAATTTGCTAAGAGAGCTAGGACAAAGGTCCTAAGGGACAGATTTGCTAAGATTCATGTCCAACTCCCCTCCACCCTGCAGTGGATTAAGTGTGACAACACTATCTGAAAGCAGTGAAAGATTCAGCCCCAAACATGAAAGACAGCAGCTTTCCATTTATTTCTAAAGTTAGCTTGCTCTCCACTTTGCTAGGGATGTTATATCGGTCATAGAGGAATTACATTTCATTATTGAATGGATGCAAAAGATCAAGTTATGTGCTTAAATAGTCTAGAAGTGTTTACATATAAACACAGGGTGGTCTGCTTCAAAAGCATATGCACATATAGCTGTACCAAACACTTAACCATCTGCACTTCTCACTCACAAAAGGCCAAACCTGGTACAGCACTTAAGGATGCATGTGAAGTCGTTTGGACAGTTCTCTGGGAGCCAAGACAGAGTGTTTAAGGGTTGGATTTACAAAGACATTTAGAACCTGAGGCTGTGATTCAACAATTTTCAGTCTTCAGTACCAATAGTGACATAAGGCACTGACACATCCCCTCCCGCACGCTGCAGCATACAGCCCCCTCAACTGTGCTGTGCTGGGAGAGCTGGATCACACAACTGATCCGGCTTTTAAAAAAAAAAAAAAGAGAAAAAGAAAAATGTATTAGTTCAAGTCTAAATCAGTCTCATGATTCAGCTCCCTGTGTGGCTGCACACACTGTGTGCCAAGACAATTCCTGCTGGGACCATGCATCATGGGCCAGGAATACTGTACACTGGGGTCGTTCTATTACAACCAATAGAATATTGTCTTATGATAAAATGTGTTACTTATACTGCATTACTTATACAACAGACATAATTCTGCATTCTTTACTGCTACTGTGAATCCACTGAGAAGCAACATGGTGCCAACCAGCAAGGAACATTCTCAAAGGTATGGGCTGACGGTGATGCCATGAATACACATGGGTTCTCATGCTGAATGCTTGGGAAATGCAAACCTGCCCCTGAATCAGTCTCTGGACATCTGCGCATGTAAGTTAAACACAAACACCCCTAACGCACTCTGAAAACACACATTTTTGTCAGTGTAGCTTGTTTTTTAAGACGAAGAGCCATCCGTTCACAATATCAAATTCCAGTGCACCACCTTAAAAAGTGTAACTTTAATAAGAAAAACTAAGTTACAAATAGAGACCTTACAGTCAAATTCCCACAGATATTTTATTATATTGTTGAAATAGCTTTCTTTGTACTGGTACAACATTCTTCAAAATGCCTTTAATTCACAGCAGTAATCAAGAGAGGACTAAGGATATTAGCATGTGTGAAAGCTGGTTAACAAAATAAGCATGCATCTACTTTACAGTCATCACTGGGATCTTGTCTGAGCTTGTTACTAGTCTGTGCTTTACAGAAAACATCATTAACTCCTTTATACATACCTCGAGAGGAAAAACAGCCCTCCCTAACTCTGCAGCATCAGTAGTAACAGAATTTCAGAAGCAATACTTCACAGCACATACGTATTGTTTATATTTCCACTTCTTCGTGCAACTAGATGTTGCTCCACAGCCCAACAATAAATGCTAACACTAATTTTCAGGGGCCTGGATGAGAATCAGAATTATTACACCAGTGTTTATCTACAAAGATGGTTTTAGTATTACTCCTAACCTGTCAAGCAATTTGTGCCCTACCTGTTAGCCTAAATTTGCACAAGCACATACATGTTTCCATACAATAAAGCTGTGCCAAAATGCCTCAGGAGAAACTCAAGCCAAGAGATCAGGCTGGACTTTAAAAAAAAATAATAATAAAAAAAATCCCATTTGCCCAAACTACACACAGTTCTCCCCCGAGGGTTTTAGGGATGGATAATCCCCACCCTCCCCACCACGGGTGGTTCAGCAGAGTTCATCTGAGGTTGCTTGGGTCTGCACTGTGAGGTGCAGCCACCCCTTCTGCACTCACTGCTCAATCACGCAGCGAGGGAGAGAGGATTAAACTGTGACGTGCCGATGTTCAGTAAACACCAGACGGTGCTTTGACAAAGGCCTCAAAATAACACAGCAAGTTCAGTCCTGCTTCTAGAAAAGATGATGGGCTGGGCTGGTTTTCAGCCCACCCACCCAGCCAGATCCCCAAACAATATAAAGGGGGCTCCCCGCAGATGGACAGGGTCCCACTGCGTGGACTGACCCTGATGCCGCATGTTACTCCACAGTGTAACAGTGTATTCCTGAATACAGCCTTCCAAAGCTGGAATTCAGTATTTTACAGCAACGCTATTTTCAGCTCTGCTACTGAAGAATTACTTCAATAGCAAAGTCATCTCTCTCTCTTTCTTTGTGCTTTATTTCTCCCTCAACAGAGCAGAAATACTTACCTCCTTTTTACGAAAAGAAACAGATGATGCATGATACCTGTTATTTATTCTATACCTATCAAAACCAGTGAGATTTTACCTTTGGGTGGAGAGACTGATGAATAGGAAACATAGTATGTTTTGCACAGTTAGACCTTTTTATACACTATCCTTGTCCATGTAACTAGCACTGCTGGAAGAGATCTCAGTAATCATTTATGTTAGGCACATCAAGTCCCAGAATTTAACGAAGGCAACAAAAATTCCAGAGGATGGGAGGAAGGGAGGATTAAGGATCCAACCCTCTGGGGAATGGCTAACATACCCAAACAGCAGAGTAGAGTGGACCATTTCATAAGACAGGTTTTGTTTGATAGGTTAAGTTACCAAAGCCCTGACATTTTTTTTGCTTTTGAAGAAGTGTCCTCCACTTAAGTCACACTCTGATGGTTTCCAGGCAGTATCATGTGGTTTTAAAACATTCTTTAAATTCACAGTGGCTCAGTACTCTGAAAACCTGTCTCATCCTTACCATATGTTTCTTTTAACTTCAGCTACAAACACAACAGTTTATTGTCTCTGTCGTGACACCATCTACTGCAGGCACCAGCACACGTACCAGAGCTTCCTTATCTATTATTTAATGCATGTAGGGTGTGTTGTACAGTTATTGACACTGTCTTATCTATCACTGACCTGTTAGAAGCTACTGGGATGAAGATGCTCAACTTTTATGCAAAATGGTTTCATTCCTACAGATCCAAACCAAGATGTAGGGCTACCTATTACCTTAGAATCCGCACCAGATGCTTGTTGTATTTTGCAAGTAGATTTCTCAAGCTTGTAACCATTCTAACATCTAAGCATACTTAGATAACAACAGAAGTGCCTGAAGGAGCAAACCAGGCAAGAGGAAAAAAAACCCATCACAGACATGAAGGCATTAAAAATATGGCCTCTTTCATTTCATTCAAGTCCTCACAGTGATGTATTATTACATTTCTAATTTCTTCCTTTAGAATTATGTTATTCTTATAGAACAAGATGTCAGAATACATCGGATTAGGAAATAAAGACTCAAATTTTAGGCCTCACCAATAGACTTCAAACAGCCACTCAAGAAGAGCATCCACTTGAAGATCTAGTGCTTTATTAAAATTATGAACTATGGTAAAAACAGACTAATCTTAATAGCACTAGTTCTAAGGGTACTTAGAATACTTGATATCAGCCTTTAAAGACATTTAAGATAAATTTGTTCTTCTGTAATTAAGAGGGAAGTAGAGGTGAAGAAAAAACCAGAAAAGATGAGAATACTGTAACAAATGATCGCTTAAACAGCCCAGTGCAATTTATTACACAAACTTTTACCAAATACCCATTTCAACTTTTGTGATCACCTACTTTAAGTTTTCTTGAAGGATTTTCATAATTAGTCCTGATTTTTTCTCTTCAGGATTATGCTCTGACCAAGTATTTCGATCTGCCTGTGATACTACAGAGATAAAAATCTATCTTAAAACTCAGAGGTTTATCAAAAGGCTCCTTCAAGGTCATCTTTGCACTCCAGTACAAAACCTGCATATAATAAGTACATTAGGCATTTATAACTCAAGGCTCTCCCAGTACAAACATTACAAACTTCAAAATACTATTTCCTAAAAAATACACTTCACTTCTTCCTCCAACATGACAAGCTGTTCCTTAGGTTGGGTTTTTTTTTTTGTAGGGCTCGTGGAAATTCAACGTGTGGCTTCCACTGAAAGGCAGTGCGGGGGAGGAGGGCTAATTCCCTTAAGCAAATTCTCTGAAAAAAATTTCTCTTTAAACAACAAAGTCAGGCTTATCTCGGCAGTCACTCTTGGACTGGCCGAGCACAGTCCACACACCTCAGCAAAGCAGCTGCAGGAATTCACTGCACCTCTTTGGCCATTTTCCCACTCTTGTAATCAGGTTCTTTCTCCACTGATGTTATTTCCCCTCGCACATGAGGATCAGTGTGCAACCACAGCAGAGATCAGACAAGCTTTATGTTCACTGGAGCTTTTTAAACGCTGGAGTCTCTGCTCTGCCTGTGTTCCTCCAGTGCGAGGAACAGGCAGAGCTGAGTTTAAAGTACCACACAGGGCTGAAACCTGGACTGAAGCCAAACTACCATTATGGTAAGTAAAAACAGTTTCATTCATAAGTATATTCTTACACCTGCATAACTTCCCTAAAAAACAAAACATAAAACCGTAAACCATACAATTTCATGCTAAATATATCTAAAGCTTAGAACTACTGTGTCCTTTACTATCAGGGAGAAATGTTGAGCCTTTTAAAAATAATGCAATCCTGTTTTTCTAAGTATACTAACAGAGAGAACTGCCTAAGTAGAAAACAAGGAATGAAGATCATCCTCTGTAAATACAAACATGTTTATTAACTCTGCTTAGCTTTGTTCCTGGATACATTTCCCTAATTCTGAGCATCCACTTCACAAATACTGAGCTCAAAACTTGTGAAAGCCAAGTTCCTTTAGGAAATGGTAAGTTGGTTACCCAAAGTAAAGAAATTCCAAGTTGTCAGCTAATTTCTAATAGTAAGTAGGTACAGATTAAAAAGAAATCTCTATGTGTTCACCGTCCTTCATTAAAAAAAAAAAAAAAAAGAAAGAAAAAAGGACAGACGGCCCACTGTAGCGTGAATGAGTTCATGAAATAATCCACCACCGGATGGGACTGTACATGGTCACAAGAACTCAAAGTCTGCCAAACGGCACCTCAAAAGTTCCATGACATAAGGGACAATAAAAGATCTCTTGCAGACTCTGAAGACAGTATCAGCCTGATCCACCTTTCTGAATCAGCAGCCAGTGTCTCGCCTGTCTGTCAGTGACAGTATCTCTCAGCAGGGAGTGGTTTATTATTCTAATAAGATGCTACACTAAAGAGAGGGTCAGCTATGAATTACTACCATGAGAAGATTTAATTACATTTTTACACTGACTAAAGACATTCCTTGCACACAGACAAAATTCTAAATATGGAGATAAATGATAGTGTATCTTAAGGCAAGGTTACTTTTGGGTTTTTTGTTTTAAAATTACTGTTTATATTTTTCCTTTTCTTGAGATGGCTGTTTACATTACATAGTTACATTGTCCAAGCTTTTGCAGAAAAAAAGAGTTCAATAATTCTTTTGATTAAAAACTCTCTAAGCAAATCTTCTGAAGTATTCCACTCAGAGCTCTGTATTTTTCTAGGAAAAGGTCTGATGACGGCATAAACAAAAAAACATACCCAATTTAAAAAAAAAAAATCATCTTTGCTTCATCACAGAGTAAAAGCTACAGAATAGCTTGATTTCAAACACATGTACAATAAACACCAGTGTATTCTTGTAGTATAGTGTTTTCACTAAAAATATCCTATATAAAGAAGAGAATGGGACTCGGCTGCATTAATACACACAGCTGCAAACTATCTGTGTTAGCAGACAGAACTTTCATTAAGAGTAACCTCATATCAAAGATTTTTCTGAAAGCAACCAGAGGAAACTTGAAGCCAACCATGAGGGGCAGGGCTATTATGGCTGTTTCAATCATTAGGAAACCATTATCTCAAATTCATGCTGCTACCAGGATACAGGTTCACCTAGTAACATGACAGCAAATTATATGATTAATTAGCTAACATGTAGCTACTGAGAGTCAACCAGTTGAAGCTGATGCCCTACAGAAACAGATAAATTACCAAATGGTATCTATCACCTCAAAAGACTGTCCTGCAGTTTTATTTCCAAACATCAGTGAATTTGCAGATGTTTCAAGGGAGCTCTCCAATCGTGCTCGCTTTGCATTCAGTATTCACTGCACTGACACACATTTCTGTCTTTGATTTTTGCCTAATCATTTCATTATTCTTCACTTTTTGCCTGGTGGCAATTAAGTTTTCTGTAGATTCAAAACACAAACACAAAATACACTTGCATTGATCTAATGTCAGACACATTATTAATAGCACTTCATCGGTATTTTAAAAAAGAAGACAAAAATATTAGCCCGTGATTGTATTGTGTAACTACTTGGCAAAAGACACAATGAGATAAACATTGCACAACATCTCTGAAAAGGAGGCATGAAGATTGGAAAGCAGAAAAGGAAAGCCTGACTGAAGATAAATCAAACGTAGTTATAGTTACATCCTCAGCCACACTACTGAGAAGTTCACTGCTTTGACTGCAACCCATCTTGTTATACTGAAAATAGACTTCTTCGTAAGCTGCAACTGTGAGAAGTCAGCAACAGCCAAAGAGAAAATATGGGAAAACAAAACAGAGGGCTCATTCTACCCTTTTCAAGGTCTTGAAAAACCACAAACCCCCTAACCCTAAACCATTAGCTTTAATACCTGCACATACATACATTTCCCAGTATCGCAGGGCAGTCAAGGAGCACTTTCCATACCCACATGCCACATGGCCTCAGTGCTGACAGATCCGGAGAGGCTCTATGTCCTAATCAGGGTTGAACTTTTCTCAATGTATCCTGTCCTTCACACACAGGAGATGGAAATGAACTATTTATTTAGGATTTGAAAGCAAAGGGAGTCAACTGTTTGGACAGACCTTATGTTAGAGAGAAAATCTCTTTCTTGAAACTCTGAATCACTCAACCAGAAAAAGATAACAGAAAAGGAAATATTGGAAAATGTGAAAACTAAGAGAACCTGGTTGTTGGATGGTCCTATGTAGCTTGTTTACACCAGCATTTTAAGATATGTGGAGAACTTCAGCAGAAGGTATTCAAGAGATTTACAAAATGCAGATCTTGAAGATTCAGTACAGAGTTACACTTCAACAAAGCAACTAATAGCAAAAGCAAGCAGTGGTTCGCTCATATGAGAGCTTGCTGGTGAAGGACGATGCCTAAGACAACAAAAATTAAGTGGCTTAAACACAAACATGAAGCAGATGATTCAATGCTGCTACTGCAGACAGGTGAGAGAAAGGAGGATATTACAACATGCAGACTTCAATATCAGAATATCTATCCCCATCGATGACTTCATTAAAAAAAATTAAAAAAGAGGGAACACAGCAATTGTGGAACAACAAAAAGAAATTAGTAGCAGCAGATAACATTTTAGCTGTACCAGCAAAAATTATAAATTGATTTTCTGTCTGCGGTGTTGAAGTTGCTATCTTTGCACTGAAAATATATTTTCATTTTAAAAGCATAATCACATGTTAAAATAGTTTTACCTGGCATTTTCTGTCAACAAGCTCATTTTACAAGTGCAATACAAGAGCCACCATTTCTCTGTCATGTCAAGAAATTAGCTTCACTTCCTTAGAAATACTGAAGATTAGACAGCATTAGATTTGCTTATCGTCTACTATACTGTAAAATCACATTGTTGAAGAAGTAACCTTTTGTCTAAATGAAGATCAACTTTCAAAGTAAAAAGGATCATGGAAGCAGGGCCAAATAAACTGGTTTTAAGCAAAATTTTAGATTTAAAAAACCATACAAATATTTTAAAACCCAAACACTACTCCTTGTAGCACTCCTAGTTAACTCATCTGCTTCTCGCTGTGTTTTTTTGAACATAGAATCATAGAATCATTAAGGTTGGAAAAGACCTCAAGGATCATCTAGTCCAACCGTTCCCCCATGGACAGATAAGCATCCATTCAAAGTAAGTGCATGAGACCTCATTACAGCCTGCCAAGACTACCCAGGCTACTAAAATCNGCTATTTTCAAAATGTGGTGTTTCAGCAGACCAGTTTAAACGAGAACAGCAATAACTGGCCATCTAGAAGCAGAACTGCTCTGATGACAACTGCAAGTGTAGCCTTCTATCCCTGGAGGTTTTCAGGATTCAGCTAGGCAACATCATAGCTAACCTGATCTACCTGCGACAAGAGACAATCTCTGAATGGGAGGCTGGACTAGATGACCTCCTGAGGACCCTTCCAACTCCATGTTCAACTAGAAACCAAAGGGGATTCAGAGTTGAGAGTCTGGAGCTCCCACTGTCACAGGAGACTTTTCCATTAATGTCTCCTTGACTAGAAAATACAAAAAGTAGCAGGCAGAGGGGTAGAGGCGGTACCTGAAGAATAAACACACAGGACGACAGTTGGAGGAATTACAACCACAGAGTCTATTCAGTGTGCTCAGCAGACAGATCACACTTCAGTAACTTCAACACCAAACTGATAAATATCAATCAGGAATTGTTTCCTAAACTAATTTACAGGTAGCTTGCTAACCATACACCTCAGCGACATTCGCCTAATCAGCCTAACACCCTCTTTTTCTTAACTTTTACTTAAAATTGAACAGTAAAAAAGTTAAAAAGAATAAAAGTTTAAACTTTACCTTTATTATAATACCTAAATACTGCTAGATATGACTATGATTCTTCAAACTATGTCTGCCATGCAGCTGATTAGCCCCAAATTTAGATCCAAGTCTGATTTGTCTTTCAGTCCTTCATAAAAGGCTCGTTTACAATACCCATGTTAAAGGTGTATATAAATTTGTCATGAGCAAAAGCATCATCCTTGTTGAACAACTGTCAGAACGCAAAAGCCAAAAGGAAAGAAGGTTCTGCATATAAAACAGAAAAGTAGAAAAACCTGGGTTTTGGCTTGAGGGGAGCTCAGTTTTATAGTGCTATTTTGGACACATATTAAATTCTGCCTTAAAATACATCAAAACAGTACGGTATCTTTTGCAACTTCTAGAGTACATTTGATTTTAACACCAAACACCGAATGCAACAATCAGCAAAAGAGCTCAACAACGTAGAGATCCAAGAAGTCTCAGGAGCTCGACACAGACTGACAGGCTCCAGCCAAGCTTGCTGTGTAATTATTTCATGTGTCTGCACTTTGTCTTCCATCACTGAAATGAACACCTAAAGGCAAGAACACAAAGGATACAGAATAATACATCACTGTTCATTTATCAGAATGAACGCTGACAGTGGATAGTTAGAGCTTCCTATTAGGTCTTGCAAGTAGGAGTTACAGACTCATTCATTCTTCTGAATGTGTCACTCCCGGACTTTGAATTTTGTAAAAAATTAACTGGACTTGGACATCTGACTATAAAATACAAAAATCCAGACTCTTCCCCTGGATGAAAGCATCTGCCCTATAGTCAATGCCTCCTCTTATCCCAGCTTTGTACAAATATTACTTGAGTCACACTCAGCACTCCTGCCTAATTCCCAGATAGTGCAATTCACCCAGCTCATGTGGGGAAACCGGGGCACAGAGCAACTCAACAAAACAGCAATTTGCTCCACAGTAACTTACTCTGGAATCTCCGTATCTTTAAGTGCTTTTAAACACATGCGGTACAGAATGAAAAGGCTGAACACTATTCCACAACCATATATTTTCAGAGGTAGAAACCAAGTATTGTCGGCAATAATGGAACACAATGATTACACACAGAATGTAATATTTATTTCATTGCATTCAAGATGTCCAAGTAAACTTAGCAAACGCTAAATAAGCAATTAACTACTTTACCATGATCTCTGTGACAAATTACTACTTTCTTTCCCAAAACACAATTTGTAAGAACAATCCTGAACACCACAAAAGAAAAAGTTAATTTCAATGCAAGAATTGCTGCATGGAGATGCTTTTCATTGCTAAAATTACAGGACTTAACACAGGATTCCCCTGGCCATGACTCATTGACAACAGAGACTGCATGCAGCCACAGGAAAAAGTCAAAACTAAATCTGCCAATGGTACCGGGTCTTCCCTCTCCAGTATTTTACTCCCGATGTTACCCATGCAAAAGTAACAATCAGCAAAATAAACTAAAATAACGAGGCAAATGTATCTTTGCCTGATTAGAAATGTGCGTTAAGCTATTAATACACTTGCTTGGAAAACGAGCTACGCTTACTACTGAGTAGCATGACTGAAACTATGAACACGATGCTAAGACTTTATTAGGGAAAATCTATTCAGCAAACAGGAAGTCCTCTGCAACATTAAACCACTGGGAATGAAAATAACAGTAAATAACAGCAAATAACATCTGTAAAGCAATGAAAACCAAGCCACTTCACCCAGTGAAACTTCTAATGCTTGCATTTTATTTATTTTTTCCACTGGCAGTTGGGAAAATGTAACAAGCAAAATATTGTACCAAAATACTTCAAATCATTACAAATGAAGATTATGTTAAGAGGAAAACTCTATGAAGTCATCAGCTAAAATTTGCTACCCAAGCTTTTCTCGTTTAACCCATCCATAGGGTTCCTTGTAAACACATGAATACCCAGAAAATGCCCTAAAGTGAAATTAAAAAGTAATAACAGTTATTTTTAACACGAAGTAAAGAAAGCAGAGCAAAGCAGTTCTACTCTGTATCCTTTCCAGTTAGAAAGGACATTTAGCTGTCTTTCTCAAACTCAAAAGCCAGGTCGGTTGGTGGGTGCTGAACACAGGCATCCCAGGCAGCACAGCCAGCCCACCACCCACTGCAGCCCTCAGGGAATGGAACAGCCACTTGAGTCCCCACGTAAACCCCCATCTACAGTTCCTTACTTGGGAAAACTTTCTCTTTTTGTAGGGTTACTGCCAAACTACAGGGGACTTTCCAATTGCCTTTATTTTCAGGTTCAACTTACGCTTCAAAGTTTCCTCACTGTGATACATCTAGAGCTTCCTTCCCCTTAACAGCGGAGGTTTTATCCTGCCTCACAGTGTATCATAGAATGGTTTGGGTTGGAAGTGACCACAAGGATCATCTAGTTCCCACCCCTTGCCACAGGCAGGGACACCCTACACTAGACTAGGGTGCCCAAAGCCCCATCCAACTTGGCCTTAAACACTGCCAGGGATCCAGGGGCAGCCACAGCTTCTCGGGGCACCCTGTGCCAGGGCCTCAGCACCCTCACAGGGAAGGATTTCTTCCTAATGTCCAATCTAAATCCCCCCTCTTTTAGTTTATACCCATTACCCCTTGTCCTGTTCACTACATTCCCTAAGAAACAGCAAGTAGCTGTTTACTTTTCCTCTCAAATAGCTAAAGGTAACTAGGAATCACACAGAGGTACAGAAATGAAGTCCTTAACAAACACCTCCACAATACACTCATATTGTATCATGTTGTACTATACGCTTATGCATTAATGTCATTCTTGCTAAGCCACCAAAATCAAGACCTTCTCCCTCAGCCTTATTACAGCTCTGCTCTTTCTGCTCATCATCTTTGACAAGGAAATATATAACCAATGCAGATGGAAACACTTGCTGTAATGCATTTCTGAATTTGGCAAGAGGCAGTTTTAATTAATTCTTTTCAGATTGATTGTCTGCTGCAGTAAAGCAGCCTCTAATCCCCCTCCCCAAACAGTAAAATTTAAAAAAAAAAAGGGGGGGGGGTTGTTAAAGCAATCATATAATAAAATCACAGCTCTAGCAAGAGCTTTGATATTGTTATTAAGTTCATGCAAATTTTCTCTCTTATCTAGCTCGTTCTTCACTGTCTAATTAGTCCAACCACTGGTAGTATGTGTTCTTTTTTTTTTTTGGACAAAGAAACAAGTAGTTAAACTAGTATTTGCAGTCTTTAATTACACATGAAAATCGTCATCCTTAACTTTCTTTTTTACTGAAAGTACAGGGATTCCCTACAGTGCAATGTCAGTGTGCTGCTCCAAATGCTGCAAGGGCATCTTCTAACAGTTGGGGCTGGGGAACAACTTTTAATTAATTGCTGCCTTTTAATGGCACGGTTCTCACACAAACATTACCTTTAAGGCAAACATACATCAAAGAGTCAGAAATTTGCTCTTTTACAAGAGAGCTGCAGTCCCAGTAACGCTGACATTCACTAAGGGCTACGCACTGCTCCGGATCTGTGCATATCCCAGAAAATGAACAAGCCCGGTACATGGCCCAAAGTTTCCAAAGAGACACAGCATTTTCATCTCCCAACCATTGAGTGTTCCAGCTAATCTCCAGCAAAGGAGATGGGAATTATTTCAAATCGTTGTGCTCAGTCACACAGGGCTGCACATCACACTCGGAGCAATCCTATTTACGGGATTAGTTTGAGGAATATGACACCAACATATCAGCAGCCATCAGCCCCAGGCCTCTTTTGGCTAACGTCTTCACGATAGACACGTTCATGGAGGTGTTCACTACAAGGACATTTGAGCTAAGGCTATCAGTCCATAACAGCTCACACTGCACTTGTCTGTGAAGCTTTATGCACTGTAAAGAAATGATGAAACCTTAATTACATGCACTCTCTTCCCACAGTGTTTGGTTATAATATTTCTGAAAAGTGAATAAAACAGATTTTACAATGTGTTTTAACACAGAGGAAAAGTTTTACAACACAAGTAATGCACATTTCAGTAATTTATTAGGGATAAAGCAGCATCCAAGATCCCTGTCTCTTGTACTTGCACAGATAGAAATTATTATCCTGTTAATGAATATCATAAGGAACATTTGGTTTTAGTCAAAAATCTTTTCTTTGGACAATCTGTGTTGATCAATGCCTGCTGGTTTTTTGTAATTACTTTGTAAGAAAATATGCGGTTGTATAGTACTTAATGGAACAAGATGAAATTGAGCATGTAACTATAGCAAAAAAAAAAAGCATTGAGCTGGTACACCAAAACAAAGAATATTATTGAAGAAATTCCTGCTGTCAAATATCAGTGTATTAAAAGATTAGATCAAGATTAAAATTTTTTGAAAGAATCCTATTTCTAAAGATGTACAGAACATTAAAGGTCTTAACTCAGTACTGAGTTCCCAGCACCAGACTTAAGAACAGCAGCTGTTACAAAAAAACCCCAACAATCCCAAACAAACAAAAAAAACTTCCACACAAAGTCATGTTGTACCCAAGGAGCGGCAACATGGACCCAGATGCTCACCCTAGTGAGCTTCCACAGACACTCTGACCCACCTACTGACTGCTGCAAGAGGGCACAGAGCACAAGGCAGGGAAGTGCCTCCTCATCCCACCACTTTTCACAGCTACCAGGACCAAATCTGCTAAAAAGCACAGCAGTATGTTACGGAACTGCTCCTTCTTACCAGTCTAAGGGTCTACTTCAGATCCTACCCAACTCTGCACGTCATACAGAGTTATCTGTGGCTCCAACACGTCTACTGGAGATAAACCTCAATGGAAATCTACGAATATATTAACACTGTAAAAGGGTTTCTCCTATTGTCTGAATGCTGGTTTAATACTTTTTGAGTGATCAAGTTTACAGTGTAAAAGACAACTGGATTTAAATTGCATTATAATATGCCACACAAAAATTTAGAAGTCAGAGACGCAGAAGTGGGCTATGGGTACCAGCAGTTATCTGTTGCCGGACTAAGTGCTACAGTACACTTTTATCATCTATAAACTTCAAAAGCAGATCACATATCTTCCTCAGATTTCAGATTCTCATTAAATCTGTGTTGGTCCACTATTCAAAATTGTCTCTTACTAAAGAAGCTGCACACATCTTTAATAAAGCACGGAAAAGGACAATCAACTGACCTCAAGCCCACAGACTGAACAGGGAAAGAAAGAAGCGGGGGCGGGGGGGGGGGGGGGGCCAGGAATTATATCATCTGCCTGCCTTCTGTATCTTTGGTATCTAAGCAGGTTACAAAACATAATACTTGGTTCCAAAGCTAAACATGATAGATAATGTGAGTGAACAGCAGTGAAAAAAAGCAGAGTCATAAAACAAATTAATAGCACTTTATTTTAAAATTTACCTCTTACAATGAAATCAAAAGATCAACTGGATTACCGTCTTCTCCCTTTTTTCGAGCAGAGCTTGGTGAAGTATCTTTGCCTACGAATAGCAGGATGACTAATCAATGTTACACCCCTGGTAAGTTATTGGATTTGATCTCATTGGAGTTGTCTAATAAAGCCCCTCATGAATCAAAACAATACTGGGGAGTTTTTTCTTTCCAGTTAAATTATATTGAGTGCTAAACAGTAAATACCACATAACTAAGAGAGACAGGTTGGTACTACATTTAAAAGCAGAGTGCTCCCCGGCCCCCCCCGCCCCAGTATTTAAACAAAACACACAAAAAGGAACAGGATGAAGCAATTGCAGGCTCATCACTGCCCTTCACCTGAAATCAGCCAGCTACCCAGCTCTACAAACCTCTTGCCACTGCTGTTGACATAGGCCGTCAGGAAAAAATGATCTCTCTTTAAAAGCTTAGAGTCATCTTTCATCCAAATGACAAGGATGGGTTAATTCACTTGTGTTACATTTGAAAACCAGACAGAACAACATGACACCCACATGCACAGCTGTTCTCTTGATAAAACTCAGTCCAATAAAATTTAATGATATGTTATCACCTCAGAGTTTTCCTTCATATTTGTAATTACGGGTTCAATCATGGCAGATGCTTTCCCAGCTTTGGGATTGGAGTGTCCTGGCTACTGAATCTGAAAAGAACCAGATCAGCTCCAAGCTGCCTACTAAATGTTGCCATATAGTTTAACTTAAATCAGAATCTCTAATACTGTACTGGCAACATACTTCGTAGTAACTCCAGACAATCAGATTTCTTAGCTTTCAGTGGTGGAGAAACACTGTTGAGAAGAAAATGAAGAAATTAGGATTACGTAGTTGCAACTTTTCCTCCCATGCCTTGAGATACATCTTTAATGCTTCCTGTATGTAAGGAAACTAGAATTATCCAGGGGTCTCACTAAATCTAAACCGAAAGGCGTACTCTTGTTCTAACAGAGTCCAGCCTTGTTTCCATAAAACAATGTGGCTAAAAGCAACTGTTGTCATCTCTGCTTGGTAGGCAGAAGGGAAACCTGAAGAAAAATCCAAAACAAACCAAAACATGTCTGTATCTTAAAATAACTTTAAACTATCATATTTTCAATAGCTGCTGAAATTCATTATGATCTGAATTCTTCAGCACTTCTCCTCCTGTAACAAAGCTGTCAAAATAGTGGTTTCCTGTTTGCTCATTATTCTCTATTACATTCTACATGGTTTGAAAAATTCACTTGGGGACGTTGCTATTCTCTGAAGCAGTGTTGTAGGCAGCAGTTCCAATATGTTCATATTATTCTGTAGTCATCCTTTAAAGAAATTAAGTACTACATATATGCTATTTGTATTCCTTTGAAAAATTTTAGGAGAATGCACACCATGCAACAGCATCCTTCCATCGTACCACTCCACCACTACTATATTTAGAAAAGACAACCCCTGAAATGCACGGCATGGATTTTATAATTCAAATAGGTCTTCCTCTAGGGAATGGACAAGCGCTCCCTGTTTAATGAATGACACAATCCTTCTCACCAGAGGGTACTAAGAGCTAGTACTCTACCTAGCTAGATTAGCTTTGGTAGTTAATACACCAATATTTGAGAGGAAAAGCCAGTATTTTGGACCTTCTGTGCAAAATTACGAAGCTTATTGAAAAGCGAGACAAAGACGTATTTAGCAAAGATTGACCATATACATGGGCAGGAAAAACAAAGAAAATAATAAAAGATCAAAGAACCAATTGGCTAAGATGCCTTAAGGGAAAGTTATTTAACAAGCTGATGAAATACAACATAGAAAGTTTTAAAGAGACTTTCTATTTAGTTGAACCAGGTGAAGTATTAGAGACTGGAGTATCAAAAGATCCTGGAAGATGCGCACATAAACTCTGAACACACTAAAATCAATATACCAGTTACAGATAAACGCAATCACACTGTGCAGGAATACTGTGGAACTTACCCTAAAGCAGCTTCACAAAACATCTGCAAAATGGGTGTTCATCAATTTACTAAAAATAAAAATAAAACACTACAACAATGTGATCCAAACTGTGTACAAGATGCCAAATACTAAAATTAATGTTTGATCTACATGGTACATGGCTGCGACGTAATTAAACTTATTAATGTAAATATTATTGTCTTATGATATAAAGAACTAATTTTTAATCTTTTTTTCTTCATATGAAAAAGAATTAATTTGCAGAGCAAAAGGGTCACATATTTTGGCAACATGTTCTTTTCCAGTTCATGTTGCACTGTCTTGCTAAAGTCAAACTAAAGGAATACCGTGAGAAACTTAAACGTGAACAGGGATATTAAATGAGCTCCTAGTATTGAAAGTTATTGGAAACTGATCTCTTCCTTATTAATACAATTCCCCATCATGTACAAAAAGATATCTCCATGTTCTAGAATGCAAACAGAGTTTTAATCTTTAATTATATTCTCAACCTCAACTCTTCTGGAGAGAAGTATAGATGTGGGCCTGCGGATTATTGCTTTATTACATTATCATCTCGGCGGTATTTAATGAATATTGATACTTAATGCAGGTTTGCCAGTAGGGGGAAAGAAGGATTTTAGAACTGCACAAAGAACTTCTGATGACTTTTTCCTCAAAACAAAAAATACAGCCACACACTTTGCTCTTCCACTCTTGAACACTTCTAAGGAGAGGCCCAAATGTTGGAGTACAGCTCGTAATACTGAATGGGATTACTGCAGTAACAACACTTGCATGTTAAACAACCACATTCCCCACAGCTCATATACCAGGTGTCACACTTCACTGGCACACTGCATTCTTGGTTTCAAAGTCTGAATCCCCGGCTGGGATTTCAGACCTCTATACCACAGCGAGGTCAGACTAGATAAGCATAATTTAAACATATGGTCATAAAAAATACAAAACCTATGAACATTTATTGGCTTAAGCATGTTTTGCCATTACCTTTAGAATAATCTGCCTCTTCCTTTCATAATGAAAATCCCTCAACCTAGGAAGCAATTAGATACTGTTTATAAAACAAAATGCTGAAAAAAACCTTTCCTCCAATAACTCTTGGCAAAGGGCTCGTCAGGATTTTTCTCGTCAGGATTTTTCTTAACACAAAAATGATAAAATACACAAGTTAAGTTCCAAATAATTTATTCTGGCACATCTGATGACTGGGTGTATAGTTTATATATATACACACATACCTTTCAGTTAACTGTTAAAAATAGCAACTTTTTTTGGAATACGACATCACTGACTATTTTAAATTAAATTCCTTCCTCAAGACTCAACTCGTATGTCCTGGAGAAAGCTCCTGAACAAATGTGACAGAGCATTACAGTACTACTTATATGACAGGCTCATTAAAACTGATAGGGCATTAATGCTATGAAAGAAAAACACTCTGACTATGCTGGTATTGAACCAAATCACAGTAAACATGGAGTTTGGGATATCTGTAAATTTGTTTTCTAAATCCAGATGAACAGATACTGCTGAGCCAGTAAATTCAGCTTTTTATAGGAAACCGCTCAGTAAAGAGCACCTTTTGCTAAGATGGATGGAGCAAGTGTGGACTACTTCTGAATATATCCATCTTTGCTAGAAGAACAATCCAGATGGATTCTGAGGTGTAGAGAACAGAGTTGAGACCTCCTCCATCTCACCCAGAACAAGTGGCGGAAACGACTTGTCCTTTCCGAGTCTCTACCCAGCACTCTGTCCTCAAGTCCTTATCTCCTAAATGAAAAATTATGTTCACAGCTTTCTGGTGCTCATTTATCTAGAGCAGTAACATGGACAGCACTGTCGTTTTTGTTTTTTTTTAAATACAGGAAAAGTAATTTTGCTGGTCTGCTCCTAGCAATAGAGTACAAATTCACAGAGATTTTTACTCAATCTATTACAATGGTTTCACTGTCAGGTTAGGGCATACATCAGAGCACAGGAGATTTACAAGACAAGTTGAAAAGCCCTAAAACAAAAAAAAATGGACTTCTTTTACTCAAGCCACTCTCTCCATTGAGCCTGAAGTTGTCAAGTAAGAAGGAGACTTCCACTTGTTTATTGTTTATAGTGTGCTTATTTCCCCAAAACCACAAATGTCACAACAAATGACCCTAAAAGGCACCATAAAGGGCAAGAGTCTCAGTACCTTTTGTGGTAAGCAAGTTCTTCTTTTGGCAATTTCCTTCCAGACAGAAAGACAGATGATAATCTGGGAGCACTGAGAGAACCCCATGCAACAGAGCTATCAGAGTCACAAGGTTTTCAGCTGAGACCCCTGAAACATCACATTAAAAACTAACTGACCCTCTTGTGTGTGCCAATGAACAAAACCGCAGGAACCATCCTGTCCTTCCTCTTTTCTTTCATCCTCCTCATCTCACAGTGACTCACTGCTGTCATTTTTCAGCTAGACAGTGACATACCAGAGTCTGCTGGGCTCTCAGCAGAGTGGTCACCTGGTAGGCACTACCTCCATGGGCTCACTGCTCTCAGCTACCCCACACTCTTTGGGGTGCAGCGCTCAGCTCCCACAGTAACCCTTCCAACAGGAGCCAACTTCATAACTGAGAATTTGATTTTGAGACATGGTACCAAGCAAAATAATACAACATTAATTAACTGTGTCAGTTATTATATTTCAAGAGGAAAGAAAAAAATAAGAGCCATAATTTCTGATTCTATTTATTTCAAATGAGAAGCAGCCATCCTGGTTTTCAGAAGAGTTGCATGTATATGCTTTCCTAGTCACTTGGAAGAGGCTGACAGCTTTCAGCACTTCAGCAAACACTGCTTTGAGATTCTTTAACAGAAGGAGGGAACCAGCAGCCAGATGAGAAGCATGTGAGGGAACGCATCTATTAGCAAGTACAGGGAGATGTCTTGTTAATAGAAGACAGAAGGAGGGACAAAGCAGGAAGAGAAAGAAGCCAGCAGTTAGTCATTTTCTCATACGGATACATTTGGCTAGAAATGAGACACACATCAATCTAGTATTCCTTTCTGCACTTGCAGAGCCAGCGAAAACCAACACCGAAAAGCAAAACTGAACACCGAAAGGTCTTCTTCAGCACCCTCAGAAGCCCTCAGATAATGAAAACACTGACAAAATGAAAATCCTCCTGGTAGTGGTTGCAAAAGACCTTCCATTTTTAAAAAATACTTTTTTTGATTAAAAATTGCTGCTGCTGTTTCAGATATCTACCAGTGAAAAAAAATACAGCTTCTCACCTCCAAACCAGAGCCCATCAAAACATGGCCTAAGGCTGGGCAAGGGACAAATGAGTGGGCCCACCAAGAATCAGCTTTGCCATTAGTGAAACACTTTCTCCAGCTCCTTCTGTGAGCGTAAGGTATGAAGAGATGGCTGAGCCTCCATGGCTGAGAAAAAAGAGCCATTTTGGAGAAGAAAGGAGAAGAAAATGCAGAGCAGGGAGAGACTGAGGGCTCAAGTGAATGACAATGAGTTGACACAGTACAAGAATCAGGTTTTGTATCACCTTTTTAAGAAGAGACACCATTTGGATATATTCAGTCTGTGGAATAAAACTCAAGTCTCACCATAGCAGTAAAGACCAAAAACCATGGATTTACATAATGCTCAGCTTGCATCACATTATTGTCGTCAAGAATGTAACGTGCAATAGGAAGAGTTACCCAGCAGTTTCTTCCAGGAACAGGGGAAAAAAAATAATGAAAAATATCAGTAACACGCTCTCTAATGCTACCTTTAACTCAAATTAAGACAAGCTTAATATCAAACTATCTGCAAAATCTGCATAAAAATAGGTATGTTTTTAGAACAGTCTTTGTCCAAATCACCTATGTTACCTCCTGAGCAACAGTGTTTTCCGCATGCCTTTGCTGGCTGAAAAGGATCATTCTGATCTGCTATCCTAAAATGACATTTTGGCATATTGCCGGTTTTAACTACTTCTGATTAAGAAAAGCACTAGATAATATAGTTGCTCTGAACAACATTTAATATATACTTGACTCATAGCACATTGTTACTCAGCCCAAAGACTTGTCATTGAACTTAATTTTAATAGCATACATCAAAGCAAAAAGAGACAAAGAAATAGTTACCCCTTCCCTGACTAATCAATGAAGCCAAAAAAAAAAAGTAATTCCCTGAATTGCCATGGGAAAATTAGTATGCCGTATGCCCTTTCAAGGGGATCTGAAGTTTTGCACCTGGATGTTTTCTTCATTTGCATTTCATGGAGAATGAAGAGAAAGGGGGGGGGGAAATAATAAATCACATTATGATTCATCATCATTTGCATGAAACTACAGCAAAATCAAGATATTAATATCCATATGCTATAATTTTTTTAAAATACATTTCATAAGCCTATTGTCATAAATCTTTACATAATCCACTTCTGCTCTGCGTTAAGACATGATATTGAGCTCAACAGGTATTTGATTTGACTTTAAACAACTATTATTCTCTTCTTAAGACACAGCAAGATAGCAAATAAGGACAAATATGGAAAGGTCAAAGCGAAACCAGAGAGGAGGAAACCAGGGACAGGTAAAGGGCCACCTCAGCACGCAGATATTTTCCCTGGGAATAATGCTGGAAGGGGTAATACGATACCGAAACATAATTCAGCACCTAGCTAAAGTTTAGTTACCACAGTAGAATTTCATCCTCTCTGCAAATTCTAGGTAAATGCACCACTGAAGGAAAAAATCTGCTGCAGATAAAAAGATAATATCTTTAAATGTGTATACAGCGTAACACACATTAAGATTTATACAGCTGCAACTGTTTCCCCAACACTGGACACTTAAGATTCGGCTGGACAGGATGCTAGGCCATCTTGCCTAAATGATGCTTTTGCCCAAAAAAGTTGGACTAGATGATCCTTGAGGTCCCTTCTAAACTGGTATTCTACGATTCTGTGAACTGTTTAAGTACAGACTTTTCTATGCAAAAGCTAGCTCTTTCTCTCTCACTACATGTATTTCCAGTAACTGAAGAAGTCATGATTAAAGAAAAAAACAACAAAATCAAAAAACCGAGGATATTTTAACATCTCTGAATAAAAACTGTGACAACTGGTATCACAGTACTCTTGTCTGTAGACTTCTTGGAGAAGTCCATTTTGTACTAGGTTTGCATGGCTAGGTTTTGATAGCAGGAGGGCTACAGGGGTGGCTTCTGTTCCCCAACATCCAATACAGCCAATGCCAACCGGACCCACCGCTGCCCAAGGCTGAGCCCCTCAGCGATGGTGGCAGTGCCTCTGGATAACAGAGTAAAGAAGGGAAAACACATCTGCGCAGCACCATCAGCAATTTGCAACCAGAGAAAGGAGTGAGAATATGTGAGGAACAACCCTCCAGGCACCAAGGTCAGTGAAAAGGAGGGGGAGGAGGTGCTCCAGGCGGGAATCAAGAGTGAAGAAGGAGCCCAGGAAGACGGGAGGGGTGGGGGGAAGGTGTTTTAAAATTTAGTTTTATTTCTCATTGTTCTACTCTGGTTTGATTGGTAATAAATTAAGTTAGTTTTCCCCAAGTCAAGTCTGTTTTACCCATTACAGTAACTGGTGAGTGATTTCTCCCTCCAGCCAGGGTCAACCCATCACATATTTTAAGGTCTGCATAAACACGATACCTCAATGAAGGAAGAAAACTTATTAGCCAGTTTGTCACAATATTGCCCTGTTCCATCACAGATATAAGAGAAACAAAATCTGGTTTTCAAACCTATAGTTCTGCTAGAGCTGCCTTTCTAACCATTCTTCTTCGTCTGACGTATCGGTAAAACAATAGAACATTTTATGGATTCTTGAATTGGCAGCACTTTAAAATTAATATACAAGGGAAAAGCTCTGTTGACTCTGATTTTTTTTCTCATTTCATATAAGGAAAAAACTCTAAACTTCCTTTGATTCCTTCATCAACTTAGGCCTGTGGACTCTGGTGACAACAGGGACTTTTATTATCACCACTATGAAGCTTTTAGTAGCACAGTGTTTATACGTCAGTGACTCTTGTTCCTTGAAAAAAAGCAGGCAGTTTCCACAAACTACAAGGATGTTCAGTACAATGAATAATTGCTTAGGACTTCATTTTCTACATAATAATCATTTTCTTATATGTAACTAAATATTTTAAGCAGTTTATTAATTTATAAGCTTAGTTGGGGATATCTCTGTGTTTTTGGCATCAGTACACAGACTGCCTAAAGTGTTGATATTCTATGTCCTCAAACAGTTTCTAAGTGTCCTCATAATTGCTTGTCACCTGTAAAAGAGGCTTAGATCCAATGCAAAATTAACATATGGTGAACAGATGGACTCAGAACAGACGTTTGTCAAGAAAGTACTCACACCAAAGACTTTTTGGCTTCAGCCTTTTAGGACCTTCAGAAAAGTCCTACTTGAAGCTCCAAGTCATACTAATCAGGGGAACATCATTCCTCAATGACAATCTCATGTTGCAAAAACTTTTATGACCTGCTACAAAGAAGAGTCCTTGCAAGTTTTCTGTTGTCACAGTGCCTCCGTAAACAGAAGAAACAAAATAATGTTTCCATAAGGTACCTGGCCCATCCAACAAGAAGAATTAATCTTGTATGAAACAAAAATGCAAAAGCTGCTATTATGATGATTTTAAAACAAATAAATACAGTAAGAAGTTTAATACCCCCTCTCCCCCCCATGCAAACTCTTCCAAATATTCCATTACTTACTGAGGAGGTAAGACAAGAGTTGTTGGCTGGGCTTTTGGTCTGCGCTTTGCAGATACTCCCATCTGGTTGGCTGAACGTTTCAAAGACTGCTGATTCAAAAGGCCAGATGCTAGCCCGGCATGGTACTGCAACTGGATAATAGAAAGCATATATATTAAAATACACACCACTGCAGTACTCTATGTCAGACCCCTACTATCTGTACCACCTGATTCAAACTACAGCTAGTCACTAAGCTAATGGATGGTCTTTCATATACATTGCTTGGATGGAAGATGACATGAACAAAAGCATATTAAACAAGCCTGCTGTGAAATAGGTATTGCAAGGAAATTATGCTATAGGGCAAGTACGATGATGAATCAAAGACTTCCTCTCAAGCCCTAACTCTCCTGAAAATTGGGCTTGCTTTTAAATGTTAAGACTCTTTCTCCTCTCAAGGGATCAAGCATTCTTACTTTTTGGAAGAAGATAAGACGAAGAAAGATGCAACCCTTTCCTATATAAACGAGCTTTTTAGACATAACACTCCTCTTTTTTTTCTTAAACATAAAACCACAAAACATTCGCAAAGAAGTTTCTATAACTGTAAAGAAAAATCTAGCCTTCAAAATACCTGCTAGCACATCTCCATAGCACTGCAATAGATTCACATTCAGTAGCTTTCTCCTCTAACCCTTTATTTTACTTGCCAATGAAAGACAAATTTATGAAGGACACAACATGAATCTGCAAGATTTTGTGTGCGTTCCCACTGCTTGTAGATTTAAGAACAGCTGCAGTGCTGTCTGTCCCAAAACCAGCTTCAAGTGCAACAAGTTACAAGCTCATCTCTAAACACTTTCCATTTACATTCTTAGTTCCCCATTTTCAAAGAGAAGGGCATGGGGGGAAAAAAACCTCAAGATTCAGCATCAGACAGATGCAATTCCTGTCATCACTCTAGTCCCTACATCAGTCCGTCCATGAAATTTTCTGAAGATCTGTTCTGAAAAAGGTGAACTGTTTAACACATTAACAACGCTAACCCCACGATCTGCATATATTTTTTAAAAAAAAAGTTATAGTTGGGAAACTATGACTTACAAACGTTCAAAAAATAAAGTGGTCTTAGGCAAAGCTGTTCTGCAGCGTATTGACTGAAAATGAGGGAAACAAAGCTTGGTAAAGTGATCTCCTTGAAAATGGCTATTAAAATGAGTGAAGTTATCCCGTGAGCCAATTTGACTCAAATGTCAATGCTCAGAGCATCCATAAGGCTTTTTAACAGGCTCCTGATTTACTTGGGTGCTTTGCCACGTGATCTTGGCCATGGCACAACATGAAGACACATCGCATTCCTAATGGGAAGAGAACTGCGCTGGGCCAGGGAAGGGGGGATTATATTGCCCCAACAGCTCTTCTTAGACCAATGAATTTTGCTCAAATTTGTTTTTCTCAGACAGATTTCTGAAAAAAAAAAAATAAATAAAAAAATAAAAATCAATGCGAGCAATGGACAGTACACGTTTGAAAGGCAATGTTTCAAAGTGTCAGGGGCTTAGTTTTCAATCTTCACTATCAGAATTTGCAGGGAGTGCAATATGCAGGGAATTAAAGGGAAAGACAGCTCTGGCAGCAGATCCTTCTGACTCCAGGAACACACTTTCCCCTTTTCTTCTTGCATCTTATTACGAGCAGCCCTCCTTCAGCCATTTTGTGCTGCTTACACCATTCACTTATGTTCAGTGCGCAGAATGACACAGACAGGTATTTCAAGTAAGTAACGTCATTTGGACACCTGCTCAGAGATGGAGGTAATCACAGATGCTAATCATAGATGAATTTTAAATGCAACCTTTAAAAAAAAATTTTATAACCTGCCAACCAGCCTGACATTTAGTGGTCAGGCATAAAAAAAAAGAAGAAGAATTAAAAATAAATATATTCTAAAAACCAATTCTGTCCTTGAAGGCTGACTCCCAGTGATTAAGCTATTTTTATTAATTATAAGTATTTCTTTAGAATCTACCTTTGCTCCCAGGAATGCAGATCCAACTGTCAAAATCTATAAGGGCCATTAAATATTTACCAAACCATCCTCATAATGGGAGAAAAGGTCAAAGTTAATAAAACTGACAGGCAGCTTCTGTCCAACTTGATTTATACATTATTAAAGTATCACATACTGTATTGCACAGAATGCATTCCTTTTTGCGGGCAGAGGGGTCTTAAGTGAAGAGATCGGGAAATTGTTTCTTAATCATTTGTTCCTCAAAACAGAAACAAGACTGAAAATAGTGCCACAGCGGTACCACTAGCATCAAAAGTACAGCCAGGAGATTCAACGGTCCTGATGGATAAAATCGTGCCATTCAGTTCCCTTCTCCTCTTGTAAAATAAACACCTTTTTCTGCCAGCATTGGCCACAACAGTAAATCTCTGCTAAAAACATACCAAACCCCACAAAATTTTTGCTTATTAACAAGAGAACGTTATTTTCAAACACATTATCTTCACCTTAGGGAACCCACATGAAATGCAGTCAGAGGATATTATGGGTGCTAAAAGGCTCATGCAGGGAAGCCAAGATAAGATGAGCTCACGGGACACAGAAACCACGTTTAGCTGAAGAAATCCCTGAGCCAGAGAAAGTCGATGGCTGGAGGAACATTGGGGAGAACATCATACACAGGCATGTGTTTATAGGTACTGCCAGAGGTGAGACCTGGGGCGAGGCGAGCCTTTGGTGCGACTGTTTCCATTGCTGTCTACAGAAGGGTGCTCCAGGCAGGTCTAAGAGACCCTGCAACCCAACGCAACCAAGTCAGGAACTTGTGGATGATGATGAGTGCCTTCTGCAAGCATATCCCCAACGACCTTCCATCTGCTTCTGACAATGTGCTCATTTAAACCAGCAGAATAGTAGACAGCAATAATTTTATCCATAAAATATGCTAAATACTCACCGAACTTGAGTATTGGTGCAGCACTAGGTAATACTGCAAATAATTTCTTTATCAGCCACTAAGGAATGCCCCATCATTCAGAGGCTTTATTACAGAAAGCATCCATGCCTTTCAGCTTTGGGGAATTCCAACTGGTTTATGTGAAGCTAAGCTCTTTACTTCCTAAAGAAATACTCCTCCATAAAATTTCAACAAGATTGATCTTTTTTCCCCTAATACATGCAGATAAAACATAAAATCAATTTCAGAAAACTAAGAAATAAAAAACAACAAAAAAATCAATTTATAACACGTAGCAGCTAGGATATACACCAGTGCCAACTTGTACAGTTTTATGATGAGTCTCATGATAGCTGGTATTTTTCTTAAAACTGTGGTTCCAAGTAATGTGTGAATTCCACATTTTAAAAATCAAAAGACTCTAGTTCTCAAGGATGTAGCAAAAGTACTGAAAACAACACTTCAGTACGTACAAAAGCTCTACCTGAAGGTAAATAAAAACAGAACTTTGATTATTTTTAAATTTCATTATTTTTGAGATTCCTTATTTTTCTGTTAATGACAACATGACCTATATTTTCTACAAGAAAAAGTTATCACTAATGTTTTACAGGTGCCATAATTCACATTTTCACAGTGTTCTTGAGTATATGAAAACTACATTTATATAATAACAGCTCTCAATCTTCCTCCCAACGTGAAATGCATCAAAACAGAGATAGCACTTTGGAGTCACTTTTCTCACAGTTGTAACTGCAAGGAGGGCAATTTCCTCATTCACGTAAGATGTCTTTGGTTTCACATGAACTATTTAAACGGAGAGGGTGTATCAGAGAAACACAGACTGGATTTAGTTCCAACAGCATTAATATTTTTTTAAACCTTAACTATATAGTATCTTTTATTTATTCTACTCTGGTGACTCTCTTACCAGAAAGAAAGTAGTGCACCCCCTAAACAATCAAAACAAACCAAAAAGAACCTTTCACCCCCCCCAAAAGATCACACTGCCTTCTCCAGCTGATTTTTAACGTTTGGAGCAGATACAGAACTTCTGCTACAGCCAAGGGGCTTAAACCAGAACACCACAGCAAGGCCCCTTCATTCAACAGAAATGCCCGGACAGTATCGTGACAGACTGTATTTTGGCTGACAGTGTATGTTATGAAACTACAAACATGTACACAGTGCTAATTTAAAACTTTTAAAGTTAAAGCTTCATCATTAGAATCATGCTGGGTCTAAAGGTCTTTTGTTTACATAATTCATGGGCTGGGGACTTTGCATGTGCTGACTGCTGACCAAACAAGTCATTACACTCCACTTACTTACAAGGCCATTTAAAGTTGCAAAAATTGGTTGAGTAGGAAGAAGTTAAGA
>VWZZ01004507.1:536408-604984 GCA_013399095.1 Psophia crepitans
GTTGATGAAACAACAACAATCACTTGGAGCCTTTACAATGGATCATGTCATCTCACAGTTGCACATTAATTTTACTTATTACCATTATTAGAAGCTTTTTAAGCACCAATAAGTTTTCGTTAAAACTGAAATTAGAATGACTTTTCTTTGTCATCACATTACCCTATTTTTTCCATACTCCTGTAGATACTTACAGACCATATACGTAAACAGAAAAGCATTTTCTCAGATACAGGTAATAAAAATATTTATTCCCATTCCTCGAAGAAATGGAGTTTTACAGAACTGGTTGACAGATACTTACCCATCATGGAATTTTCAGAGATCACAGTAATATTGGTAAAAGCAGGCAAATGTGCATGTGTTCAAGATGAACAGTACTTTGCCCCTCATCATTAAATTATTTCTCCCTTGCAGCTAACAAGGATTTGTCTATTATGATAAAACTCTAGTCGTTCTTTTGAAAAGAGCAATCAGCAAGCAAGCAGGACACTCCCACAGTTTCATCTCTGCAAACTAAAGTAGGCAAGAGAGAAATTACACTACCTTTAATTGATATTTTTAAGCTTCTCCCAGATAATGAGGCCGGTTTGGAAATTCTCTTTTTCTCCAAACAATGTTTGATCATTTTAGGATAGCTGAATTCTTGACTTGGCCAAAACAGCATCAATAAACCAAGGGAGCAGTCTCCAATTTATTTACTCATTGGTTTTCCTCTTGTGCAACTGGGTTGCAGGCTTTTCAATGAATAGTAAAGCTAGAGATTGTGCCTTTGCTCTAGTTTGCAATTTAATTAGGAAACTTTGTTCTATTTTTTTTTTTTAAAGCATTTATGCCCCCCAAATACTTTCCAGTTTACAAGAATATTTAAGCAACAAATACCCATGAATGATGGGAACAAAGGCTACCCTCACTCCTTTCTTTTTTAAATCCCTATACAAAAGTTTTTGCATCTTTTCCTAAACACCCTGATCTGAGTAAACTGTGAAACTAATGAGCTCGAACTTCTGTTAAAAGCCTTTCGAACACAACGGCTGTTATTTGCGTTGCATTGACATGCAGAGTGCCACTGCCTCACGCTAGCCAATAAATCAGGAGATGGGGAGCATTCTGAGGACATCTACCTGTCCATGCCCCTGCACTGGCAACCCTGCTCTGCCCTTAGGCCTCTCCTTCTCTCTCCCACGGCTTGGGAGCTGAAAAACAAGTGCAGACATTTATTTACACATATATATATATATATACGTCTAAAGAAACACTACTAGGAAATGCATCAATACATATCCCTGTTTCTTTTCGCATCTTGTCTTCTGTACATCTTTTATTCCATTGTCTCTGAATTCGTATTTTTGCTGAGAGCGCCGTTTTAATTAGTGTCAGACTTCAGCCTTAAAGTGTGTTCTTCTCATACTTTTCTTTCAAAAACACTGAAGTTCTGCTGATGAATGACTGCATCAATATTCCCTCACTCCAATACTGCTTGCAAGTCTTTGGCTTCTTACCATGCAGAGATAGCAAATCTGGTGGCACTTTCTTCAAGGAATTGGTCAAAACTCCATCATCTGCATCCTTGTTGCCAATAAAAATATCTGCGCTGTTCAAAGTCTCTACAAAAGCCACTACTCCCCCTCCAGTTTTTGGTTTTTAAGTATTCTGGAATCCATTTAATAGTTACATCACTGACACATTCTTGTTTTTCGGATGCTGTCAACACAAACGGACACTACACAGCCCAAGGCTCGGAGGTTTAAAAAGAACTAGTAACTGAAACTGATAAAGAGGCAAAGTAATCATAATCTGGGGCTACACACTTATTTACCTCTTCAGAAGTATAACTGTATTTTATGCTTATGTATAAATACTTGCAGGTGCTCTGAAGCACTTGAACATAAATATTTCCTAAAAGATAACTAAATGAACTTCACTGGATATGCAACTACAACCCAGACATGTAACAACCACAAAAAGCAGAGTAAAATTATTACATTGCGTTCTACATCTAAATGACGAAATAAAACCACGCACACTAACAAACAGTAGTATTGCCAAGTGATCCTGAGCTCAGGGTAGTAGTGAGCACAGAGGTTGTCCACTAATACAGAAATGGACTTAGTGTCACTCTATGTGATATATTCATACTCGTGTGGTCATTTAAAGGATTTTATTAAAGTCTAAAGACCCAAGAACCGTACTTGATCAGTATATGACAGAAAATATGCATTCCTTTTTGACAAAAGTATTATCTTTGCACAGGAAAAAAATCTGTAGCAGGGAAAACTCATCATTAACTCAAGACTGTAGGAGGACACAATTAGTATCTTCTCCCAGTGCTGCTGTGCTCTCTTAAACAGCCACCAGAACTCTGAACAGAAGACACTGCTCTCATGGTAAAATTAATATTTTGTAAAGCCCTAGACTAAATCTTTGGTGTCAGGGGCTCAGGTGGCAGGTATGTCAGTATAAAGAATGGGCTGCTGCCTTGGTGACAGGGGATGCTCAGGTGCTTATGTAAGAAATGTGAAGGTACTTTACAACTGAGTGGAATCAGCTACAAAAACACTCTTAAAACTGTCCAGCATCATGCTGTGATGTGCAGCACTGTGGTTGGGCTTTACCACTATAGTGAATGAACTACTTTTCAAACAAATGAAAAAATGAATACTCTTCTTCAACATAATGCCTACAAGG
This sequence comes from Psophia crepitans, assembly GCA_013399095.1. NCBI lineage: Eukaryota > Metazoa > Chordata > Aves > Gruiformes > Psophiidae > Psophia > Psophia crepitans. The sequence goes on from VWZZ01004507.1 coordinate 539,097, forward strand.
TACAGCTTATGTAAGCCAAACCAGTCCAGTTGCACCATCAAAGGAAAGACAGTCAAAGAAGAGATGAGAGGGAAATCCATTAGTGGATAAGCAACATAGCAGTAATGACCCCAGCTGGTACTTGTGCTGCTAGATTATTTTTTTCCCCTAACTCATTAATTATTTTAACTTTTGTTAAATGCCTTTCCTTAGCTTTAGTCACTCACACAATAATTAAAATGCACAATGTATTTAGACTAGCAAATACTCACACTGAGCATCAGACAATATCTATTAATCTAGCTGTGGGTCTTTCTGCCAGCATCCGAAAACGTGGCTTTACTCAGTCTCCCATGGTCTTCCTGAAGGGCAAGTTGTACTCAAAGAGCTCATCCTGATGCAGGTATGCCATGGATCCAGCCTGCAAAGCTATGCCAGACATCACCACCCTCTTCTACTACAGGTTATCAAACTACCAGGCCAGTAGAACAGGTTGCACGAGTACAGTTTTAATTGTTTGAGCTTGAACTTGCTAAATTAGGAGAAAATTCTTCCTTAAATGGTTACTTTTGCTAATATCCTCTTTATATCTAGCAGGCATCCTGAAACAATGCTACTATGAATGCCAATTTCCAGCCCACTAGCAAGGACAACCGATAAAAGCTTGAAGCAGGATAGTTAGATCTGGAACAGAATGTATGTGGCCTATTTCCCTATATGATCATTCCTACTATAGCTTCAGAATATTCCTGACTGGATTAATTTATCCTCCTTCCGAAACAGTATAAAGTAACCCACAGAAAGCATTCATACACAAACAGTAGCAACTGATACAGGTCACTGTTGTAAGTGGTTAGGGAAAGAAGTTTAAATTCTCAACCTCCTTTGCAACAATACAGAATTTTGCACAGAGAAACCCTACAATCGCCGCAAGTAGCTGCCTTCTGGAGGGTGAGCATCAACAAGAAACACACCACTTTCCCCCCTTTAAAACATACCACTGAATGGACATCTCTAGAGTACCTGTTGGGAAAGATGACCATAACCACTGTACTTGCAAGCAAAATGCTGAAATGTAACAGCCAACAAAATTGAAACTCCCCCCCTCTCACAAGGCAATTAAAAAAAGCTTTTCTGCCTTTACTCAAGTTTGCTGTGTTCAAAAACTAATGACATACATCTGAATCCCATCCTCAACACCACATTGACTTTCGGGAGACAGAGTGATCCTGCCCATCACTAGCAGCAGTGTGAGCTTTTCCTTCATGGAGAGGTTTCACTGAACATTTTCTTCAGCTAAAACCGTATTATGCTTTAACTAAGAACTCTAAAGCAAAACTCAATTATTCTTTTTTTTAAACTCTTCAGAATAGCCATTTATAGCTTAAAACATGGACTTTCAGGAATTTTGTCTGAAACAGAACACCAGACATCAGAAAAATTAATTAGGACACTTATATGAGAAACTTGATAATCCTAGTCTGCAATCCTTGTCATTTGTGTACAGAGTAGAGAAGTCATCTTACTCCATGCTGCTAGAGACCAAAATGTGATTTACTACACCAGTTTGTGCAATCCACTATTGATAATAGCAACATATGGCCAAACTTTATTTAAAAAAATAAACAAACCCCCTACCCTTGGTGATTTTTGAACATTTCTCCTTTTAGATGACCAAGCTGTAATACACGAAAAAGCCAACTTTTGAAAAAAACAGTTTAAAAGATATTTCAAGTCAGACATCCAAAAGAAAGAGGTAGACAGTTATAGAATTCTTTAGTCAAATTATTTCCTTGGACTTCAAAGAGTTAAAGTAATGAATGCTTTTAGGAATGAAAAAAGAATCTATCAGGTTTGATTGATAAAAGTGTAGCTTTTAACTAAGACTGAAAAAACTGAAGACTGGCAACATTTTTTTCCAGAATAATATGCTTCCTCTGCTTTTTTTCAGCACAGTGCACATAAATCAAAGAAATGTTAAAGAGGCCCATACATCACAAGCTGGCATTTCTAAACTATTTACAAAATCTGTAATAGTCAAGAGGATGGAAAATATAGAAGTGTGACCAGCAAAGTTACTGAAAGAAAAAAAAGGCAGTTCTACCATCCCAGCAGGGTTAATTAAGGTTGGAAACAATTCTTGATTGTAGAATTTAAAAATACTAAACCAAAACAATCCTGTTAATGCAGGGCTACGAAAAGCAAACAAGAGAGTGTATCAGCCAAAATGGAGAGAAGGTGGATTTGAGCAACATGCTTGTTCCACAATTAAGCATGCTGTTCTGAAAACAGAAAAAACAAATCCACTACTAAGGCTTGAGGTATGTACAAAAGCAGGGCTGAGTTTGCATGTGCAAAAAGACAGCCCCAAAAATATCAGTAACTCCAGTGCTTAGCTGCGTATCCATCAAATTTCACATCCCGACATCTAAGCACACAACAGACTTATACAGATGAGGTTTTCCTCAACAACTTTTACAAATCTTCTCTTCTGAAAGGAAAGACATGGATTATGGAAAGTTTATCTGTCCATCTGTTGAAGATGTCACACTCTGACTAGAGAGTGCAAAAAGCACAGAGATGTTTTACAACCAAATCCAAAACTTACTGTAGTCTGAACTAGTGTAAAAGCCATATGCTTTGCAAAAACACCTCTTTTGCTACACATTTTTTTACCACAGCACAAAGAGTAACAGTTCAAAAGCTGCTGTAATCTTTATTTCTGAAAATAGATCACATATTCTTACTCTCATCTGCCATGCTCAGCTAACTGATCAGAAACCAGAAAGACAAGGAAATACTACACTGTGCAACGAACGCTAAGAGAGACATACTCCATTGCAAGAAGTTACCCGCAGTTTACAGGTAAAGCAGCAGCTCAGAGAGCCCGAGACCAGGAACAGGATGATATGCCAAACAGAAAGGTTTGGGGGAACGGCAAGTAAAGCCGTGTTACAGTTTTCTCTGTCAGCGTTGAAGACTTCTAGTAGGAGTATTTTAGATGAAGTCAAGGGACCTCAGAAATATCTTGAGGAGCAAAACAAATGGAATGCACTTCATATTATTTTCATGGGAGCTTATAATGATATTATAATTAACTCAATTACACCACAAGATTAATAGCCTTTAAAACGCTCCCAGTCATTCATTACAGGCCTAATTAAAACTCTTTTGGTGCTGAGCCAGCAAGACACATGAAATACTTGCTAACTAACCATATATAAGTATATACTGGTATTATCTTTATCATGCTGCTCATTTCCATGTTCACAATTCAGTGAGCAGTTTGTTTTGTTTTTTTTTAAACAATACCAAAGACAACAAGAAAAATGGACAAGATGCCACTTCAGAGGTTTGAACACCTGCAACAGCGTATCAGTTCACTACAGCTAACCAGTTTATTTCTAGTTTTGCTGCAACAGTTAAGGGCTTCTACAATAGCAGATGCCTTTCCTCCCACACATCAATTAATTTGCAAATGCACTCAGGTTGTAGAAATAATGAAGTGCTGAATGCTTTTCTATTGGCAAGTTTCACTGTCAGGAGGTGGATGCTGTAGGCGAGGTGCTAAAATGCGCTGCTGCTACATGCATGCCAAAGGAAAGATATGCCACATGAAACTTGGTCGACAGCTAACAGGGCACATCAATTATTTTATGTACCCCTCTCTCTCACTGGAACCAAAAGGAAGAAATCTTCTCTAAAAGCTTTTTATTGTATTTATGTAGGTATTTATAACACACTGGTTATGGTGAGATCTGAGCTTTTGTCATGACCCAAGACACATTTCATATTTGAAGGCTAACATACAAGAAGAGAAAAGCAGTGGGTTTTCATATATTGTTACACACGCTAAAAACATTACATTAAAATTGTTAAAGTTACAAATTAAGAATTCCATAACTAGGAAATGCTTGAATTCATATTGTCTATGCAATCTAAATCAGTCTGTTGTGCTAAGGATTCAGACTTTGATTACGTGCTTCTTTCCAAAGGACCTCAAATTACCAGTGTTCAGGATCCCATGGGTGAAGCAGCAGTCATTCAGCACCCATTTGCATGCACAGAATGTTATTTCCAGTATTTCACACAATGCCCACACTTATCTTCTCAGATGTCTTCTACAAGATTGCCCTGCTTTGTCTTGCTTCTTTACTAATAATGTTAAATTCACCTTCAGAAATCTTATTCCACTCATGCTGGATATGGAGCAGAGGAATCTCAGATTAAGAACATTAAGTGTTTTTACTACTTACTACTATATTTGCAGTAGAGTTCCTATAGATAACAACTGCAGCCATGTGCTCAGCAAGTCTTCAAAGCAGCCAGAAAAGGCTTTATGCCAGGTCATGGCAAGGTTGGAATATCTACCCCCATTTCTGTCGCTTGAAATGAAGGAGTAGGTGGTAGCAGTTCACCATTACTTTCTGTCTTGATCAGCCACTAATTGGAATTGAAGTGCTTCTTGCCAGCTATTCTCTGAAAATAAGTTTAAAACTGAGATTCTGAACTTACAAATTAAATTCTAGGCTCTGGAGGGCAGAATGTTCTCGTGGATACAGACCCTTCTCATTTGGAGTCCTCAAATTAGAAGGCATATAGTTAGTGAGCATAGAACAGGAAGAGCGCGCTATGTTATGGTTAAGAGCCTGGACGGCTGGAGTTGATCCTTTCCACAAGCTTCCTAGAAAATACTAAGTCAATCTAAAAGAACCTTTCTGAACATTTAGTCTTGCCTCTTCCCTAATTCAAGTTACTTCTGTGTTTATAACTTAGCAAAAGTAGTTAGAAAAAACAGCACAGACATGTGGTCACCTTGCAAGTCTTCCAAGGAAGGCGAGTCCCATACTACCCCTCTCCAATTGCTTAATTATGAGTGTTTAAACTGTGTACCTCTGCTGTAGTCTGAATGTTAAACCTCTGTTTTCAATTACTGAATTTTTGTCTTCACTTGCTATGATGAACCCTCTCTACCCACTTTCCCCCCCTCAATAAAGATACTGGTACAAAGCGAGTAATTTTAAATTTTACAATTAAAATAATGCTTAAAACCACTTTCAAGTGTTAACAACGGAAAATGTTATTAGCTCAGGTTCTAACAGGTAAGGAAGTTTGTTGTTAAAAATAGATGATTTTCTGCTTTTTAAAATACGTGATTTTCAGGCTGACCTTGTCCCTTTTAAATTTTTATAGCATCTTCAGCTTCAATTTGAGATTTTCATATGGGGCAGGCAAACCTTCTTATGTTCTATATTAAATGCAACACACCTTCTTGGCATGATCTGCAATATTAATAATATAACAGTACCAATTTCAGGAGCAGCACTGTAGCATCAACACACTCATACCTACATGAATGGAAATTTAACCATGTATATCGTGGAAATCTTTAATACATCACAGGAAAAAAAAGCAGATCTAAGACAGCTCAAACACAGTTTGAGATTTCCTCTTTTGCCACACAAACACATGACCTTGTCATGCTTCACAAGGTAACACCAACATAGCCGATGCAAGAAAACATATGCTTCTCTTTACTGGACTCAAAATAGGAATACAGGGGAAAGAGAATGACACTCAGGGCCAAACCCAGGTTTCTGAAGACGAGACTTGCAGATGTCTCTGTATTTGACACAAAACATCCCCACCCACACAAGCTCTACAGTACTCCTATCACTAATTGCCACAACATGAATTGAAAAATACTTTTTGGAAATGATAAACACTATAGATTCTTTATTTAGTTAGGAATTTGCTCTGATATTATCAGAAGAGTTTTAAGACTTTGAGATTGAGCCATTTTTAAGTTGCTGTGGGACACAAGTTAAAATGACAGAAACACCGAAATCATTATATTTTATGGATTCCAAAGGAGACTGACATACATTTGACTTTCCTGTCTTGCAGGCACTCTTCAGTAACCCAATTACCACTTAAATGTCTAACATCTAACCCACAGGCATGTCAGCTCCTCAACTAAATCTGGACATACCTTATTGCTATACGTTGGTAAACACCAAGAAAATCTTACTGATCAAAACCCAGTAGTATGTCAATACCCTAGTTTATGGCACCAAGTAAACAGACATTCCTCTCAGTTTTGTGGATTTCATTATTAATGAAATAAAAATTGCAGACATCAATCTATTGCTTAAGGTGGCCATCATAAGCAAAATAAATAGAAAGTTAATGTGGCTGGCCACAGTGGCTTATCTGGCATTTTACTGGAAGTTAAATTAAGAGCACTAATGACCACAGTGCTACAAGCAAGATAACATTGGATTGAAATAAAAAAACCCTCTTCTGTACAGCTCCACCTGACCAAGAGCTGTATTTCCTCCCTCAAACCATAAGACAAATTTCTGCAATTGTTTCAACTACTTCACCCTTCTCTACTGAATGCCACACAGCCTACAAGCCCCAAGGATACTGGTCAGAACAAACAGACACTACTGGTCTTTTTCTCTTTTTCTGATTTTCCCATTACCAAGAAAAAAAAGGGGGGGGAGAGCTCATTGTAATATTACTTAGTCTTTTGAAAAAAGCTGAGGAGGTTCTGAGGGAGGATCTCCTTCTCCACACCTCTATCACCCAGCTCACAGCTCCCCAGAAGGGAGCCTGCAAACAGCAGAACTGCCCCACGGCACGGCAGAGGCTGCCCGGTGCCATGCTCCTCGCTGCCGTACCTCACAACCAGACAGAAATAGCAGCAGCAGCTTACCAGGCTTCAGATGCTATGGATACTCAAAGCCTTCAGCTAGATTTGAGCTGTCTGACATTGTATTTGAAATACATAGAAGGAAGAAATGTTTTCCTTGCTGTTCAGTTCATTGTATGGTATGTTACCAAAACCACCCCTCTATCCTGGGCTGGAAAACTCCAAACAGTCCAGCTAAGTTAGGGGAACAGCACTGACTTCCCTACACAGTCTCCACGGTACCAAAACCTCAGTACCGCCCTATGGTGAACTAGTATCCACCTCATCTTATCAACTGCTTCCCATAAAATTACAATGCACCCAATATTCATGGTCCGCCACCCTCCCAAACTTGCCATTCCTGAACCTTATGGAGCTAAACAAGCCATGGTGCCCATCGCTGCAGCTATGGTGGGCACAGAACATCAGAGAACTATTGGAAGTGACCAGTTTAGCTCGAACAGTGAACTGAGAATGTAAAAACCTATTATACACAAAAGAAAAATAAAAAAGCCAACTGCATCTTTTTGGTCTTAAAGATAGACAAGAAAATTACATTTAAAAACTACATAATTGTTGCATTACAATTAGGTTTTACAAACAGACACGAGCTGATAAATTCAGAATTAAGTTTTCCAAAAGTATCCTTAACTCCTCAGCAGTGCACGTACTTACACAGCCGAAAAGGATCTTTCTGTATGAGATCATACCGCCAGCAATATGACAAACCAGTGTGCATTTTAGGAAACTGGGGCGGTGGGGGAGCAAAATACTGCTTTCGCAAACCATGATTTTTTAACTTGTTTCTGTAAGTTCTCTAGCTACAAAATTTTTTGTAAATGAGGACATTGCCTACCTACCTCCAAAAGTTTATTTTATCATGCCAATAATACAGCAACATGAATGACCGACAATTCACTCAACTATAGATTTTGCCTGAAGTGTTATTAAAAAAAAAAAGAGCAAGGAAAACTTATAAATGGTGCTGAAAGAGCTGAAGACTTGCTGCTGGCACACTAAACAAACAGGAACAATTGAAAGCCACGGAGCAGTTCGTAATTTATACTACTGAGCCTAATGCTGGGACAGTAAGGAAAACAGATGGCTTTGCAATATGGAGACGGCTCCATGAAAAGCAACGGGCACAGGGATACTGCAATAATGTGGTAGCAATAGTTTGTCTGGTTGTTGCAACAGCCACAGCAAACCAAATTGTATCATTTCAGGGTATAAAACAAAGCAAAACTTAATGAGAGTAAAACAAAATAGAACTTCCCAGTTCAGTAAGCTTACATTCCTTGTTAAAGCATGGTCTAGTTTAGTTTTTTTTCAGACAGTCCTGCACAGTTGTGTGCAAACAAATGAGCTTAAGCTGCCCAGCACTTGCAGTGTTCCTCTTCCTGTCCCGTCCCCCCTCCCAGCAATTCTGCATCATAGCGAACAGCTATGAACGTCAGCTATTTAGTTCTACTTTTAGCTCTGCTTTAAATAAAAGTGTGCTGAGTGCAAGCTGCATAATGAAGGCTCAAAACCATGGAGATGGCACAGACTGCAATTGGGCAGCATCTCCAAGCTGTGGGGGGTTTATTTTTTGTTTTTCATTCTGGCAGAGGTATTTCATTTGTGGAACAAAACCAAAATTTGCCAGCAGAAGGTTCCAACTACATGCTGGAGCCACCTAGCAGCTGGCTGGTTTCAAAAGGAAGCCTTGTTTCAGACCTGGAGGGCATACTCAGAGGCAATGGACTCACTGTGTACCCCGACACATCAACACGTGAAGGACTTCTTGACAAATGTGCAAGGGGCTCAGACTAATTTCTTTAAGTATTACATTTCAAGGCCATCATGACTAAGCAACATACCAGTCATGCAAGGATTTTTAATAATCTAAAAACCTATCCTTCAACTTTTCAGAAAGTCCAAATCATTATAAACTCTGAACACAGGAACCTCTTAAAATATATATATGCTCTCTAGGGAATCAGAGCACAGATGAAAACCAAGGTCTAAAGCCAAGCATATGATTCTTCTTCCTCTGTAACTTTCCTATGATAAACCAGGATTTTTAAAGGGCAAGGTCAGTACCTCGTCTTAACAGAAAAAGTATCCTCTTGCCCTGCACATCGTAACAGGTGATGTCATTCAGGTACAGACTATGCTGACATATTATTTGTTTTAGCTATGACACTCTTAACACTTAAAAAAAATTCATTAAAACAAGTGTTTTATCATAGAATATCAAATCCTCACTGACACAATTGCTGATGCTGGTATAAGGCAGCGGAAACCAAAAGTCTCAGCATGCTTTACTCAATAACATTGAACAAAACTCACTAACATTACCATCAGTGTAATCCAAATGTTTCCCTCCCTATGAAGGCTGCAACAATTTCTGGAATGCAAATTCCAACATAAATCCTGCTGAAGATGAGAAAAGTGCAATTTATGGTGAGTAAATACACCAACATAAACATGTTGTTACAGATTACAACTGGAGTTAAAAAATAAAATTGGTCTGAAGCATTTCCAAAGTGCAGGGATAGTGTGCTGTCTGAACACTGATCAAGGTGTTAGCTCAGCCACCTGACTAGAGAAGTCAGCAGTAAAACACAACCAACTGCACTTGTGTTTAGTCTGCAGAAGCAGCATGAAAGCACAAATATATTACTCCTCTCAATGAGCAACGAAATATTATTGTTCTTTAAAGTAATAAGCAAGTAAGAAATTAAAGCAAGTTAATTTTAGGGAAGATGCTTTCAAAATACGTTTTTATTCTTTTGGAGTTAAGCCTGAGGAGTACATTGTACAAAAACTAGAACAGAACCTTCAACTTAATTACCAACACGAATATTCACAGCATTTCACCTGCCACTACTGCTGCTACTGGTCTTGCTCTTCTCATGAAAACAAACAATTAAGACTAAATACCTACTTTGCTTATATACTCTTGATAACAAGGAGATTTTTCTTCCCATTTTCTAATGGGTCTTTTACATTGGCAACTGATGGAACTATACTAAACTGTTTTCATTCAAAACAGCAATCTGCTGCTACAATTATCATACTGAAGAAAGGAGGGATGTTAAAGCCCTGTGCTTTGAAGGGAAAACAAGAGGAGAAAAAGTTTGCACAACACTACTGACAGGTTTTTCTACCTTGAAAACTTCCTTCCACACAGAAGCATTCTTTTATAACCTGACAATTCCCTGTAGCCTGGAAACTTCACAAATGTATCATGTATTCTTGTTTTTAACCTCTTTGAAGTCCCTGCAAAAACATCTTTCTAACCTACTGATCAGGATGACGTGCAACTGCATACATGAAAAGAACAATTATATTTCCAGTACCCTACACACACTCCTTCGTTACTTTAGAAAACTCACAGTTTCTGTAAGTACCCTTTTAATAAAGGGAGACATCATCAAGGGTTTAAAAAAAAAAAAAAAAAAAAACAAAACACAACACCCAAACCAAAAATAGATTTAAGCAACTTGCAAGAAAACAAAAACTAAATCAGTCAAGGCACTGTTTGACTTCAGCAGCCACTGGGAAAATCACAAAGGACTTGCTGCTACTGCGATTTGATCACGCAAGCCTCTGAAAACTTTGCCTGGTCCATTACTCATTGCAAAAAAAAATTCTTTCCCATATTTACCATAAGTGTAGTGAACATGAGACATCAGTTTCCCAGACTTCACATTGTGGCTGACAAAGCAAAACGCATACTGAAGTTAGAAGGCCATCAGAGCAAGAATCTCTGAAAAAGGCCACCTTAAATAAATGCACAATAAATGTCTCCTCAGAGCACTCAAGCAGAATCTTCAGGCACCGCTGTACGTCAGTGTCTATTTTAAAAGCAGGTCATGGATGCTTACAGGAAAGCCACAGACCCTTAATTTCTATACATCAGGGAATTAAGACATTTTGCAAGTTAGCACATATGAAAATGCACTAAGGACAGTACTCTCCAAGTTAATTTAGACTCTGGGAGTTCTACTACAAATAACCTTTGTAAAACAGTTAACATGATTTTTTTTGAGGGGGGGAAGAGACTCAGAAAGAGAACCATCTTTCCATCTACTGTTAATGCAACAAAATCTCTATTACAGCATGACCATCATCAAATATGCACTTACTAGCCACACAAAAATCATAAAGTTACTTTGAAATTTCTTTGAAGATTAGCTAAAAGCATTTGCAATGCAGTATTCTCTGACTCCGGAACAGTTCCCATGCCATGGCTATTCCATTTTAAACACTTTCTCCTCTGTTGCAGTATGGAAGATCCACACAGAAGGACAGCAAGTTTACCAGTACAGAAAAAGAGCAATACTTAACAATGAACAAAGTCCTATCAAATTAATATAGCAATAATATGGTTCATGAGGGGAAAAAACCCTAGAATAATGTGTTTTGGTTTATCAATTTAAATTAAAATTTAATTTAAATTAATTGAATTTCTTTTTTCATTTCAGGACTCTCTTTGCTTTGTTGCAGGGAAAATTAATTGTATCTGAGCAGGTGAATGGTTTCTGCCCCTGCTGCTTTTAGTTTATGCTGCTCTGGCAAAGCAGTCGTCTCATTTGGGTTGTTGCAAAAAATTAACTAGAAAAGTATTCACCTCTGTATGCAGATATGGTTGCCTATTGCATGGAAATATGACTTTGAAACACCACTACATACAAAACAAAATATTCCAAAGCTGCATGGTCTCTCTGGACATCTGTATAATACCAGCCTGCCGCACAACACCCTGTAAGATGTTGTTCTGATTCCCTGCAATCAAAGGTCTCCACCCATTAAGAGCATTATGCCAACTCTGTTCCATCTGTGCTGCACTTTCAACAGACAATACCATCCCTTGCATGTCAACTCCAGCAACTGAACACAACATCTAACGAGGCAGCTGGACTACAGCTTTCCTCACAGCCTTGTCCTGAAAGGGATTTGTTTCTTCATTTCTGTAGAGTGTAGTAGACAACTCCTCTCTACTTCAGGTCTTCCAGAGGGAAGATAATCGGCTTGGAGGAAATGCAACTAACTAGCTCCCTCATAGACAGAAGAAAGCAAACACATTGACTTGTGCCCTTTATGTATTGATGCTCCAGCTGAGTAAATTAAGATGTACAGGGGAAAACAAAAAGAGCACCAGAAGCATGTATACGACCCAGAAAAGCACAGTCGCAATTTTATATCTTCTTCAATCTTCCTGAAATGTGATTACAGTTGACCTTTAAATCTAGTAGATCAACCAATCAATTCTGCTGGAACAACGCTGTGTATGTGATCTAAGAGCACACCCATACTTAAACTTTCAATGGCTGCCTGGCATAGTCATTTCATTTTGCTGTAAAAGTTACCAAGATTTGTCTCAATTGATTTTACTTGCAAGAAAAACACAACATCAAAACTGCAGCATCAGCAGACACTAAAGGTCTTAGCTTCTTGCAGGATGAATGCAATATCAATAGTTATTAGGATGTATTCATACAAGGTACACAAGAGGGATGGAAAGAAGATACTAGTAATCTCACTTAATCCTAACGCAACCCCAAGTCAGGTTCTTTAGACTGTGGAGAAAATAAAATATGCAAGGAAAACGATAAACTATTCAAAGTATTTGCCAGACAAAATGTTGAATTTTGAACTGAAAATATATTTAACAGCTCTAAGTAGTAAAGCTTTTGTGTCGTGCTAGATGTTTTATTTCAGCTGATATTTCAGCTTTATTTCTGCTTTAATCAAAAAAAGCCAAATAAGGCTTTAGGACAGCATTTCTCCATAGTGGGCTCAGAAACGAGATCAGGAACCACTAGTGATCCTACTCACATGCAGCATCTCTCTCAGATTTCTCCTTCTGTAGCACAATCCTCATTTTATAGACAGGAAAACAAAGACATGCGTAACGTGACTGGCGAAACCTCATCCAGGAAGCCAAGGACAGAGGAAAAGGAGAGGATGCACAGCTCCAGAGCCCCTCCAGTCTCATTATAAACTTGGCAACACTGCCACTCCTGAAACCCTCAGCCTCCACATCAGAAATGTTTTGAAGTGTCCACACACTGTATCATGATGCACTTCTGCTCTCACAGCCAACTAGACAGCAAGTTCTTTTATGCAGGAAGTTAACTTCGCTCCATATTACATGCTAGGATGTCCAAAAGAACCAGAAAATTGGAAATGAAAGGTTAGCTTTTGCTTTATCAGGCAAAAGAGGGCTTCCAGACTTGATCAGCTCTGTGATCTATGAAATTTCTACAAACAGCTTTGGAAGAGGCACCAAGCAGTGCAGCCAACCAAAAGGGAAAAAAAAAAAGGGGGGGGGGCAGGGAGAAAAAGATGGCTCTGAGCAAACTGAAAATACTACACTGACAATTCTGAAAATACAAGATTTGCCTCCAGAGTAAAGCTGAACCATAAGGCAAGCCAGAGAACTTGTTAAGTCTGAGTGCAGAGACAACTGCAGAGAAAACTCTAAATAGAACCCAACTGAAAGCATATGGGTATGGCAGGGAACATTAGAATAAAAATCTAAGTAATAGTAAAACATACAGTGATTTTTTTTTTTCTTAAAAGTCATGTAGGAGGAGAAACATATATCCAACCTCATTGAGAGATAACCCTGGGGGGAGGAGGCAGCCATTATTCTTTTAACTGCAGCTTTTCTGATACAAAAGTGACACTTTCTCTGAATGGAGAACTCTTTTAACATAAAGAAAAGCCAACTTCTGAAATGAGATAGAGCCCAGTAACACTGCAGTAGTTGAGAATGTCATGATTTCCATCAAAAAAATGTTTTGCAGAGATTAGGAACAGCTGTTTCAAACTGAATTAGACTAAAACTAGAAACAAGCTGTCAAGACCCAAAAAATATATTTTATACATAAAAGAACGTATTTGATTCAGCTGTTTTATCATGGTGGTCAGCCAAAAGAGAGAAATAAAGTAACATTCTGAGATTCCAGACGTTGTCACAAAGACTCTCATTTTTAACACTCTTTATGTAGATATATTCCTTTGAGCATTTGGAATAGGAAAAATGTCAAACAGCTCATATTACAGATTCTCGAATATTTTCAAACTATAGGCAGCTTAAAACAGTTTAAAGACACCCGAAGACTCTTTCTGCTCCAGTCCACATTCTCTGCATCTTCTGCAGCAGGACCAGCATGCTGCAATACGGAAAACACACTCAATTGCTGTTGACATGAAAAGATTAAAAGAATTCACTTTAACCCACCACTTGTGAATAACAGTACATGTGTATAGCTCCCTTTTGTGCGTGCTTGCAGATCCTGGGAGGCTTTTAGTGGGTATTTTCAACATCGATTTCCACAGGAATTGCAGTTTCATGTAATGAGAAGTAAATACATCTATTTTAGAATATACGTGAAATGTCACATCTAGATGCAATTCCTTTGTGTCTAATGGCCCATGCAGAATCCAGAGCACCTCTTACACTTTGTTGCTGCCAGTTACAGAAGCTGAGAGGATTCAAATATGACCACCAAATTAATCAAGACCAGCACTGGTTTTGAATAAAACTATTTGTTTCAAAGTGCAAATCTGAACATCAAAGACCCTTGTGATTTTATTCCATGCTGTAAGATGTAGCCATTATACTCTGCTTTCCAACGAAATCTAAAGTAATCTTGAAAATACCCTTAGCATTTCAACATGTTCGTTACTCTTCATAATAATGATATACACTAATTCTACCCAATATTAGTTATTACTGTCAGCTTGTCAGTAAATGTGGTTTTGAAGACGAGGTATCTGGGAACAAGCCAATTTATAAGCATATAAAAGATATGTACACTCCGAGAAACACATTTTTAACTCACCACGACACCAGGCAAGCGTGCAACTGCAGTCATGTGCCATTTCACCTCTACAGATTAATCACACAGTCTAGCTTTAGGCATTTAACATCAGTACTTGAGTTCTCAGCAAACTCAATGGAGCACCAGAGCATGATTGAATGCTTCACACTAAGCCAAGAACTTTACAAGAGAGCACAACAAGAGAACTGCTGCTCAAGATACAGAAACTTTTGATCTTTCTGGGAAAAGATCAAAAAATGTGAAAGACTAGCGTCTGGTAGAATCAATGAGCTTTCATTAAATCTTTTATTAATTCAGAGGACATCTTTTTCTAGATATACTGTAACTGAACAAATGCCAGGCTAAAAGATTTTAGTTATGTTTTTTGCTTCTGGTGCAAGTGGAAACCTTATATTCATGCATCTAAAATTCAGTAAGATGAACTGCTATACATGCCTGGGCTAATCTCGTGTAGACAGAGAAAGTGATAACATGTACTGAAAGTCATCCTCATCTCCAGAGCTTCAGGATTCTACAACTCTAATCAATTTAAATGCTAGCTCACACCAAGAAGATGTGCCAACAACAGAGGTAGGAGCGAAGTAGCCCTGAGTGCAATGGCCACATTTTCATCCCTACTCTCCTATCAACCCTCAAACCTGCCTGTGACACTACTCAAACTTATAGGAGAGCCAAGATGTATTTCTGCAACTACCAAACAAGCCTAACAGCTACAAAGTTACATAGGCTACAATTCTTAGTACCACATTTGGAATATTGTTTTTCCACATTTCTACTCCCAGCTGACCCAAGACAGAACAACATAATCACAGGGGGAGAAGAAAAAAAACCCCAAGCCCACTTCTCAATAGGCAGCGTTTTTCAACAGAAGCAAAGTCCTGGTTTTCTATAGAAGAATCATCATTCATTAGAGCTCCTGCACAAAGCAGAGCACCAAATTCAAGTCTCTCTAAAAGCTGTGTCAGATACCTTGCCAGATCTGAAACAAAGTTCACCTGTAAAAACATACATTTTCAGAAGAACGTAAAATGAACACATCTATTGCAAAGCATGGGCTTGCTTAATGTTAATAGTGAAATCTAACAACTTTGGGGAGAGCAGACAACTTGTTTCAAATTATCAAGCATATTTTCATTTTATTAAGAGGAGTATTTTGGAAAGAGCTAATTCACTCTGAAAAGCCACCTGAGATCAACTGCACATCTTCTTCAATACACCTGTATCTATGTTAAAACCAAAAACCAGGCACAGATGCGAACAGTAACGGTACTGATGTCATGGTCTAATTTCTTACTCACATTCTTCAATTGTCACAGCATCAGAGTCACAAACCAACAACACTCCTAGAGGGCAGGATTATTCTCTACTCCCAGGAAAATAAAAACCAGTATGCATTGGTCCCAAGAGGTAAGAGATTTTAAGAATCACCATAGATCTTTCTGGGTTAGCTGCCTTCAACATCAGAAGCTCAGTATCAACTACTGCTGAACGTAAAACTGCTGCCCTGTTTTTGCCAAATGGACATTTCCATGAAGCAGTAGCAAAACCAGTGACTGGAACTACACTTTGATTACATATAGCTCCTTACACAGACTATTTTCAATTTTATTAGCTTTTAGGCTATTTCATGTTTTGTAGCCCAGTTATCAACAGTATCTGATTAAAATACAATGGGGAAGAACTGAGTATTGCTTATATGCAATTCAAACAACTAAATCCCTCTGTGAGCTGTCTGAGGGGGCTGACTTCAGTAACTCCAAAAGAAAACTCAGAAAAAGATTAGAGATGAGCGCACTTCTGCATTAAAAAAAACAAATAACAATCACACAAAAAGACTTGACAACAACAATAGTAGAGCGCAACAGGGTGACATCACTGAATTTTCCATTTTATTTGATTTCCTTTAGAAGCTATTAAAAATATATCTTTTCTATATAAAGAATATCAATGGGATGCTTATCACCTGTATCAGTTATTTTATATTTGTGTTCATATTCCTTGAATGCCCTTCATATGAAGGTCCCCAAACACTTTACAAACATCTTTAATTTGCCTCAAAGAAAGTGAGACACAACTCTGAGTCTCTGAAAACACCCTCTGTGCTTTCATGGTGGCCACTATCCACTGGAAGATAAGTCAGGCTTTCATCATCAGTAGCAAGTCAGCCTGAGCCACCGCGAGTTGAGATAGCATGCAAACCTAAAGTTCAAAGGAGTGCTGGGTCTGAGGGTTTCTTACAACGCTGCTCTTGTTCTGCAGTCCTACGTATTCTTCAATTAATCCCTAGACAACATGGATTTCCAGTTACACTTTGTTGTATTTCTCAGCTTCTAAAAGTAAAACCTTTTCTTCCCACCTAATGGTTGCACCGTGACCTATCCACATACTGCACTTCTGTGCCTGTGCGTGGCTTCGTTTGATTCAAAGTCAGTTATCAATACAAAGCAATGCAGTTTTAGCCAATTTGGTCTGATGACTGCATTCTACACTTTAGAAAGGGAAAGTGATCACTGACTTACAAATTACATAATTCAGCCATGCAACATGAACTGTATGAAGAGTTCTTGCAGAGGAAAAAAAAAAAAAAAAAAAGGAGTTAGGGGAGGAAGAACCAGCAGTGGGCAGAAGTGTTTTGGTTAAAATAGAGCAACATCAATCATTTCCATCCTGAAATAGGCTAACAGCTAGAACATTAATACTTATCAAAGAAACAGGAGGAAAAAAACATTCATTAGCAAATAAAGGTGTTCCAAAGCATTAAATAATTCCCACCAGCTGACAAGGGAGCTGTGATTTATAATAGTGTGTATTGATATATCACTTCCCATAATTAGGAAAACTGAGACTGGTACAGCTTACAGCATTATTTTGATCAGAGCCTTGAAAAATGCTGTTGAATAACAACCACCACCAGGCACAACAATAGAAAAACACCATATCACACTCTCAGGCTGCCTCAGATTTGAAACAAAGTATTCTAGCAAAATTCAGTAAGAAAGGCAAATTCTGTTTGGATACATATAACCTTATTTCACAACAGCATCCTAGTCTGAATTATTACTGTAACAACTCTAGGAAGATCAGAGATATAAAACATTCAAACTACGTAACAAGCAAGACCGAATCAAAGGCTAATTATTTTATTTTTTTTTTAAGCAAAAGGTTATTCATTATCATTCTTCTCTTCCTGAAATAACAAACTAACCTCAGCCTACCAAACTATCAACTGAACTCTAAAGGAATTATGCTGCCTTGTGCCAGTATACGTGGCAAATTCTCACTTGCCAGAGCATCTTCCCAGTAGTGCAAAGAAAAAAAGAAACTGGTGATTTTCATTTCCTTTTGATCCAATTATTAAATGTGAAAAACACTTTTATAGTTATACATGGTAACAATAAAATAGTTAAGATAGTCGTGGGTTGGACTTTTGCTCAAAACCAGTGTAAGAATCACAGGCAAAGAATCACAAGCGTCCAAGAGCTGCAGATTCCAGCAACTCCCAGCTGAGGAGGGAAGATGCATCCTCCAAAAGGAGGATGGACATAACTGATGCCATCCACCTCCAGCACCCCCAAATGCTGCTTTAGGCAGGATCTCTAGGGAGAATAAAACCCATCCAACACACAGTAGCTGGTGATTCTGCCTTCACTTCTACTGTTGCTACTATTATACTTCCCTATTTTCATTATGGCTTTCACTATTTTAACTATTTTCCCCTCTCACTATATTCACTTTTTTTTTAAACTACCATTGCATAGCTCAGATATCCTCAGAAAAACTGTGTCCCACCTTTTTTTTCCTTCTCCAGTAACGTATAGGCTATTTTAACTCCTGCCCTCCCCATTACGTTTTGGTGCAAGCACTTTTTTCCTCCTCCTAACTTTTGCAGTGCTTTTTCCCACAGCACTGTAGTATCAAGGATAATTTGCACACTACCTGAATTTGCCACGCCTGCCATTGCTGGTCACCAAAATCAACTTTGCAGTAATAAAAGTCAATATTCTCCAGGCAGACAACTGAGCAATAAGTAGTAACTACAGCAGTTGGAAGCAAAGAGGTAACCACCTGCTTCCTAGTCATATTAAAAAAAAAAAGTGGGGGGGTAAAGAACATTAATGCAATTCTGAACAGCAAGGGCATTTCACCAAAACATTTGCCTAAATTTTGCACAAAATTAGAAACCTGTAAAGGGCATTTTTCCAGACTGCCATGCAAACAACATTAGTCACTAGCTGTATAATACTTGGCATCTACAAAGTATTTCTGTCCAAAGAACCCAATCCACTTGAGACACATTTGGACTAGAAACCCTCCCAAGAAGTAGGTTAAGTATTATTATCCTATTTTATCTGTAAGAAAAGTGAGGCACAAAAAAATCATGCATCCTGTTCAAGGTTACAACAAAAATTAATAAGAAAAACAAGAATAGAATCCAAGTGCCCCAGCTCCTATTTTGTGCCCCATGTACAAGAGAACACCAGTTCCTGTATTGTTCGTTTCTCCAGTGACAGGAATATAAACTCCCAGGGCTTATCTGCACAGGAAAGGAGTCTACAGCTGGTAATCCCTAAGAGCCTTTCCATTCTGGCTGCCCTCTATGAAGCACTGATTCTGCTTTTACAAAGCAAATTAAGATGTGCTCTTCAGAGTGCAACATAGATACTCTTGTAGGGACTTGTCACTTTGCTTCAATTAAAATCTCATTTTAATTTTTCATTTGTTCCCTTCTGTGAGCAAAACAAGGAATTTTGGTCACTTCATATCTTTTAAGTAACTTCTTTAAAGCTCCTCCTCACTGAGAATTCCAGTACCTGAGGCTGCATCACTAACCTTCCCACTCTTACCCCAGCAAGCACAGGTGATTGTCAAAAGCAACCTCCATAAGCACTGGGAAAGCAGACGATCCAGTTAGCATGATAAATTTTCTTCAATGCCACAAGTCTGTCACTGATATCACTATTACAGTACACCTGAAAAGAAAACATTTCCCAATTTGGGTGGATGACATCTCAGCAGAATAAGATGGACCTCCATGCAACAGTATGTCACAATATTACAACACCGCATTTTTGTAGGGGAACAAAAGTCCTGAAAGGACAAAATCTTGGCCATCTGCCTGAACTTCCAAAGAACTGCCAACATAATAATTCAGTTACATTGTCCATGCTACATTAAATTCAAAATCTTTGAGCACATCCAAAATTTAAAATTAATGTTCCTTGGAACGAACACTTTGTTTTACAATTGAGTTGAACAAAAAAAAAGTATTATTTCAACAGTGTTCCTCTACAATTATGGTTAACATTTAATGTCATTTATTGTCATTAAACTCAATATTTGTGTCTAATCAATACTAAGCTACCAAGGGCAGTCGTAACAAGTCTGGACTTTCTCTACAGGCTCTATTGATTTCTCTTTTTGAGACTCACAAACACAATTTATACAAATAATTTATCAGGGAACACAACAAAATAATTTAATAAACAAAAACTATATATTCCTTTCCTCTTCTGTCATGTGACAGAAAATCATTTTAACTCATTAATGGTAATTATCTCAACAGTTGGATTTTAAATTTACGTAAAAACAAGAGGAAGCTATAAAGCAACAAATTTAAATCCAAATATTTTTTTTAGTGTATTTCAACATGCAGATCAACAGTAGTTTGTTTTTTTCATTTTGCATTTGCCAGTGAATTACTTCTAAATAAATTTATGACAATTCCTGTCCAGCTTTGTTCACTTGGAACATTTACAATGATACTGTAAAGTGTATGCAAGTTGCCACAACAATCTTTTCACAATTGAGTAAACTAAATAATTTTATCTAAATCCTACTCACCCAGAGAGTCACAAAGTCAGAAAAGTTGATTTTTTTTCCTTTCTGCTTCAGGTGGTACGTAACAGCCTTCCCAAACACACAGCTATCATGTTTAAGTACCATTTCATGACAATAAAATAATACCACCACCACTCACATATACCTACACACATAGGCTTAAACTACAGAAGTGCTGGAATTGGAGTATAGCAAACAGACAAATGCAACTCTGAAAACAGTAGAGCATATAGCACTGTGCTGCAGTGAAGTTAAAGCCAAAGAAAAACTTTAAAATAACATCACTTGTTCAAGACTACAATTGTTCTAAACTTTCCCCACTTCTACTGCTGTTAATAATACTTGAAAATCTGAAAACAAACTCTTTACTGCAAAGGTGGGAGGAAGTCGGAAAAACAACTTCTAGAAAACAGTACTTTCGCTTGGGCAAATACACTCTGCTAATACTGCTATCACTCAGCAATTCAGGGAAGACTTAGTTTGCAGCTATCCAACAAACTCAATGTTTCTTAAGTCTGGTAGAAAGAGTGATTCTATAGGGTGGTTTTCTAGTTGATCCATTTTGCATGTACTCTTCAAATAAACAAACAAAAGCAAATCAGCAAAAAAAAAAAATCTCTACCAGTGATTAAACCTCAAATTTTGGGTATGAACTACTTGATAGCACCCCATTGAGAGAGCAGAAACTATAAAAGCATTTGCCATGCTCAGTAGCCACATAATACGCTGTATCTTCTGTTCCACTGGAGTCAATGGAAATGCCTTAACAGATGCTGCCTCAGGCATGCACAGGGCTACGGTATACAAATGCTTTGCCAAGGGCAAAGAGGATGAACAAATACATGCTACAGGCAATAAATAACCTCATCAAAGCAGTAGATGGAAAACAAAAGTTTATACTACTCAAAGAATGAGCTCAAACTTCTGGATTCCAAAAATCTGCATCTACCCTGTCAGCATTACCATAGCTGGATCAGGCAACCACAAGCTTTATTAAACACTTTATACGGATAAGTATATAATATTTGTTTAATCACATCATCCACAAGTACTTTTTTCCCCCCCCACAAATCCCCTTTGTCACCCAGTATTGAGAACAAATATCACAAAACATGCAGCTGCTTAGTAAATGATGCTCTCATGCACGAGATCACTGTCTCCTTCACTGCTGAAAAGGAGAAGCACCCAGGAATGAGGAAGGCCAGAGTAAGGGCACTTGCTACGGAAGTGTCCTGAAGTGCAACACCAGTGAGTTCTTCCAGTGCTCTGCCAACCATGAGGTCACGTCTTTTTTTTTTAAAAAAAAAAAAAAAAAATAAATCAAATCTTACTCAGTATTTCAGTCCAATTTAGTGAGTGACTTTTAACAATCCCTTTCATCTGAACTTAACAGCAAATGCTTTCTCCCCTGTGGAATTCATTCCCATGAATTTCAATATAATGCAAGCAGCAAGCACCTGCTAATGAGAGGTAAGGCAGCAGCACCCTCCAGGTCCGGTCCTGACTCTCCCAAGTAGTATCAGGCCACACATACAAACCAGAAAACCTTTCTGACTGCTACTGTCATCTCTGATTTCAACTGCACAGACACAATAATCCTAGTACAAAAAATTCAACAGCCGAGATGTACGTTATTACTAAAACCAGAAATCAACTGCCATTACTAAACAGACAGTCCACACAAAAAAACCCCACCAAATAACCCAAACACCACTACTGATTTCTGCACACTTCCTAACTTAGCAAGAACAGTTTATCTGCATTACTCGGAAAATGATAGCTGGTTTTTGTCTTATCTAATATTGTATCTTTAGTATTACATTAGAGGGCACATACAGATCCTTCTGGGAAACAGCACTTCAATTGTAATGAAGAAAATCTCTTTTCTTAAATAAAATTGAAGAGGAGGGAAAAAAATTATCAAGTAGACCTAAACACTGTTCCACAGCTACTACATGACTCCACGCACCCCAGTCAAACTAATTTATGATTTCTATCGATGCATAAAAGAAGCTAAAGCAAAGAAGAAAAACCCATTTAGCTCTTGCTTGCAATAAGATTAACCTAAACTTTTGTGTTTTTCAGCTATAGCTTGTGAGCTTTGTTAAACACCTGGAAGAATAAAGTTCCTTTACAGCTGTATGTGTAGGTAATTAATGCATTTGACAAGCTGTTGTGTTCCCAAGCAGCTGCTCCCATTATATGGACAACTTTGCCATCTGCAAAACTATTGGGTAAACTACAGCAAGTAAATACCAGGATAGCAGGTGCTAATAAATAACAAGAGCTGCCAAGAGAACGCACTTCTGCACAGAAAGTTTTAACTTTCCCACTGTACTTTTCTGTACCCCTGGAGCAGGCAAACTTAAGGCAGTCAGGGGAACTGGTGGTGTGACTCACAGGAGCAATAAAATAAGGTTTGGGGCAAATATCTCTGAAGTCAAATAAATTCAATTAATCTCTACTGCACTAAACCAAAGAGGTCAGTAGAACTGCACTTAAAAGCGAGTCCCCTCTCAATGTGTGACCAGCCACCACTACACATGTTAAATGTGGTAAATTAAACAAGTTGAAAAGTGTTGAGTAAGCCTAATCTCCTATGTTAACATTCATATCTTTAACAAAATTTTCTATTTATGCCCCGAGTACAGTCTTCACTACACTTCCCACCCAGCACTGCTACTTAACCCAAAAAGCTTGTCCACACATTCAAGACCAGATCAAAATCAGGATGCCTCAGCATCAAAGCAAAGCTGCAAACACAAAGAACTGTTCTAACATCCAGTATCTCGTGAACCACGAGGAACACAATGATTAATACAGCCTCAGCTGAAATTTAACAAAGCTATTACATGTGCAGCAATTTTGCCAGAAAAAGTAAGTCACATAGGTAGAAGTGATCCACCTCCAGATTTACAAAACTGCTTAAGTTTTAGGTACATTCACACACTATCCAAAAAAACCAAAAACCCACACACAAAACCCCAACCAATTTGGTAGTGTTATGCTTTAAAGAGTTTCATGTATTTGCCACTATATTCTCCAAAAACTGGCTGAGACTATCATTTCCAAAGCAGAAATACAGATATAAGTGGGCCAACTAAAACCACCAGCATTTAAACAGACTATTAGCTAGGATAACTTTTGAAATACTGGGGGGTATTTTGTTTGGGATTTTGGGTTTGGTTTTTTTTTTGGTTTTTTTTTTTTTTTAAGAATTCCCATTTCAGGCCCCTAACTGTTCTTCCAATTTTAGATAAGAAATAATGCAAAGCTTTTTTTAAATATATAGTACTATGTATAGCGCTTTGAGATACTGAACAATAATTTGTTTCTCACAACATAGTCCAGTTATTACTACCAACCTTACTCATTCTTGTCCTACAAGCTACTACTGCCAGCCTCCCCATGTTTTAAAAACAGAATGCACTGAAAAGTGCAACACAAAATCTGTGCCCTCATTGTTCCTATATTTCACGAATGTCTTTTTGGAATTGGACCACAGCCCCAAAACTCTTTTCCATCTATGCTCCCCTGGCAGCCATGTGGCTATTCATGCCATCAGTAATGCATGAACAATCAAAGAGAGAGGAAAATGCCCTTATCTCAGCTCATCAAAAATACAAGCAAGCAAGCCACAAAGGGGTCACAAATTAAAAATTAAATGCGGACAGACATAAAGTGTATTGACACATCACCACATCTAAATCCTCATTTCTAAGCAACAGAAAACACTAGACACACATAAGAATGGAAGGCAGCCAAAAGATGTAGTGAAATAACACTTATTCAAGAGTGTATTTTGCAGTGAAGAATTAAGCAGCAACATACACAAGCATCAATAGGTCCTACACTGCTAATGGTAAATCACAGGCAATTCATCTGCTCTTAGAAACAGCGGCAACCTACCCAGCCCTGCTGGTTATTGCAAGCCTGGAAAGGATGGTAGCAACCTTCAGAAGAAACATTAGGTAGAAAGTAGCTATTTAAATACAACTTCAACAGTATCTTTTATTTTAGCTGTAAAGCAGAAGTTAAACACAACAGAGATGAAAGAAAAAAAAAACCTCTTGCAACACGTAACTGTGTATGAGTGCACAGGTTACTAAAATTTTCTGTAGTCAGAATCCAGTATTACAAAAACCTGCTCTTCAAAGCTTCATAACATTCTCAGTTAATAAAAAACTCCGTCTGAACAGCTCTGCCAAAGCTATGTACAGATGTTAGCTGATTTTATTTTTTCTGAAAGTAGCAAGTTAATTCTCAGTACCAATAATCTGCTGTTAACAGCAAGAAACACAAGCAAACCTGAAACATTTTCTCAATTAATAAATCTCTACTAAAAAAAAAAAATCCTTCCTGTTCCCCATTTTCCAACCATACCAAAATTTCTGTCAATGCTGAAATCTACTGATTTTAGAAGATGTTAATACATATTGTATTCTGAAAAGTGACTGTACGAACATTATTGGGGTGTTCATACAAACATTATTGTAGCATTTATTTTAAATCCAAATAATACTAGATTGGTTGGCTCAATGTATAATGAGAATTTGCCTGTGAAGTACTTGTGTAGTCTGAAAGTCAAGGAATTGTTTCTTTCAATGACCTACATATTTTCAGATTTATTCTTGATTACTCCAGCTGTCTTGTATAAGGTTGTTAAAAGCCACAACTCTAGAATCTCTCACCAGCAACAATTATCATAAGATAAATGAATCCATCTTTTACATTTTGTAACAGCTCACTAGTATTGCAAAGATAATTTTAGGAAAGTTTTTTAATATGTGCTCATTTAAATATTCCTATAAAATGTAATAAGCATGCTCAAAAAATTCAGGATGGCAACAGGCAATCTTAAACATAATGGTGCTCAGACAGAGACCAGTAATAAGTAGTAATAATGGCAATAATGCAATGTTTATTTATTTAATAAAATAAGATGTGAGGAAAGGAATATTTTTGACACACAAGTAGGCAACGTTCAGAGCAGGAAATATACCTATCCAATTTCTGTCTCTAGATATAGTCAGCATAAAGGTTTATGGAACTGAATTACATTCATGAGAAAGACGTTTCTTTCAACAAAAACAAATAATTTTTTTAAAAATGTGAAAACCTGCATTCTCTTTTTTTTTTTACCCTTATTTAAAATTTAATGCAATATACACAATCTGAAAACACCAGGTATGCCAAAGCTGTTGACTAGAGAGTTACTTCTGAGACTAGACACAAATCTAGCCACAGCAAATGATACGGAAAGGCATCAAGATTTCTGATGAGGACAACTTCCCTACTACACTATAATAACCCACTGCCTTCTGCTACAGTGTTTGCTGCCAGATGCAAGGACACAATATACTCTTATTTTCTCTCTACATAAGATGCTAAAGAGCTAAAATGGAAAGTATTATTTTGCTTGGGAATTAACACCCCTTTGAAAAAAAAGGGCATACCTCAGCATGGCAGAAGTGTCTCCTCTCAATTAAAGCATGACTTTTATCCTTAAAAGTATATTTAGGTACATATTATACTCCTCAGCTTCATACGAAACTCTTCAATTTTGACAGTCTTTAATGCTCAGAGGTCTACCGTATCACAAATCAAATATTCTGCAGGAACGCACAACTAAATTATGTCAACGTGCTCCGTTACCTTATTTGACCACTTGTAGGCTTGAAGAAGTTGGCTGTAAAGAGGTGTTTTGTCCTGAACAGGATCTAGGCTCAACAGCCCACTATTGTGCAGGGGATGGTTCTCAGACGGTTTACCAACTAGGTTGCTCAGACGCTCCAGTTCACTGAAAGAAAACAGAATGGCATTTTTGTTAAAATGAAATCTGCAGATACAGCTATCCGAGATGTACGTTCCTGCAGGGACAGCAATCGTGCAGGAACTCTAATTTAATACCTGTGCAAGTTCCGACTTAAGCATTGGCTGCAATACTAGGGGCAATACTATAATTATTTTTTTTAACCCATCAAGTAGGCAGATGCCTCATCATTTCATTAAAGATCTAGAAATTAAAACTGTCCTCATATAAGTATACAGAGGAGCTGGCATCAGTGCTAAGCCTGGAGATGGCCCTGCAAAGTCTGTCATTACTCTTTACAAGTACACGCATTCCACGTTCTCAGGGCAAGGAAGCATCTTTTGTTTCCCATAAGAAATTTGTACATTTGTAGACATGTTTAAAATACTCAACTAGAGCATAATAAGCACCATTTTCCCACGAAGAAAAGTTCACTGTGAAATGATCTATTATTGCTTCATATCTCATTTGTCAAACACTGCCTTTAATAATAACAAAAATTAAGCAAATTTTAAAACTTCTATTAACCAGCTGTACAAGAAAGACTGGCTACTTTGTACAGATATAAAATGCAGTTTTTCAAGTAACAGGACTAATCAGGTGCCTTTCCTTTGACTTCTGAATGCTACATCCTACTCTGAACTTCAGAACTTCCACTAGATTAAAAGCAGGATTCAGACCCGTCAAAGGGCAACTTCTGAAAAATCTCTGTAAAGAAAAATCCCAAATATCACAATTTGCATTTAATTAAGGTTACAAAAAAAAAAAGAGTCAACAATCAGTGAACTGACAGTAAAGAGACTTCCACGCTTTACTGCCACAAAATTCTCCTTTATTAATCATCGTTCCTTCCAGTTTCCATGGCCTACATTCTTTCTAAGCCTCTGGTGAACACTGATGAATGTGCTTTTTATTTCTTGACAAAAGAATACAATGAAATAAATCTGAACAGACATAACAACTAAGGATTTGTTGAAGAGGGACCCCAGTCAATACTTTCGTGACATGAGCCACAGTCCACTGACATCATTAACTTCAATCCACCTTGGGAATATCCCCTTGCTACATGAAATCTGTGCTTCCCGAACATGTCACAGAATATGTACCACTTAGATGCTATACAATTACAATATTGTTGGGGCAGTTAAGTTTAAAAAAAGACAAATTAAATATACTCCAAAATATTTTTAAAAGTTATCTTGCAAGGAATCAGGAAAGAAATGGTCACCAAAACACTGATAAGCATATCCACTAATGGTGTGGAAGAGACGGTGAAAAGGAACTGGTGAAGTTTGATGATGAAGCTCCTCCCAGGGCAGGGACTGATGGCAAAGAATCACACAAAAACTCCACAGCACTGAAATACTGGATGATAAACTGCAAAATAGAGGCGTGCAAAATACTACACACGAGACAAGACAGGTCGGAGCCAATTGCTATCCATTATTGTTTGGGAACAAGATTTCAGGGTTATACTAGAGAATTCCTTTAAAAGCTACCAAGCAAGACAAGAAGGATCACCGAAGGAGTGGCACATCTTTCACATGGGGAACTATGAAGTCTCCTCAACTTGAAACAATAAAAACCAAAGGGCTATAACAGAAGTCTATAAAGCTCTGTACAACACCATTCATAAGAATTATGATCTACCATCTTTCCCAATACAAGGGAAGAAGTAGGTAACAAATTATATTACCACAATCAGAACAAACTAGAATCCAGCAAGGCCTATTGGCCAGCAAAAAAGCAACTCTTGTTCAGAAGACCTTGAAACCTCAATCCCTGGTAACCAGAAGAGTGGGAGCGGGTGCTGGGAAAGGCTGCTGACGCGCTGGCACTGCCTCTGGACAGCACTGACGGCTTCCAGAGGGACACAGCCAAACTCACCAGTACTCCGGCAGGATCCAGATGGACCAGCAACAGTTTGTCTCTATTTATGCGAGATGCATCTACCTTGTACCAAACAATCACATCTATACATGCTAACTTCCCAGCCTTACAAGTTTTGGTAAGAAAATGGTCATTCTTGAATCCCTGCTGAATAGTCAGAGCCTAAAAAAAATGTTTATTTTTAATTTTTTTAAACAAAAGCCTTCAAAAACACGAGAAAAATCTCCCTGGAATCAAAAGCAGTCGCCTCACCAGCGCAGTTCCACCGACAGCTCCTTTTTTTAAAAAAAAAAGCAAGAAAACCCAGCTAAATATTATAAGCAGCACTCATCTCCTTGGAGGCTCTGGAATGAAGCACCACGAAGGGGAAACGCACACGGTGTTGCAAGGAATAAAACGGTACATTTTCACATTTATTTGCTATAAACTTTGTCCGGGAGTGGAAACGGCCCCGCCGGGCGCCTCCGAGGGACAGGCCCGGGGAACCCCGGGACCCCTCTCCCTCCCGCGCCGCCACCGCAGGGCCGGGCAGGGGGCCCGGCTGCACACCCAGGCGCGGGGAAGCTCCCTCAGGGCCGGCTGCTCACCCCAGGTCGCGGCTGACGGAGTGCAGGCTCTCCTGGAAGGCGGCCACGAAGCCCTTCTCGCGGCCCTCCAGGGTCTCCTTGTTCCGCATCCCATCCTTCAGGCAGTCGAAGACCCGAGTCACGCTGGAGCGCAGCGCCTGGATAGCGGCGATGGCCTGAGAGAAGGCTTCCAGGTTCACCCCGGGGCTCAGCACCCCCTCCGCCATCTTGGTCGGCCGGGCCCGGCCTCCGCCCGGCGGGCTTTGAGGCGCGCGGCGAGGCCGCGGCGTCCCGGTGCAGGCTGGGAAATGTAGTCCGGGCGCTGAGGGGGCAGGCGGGAAGTGGCGCTTCCCTCAGGGCTGCCCTGGGTGGGGGGTCGGCTTGACCAGCACAGCAGGTCACTTTTAAGCCTTTTATCCTGTTTTTTGAACCTCAGGGATTTCTTCAGCAGAGATGGACCCACTTGCACAGGAGCGGCTGAGGAGATGTCTGCCCAGCCCCAGGGCCAGAGCCAGGGGCAAAAGAAATGAGCGCTGGCATGTGTATCTCTAAAAATCATAGAATCTTTAAGGTTGGAAAAGACCTCCAAGATCATCAAGTCCAACCATCAACCCAACACCACCATGGCTACTAACCAATGTCCCGCAGTGTCATGGCTACACGCTTTCTGAACACCTCCAGGGACGGTGACTCCACCACCTCCCTGCGCAGCCTGTTCCAAGGCCTAACCACTTTTTCGGTGAAGAAATTTTTCCTAATATCCAACCTAAACCTCCGCTGGAGCAATCTGAGGCCATTTCCCCTTGGCCTAGCCCTTGTTACTTGGGAGAAGAGACCAACCCCCATCTCATTACAAGGTGAACAAATACCCCTCTACTTCCTCAGAACATTTTTTTTTCCCCACTCAAATGTCCTGTTTTCTTCTGTTTGCCTGTGCTGTGCATCATTATCTGCTCATAATACAGGGTATATTCCCTCCTCTGGATGCTCTATATGGATTTTTCCAGGCATAGAGCCAGAAATAAAACTAATAATATAGGAATCCAGGGCCTCCGTCCTGCTGCGGCTGTGCTTAGCTTTAAGCAGGGAGGAATACCTATATATATATACTATAAGGATATATATGCTCACAGACTGACTGAATTCTGATTTGAAGGTTGGGCCTCACGTTAGTGTTCATGTCTCCATTGTGATTACCATTAAATCAACAGGATGAGGACCTGGATCACCGTGGAATAGTTGCAAAGCACTGCAAAGTTTGAGGCTGCTGTCGTAGCACTAAGCAGTGCTAGTTGGATTTTGTTGGAGGTGCTTACGTTTCTGAGGTCACCGCCACCTCTTTTCACCCTTAAAGTGCAGATAAAATAAACAGATGCTAAAATAAACGAAGCACTGCGCAGGCCAATAGTCACTCCATGCAGAGTAAATTGCAGCACAGGGCTAGGTTTTTTGTTTTCTCAACTTCTAAAGTAAATAACAACCTCTTTCATAAAGGTATTAATTAAATTCAGCAAGCACAATCCACACAGACAGATCCTTTAGGCAGGGGTGCTTTTTTTTTTTTATGTGTAAAATGGAAATGAATACAAGAAGGACCGGCAGATGTGTCACTGGCCAAGTGAAGCGAGGCTTTCCCCTCCACTGAGTGACACTTCCCTGTCTATCATACAATGGATTCTGAAAATCACATCCGATCAATTAAATGTTCTCAGACAACATGTGCGGTATTGATAAGTGAAACCCTATTACTTTGCATGAAGAATGAGAAAATTAAAAGGCTGCGGTTCTACTTCTCTTGAGCTTAGTAATGCTGTTGTATCTAAGTGCAGAGGTAAAGCAAACTTGGACGCAGTATAGTCCAAAGCAATGTAGTTCAGCCTACATAAACAGTGAAATACATAGTGGTGTACTTCAAAGGATCAGCGATGCACTGAGCGGGCTTAGCAAGGCAAATATGAACAAGGTCGGAATAGTTCTTTATGTAAAAAAGCACTGACTCAAAGACTAGCAGCCAGAGGCAGGAAGAACAGGACTATCTGGTAACTTAAACTGTTCATGGATCTATAATATTAGTTATGTTAGACATAAAATACCTTTCTTCGAACTATAATAGATTGATCAAGAAGGTACTGTGCTATTATAAGGGAATACTTCTAGGCTGAAAGACTGTTCCTGTGTGGCATCATGCTTTTTTTCCCCTCACTGCAAAGTTCAGACTCTGGGTGTACATTGCAGAGGTCTATAATTCGGTTTATATGCTATCCCTTGGAAATGGATGATTCTTTTCCATTTCTTCCCCTCTGATGTAAGACTTATTATTTTTAAACATCTATTTTCAGCTGTTAATACTGTATTTATTTTAACTATCTCCAAGATCCCTGTCATTGTGGTGCCCAAGTGTAAGGATTTCTGATTTTACATCCTACCTGGAACAGTAAAAGGGCTTGACAGTTTTACTATTTTTAAACTGTAATGACAAAACAGTGGCCTGAAAACAAGCCCATAAATGTATAAGGAACCATTTAGAACTTGCCCCTAAAGAACACAGAGCACAGCATAGCTTTGGCTTAGAAACTCAAAGGAGGGCATTCACATTTTTTGCTCCAGGGATCTGCTTTCCCTTGCATAAAAGGGGAGCCAAGTTCTCCCGAACAGACAGTGGGCAATTCAGAGCACTAAGAACTCTCTTGGCTCTGTGGGGAGTTAAGGCAGACTCTGCTTCAACACCTAAAGGTAATGGCTAAAGGAGCGGGAGTTCCTGTTCCACTCATTACTCCTCCTCCTGTTTTGCCATATCTAGAAGGAAAGACCGCATAACCTGGCGTGCTCATTTGTAAGGCATCGCCTTGCCTAAGTTGCTTGCTGCTTTCTTTTAAGCAATATTCCTGAAGTGGCAGCTTGCCCAAACCAAGGCAGTACGCTAATTTCATCTTCATTATAGGTATTTTGTAAGTGGGTATTACGGATATAAAATCCGTGAAACCAGGATATCTGCAAGGTACTGATAAAAATCTTTTTGCCTTAAAATCACTAGTAAAACATAAAAGCAAGAATCCAGCTGATGTTCAGAACATCCAAAAATCTCACTATCTGACAGCTGTTGAGTGGGCTCCTGCAAAATTATTTGGGTGGCCCAATACAGACACATACGCACATCTCAGCAAGCATCAGAACTGACATCTTTTACCCTCTCCACCAGAAGTTCAAGGACCTAGTGATCTCCCTCCAAAAAAAGATCACATTTAAAAGCGTATGGGTTATATCCACATTGCACAGCTCAGCGTCATGTAGAGAGATGCAAACAGCAACTGCAGTCCTGGAAGCAGCCTGCTCTGTTAGTTCAGCATTCTGACCAGACTAATAAACACTGCCCCTCAGCATTGCTAATTAGCTCTGGCAGACCTCCGTGCTAACACGGTGATACTACAGCTAGCCCAGTTATCTCCACACACTGCTGCACTCTGCCATGTAGATAGACTAAGAGAAGGAATAGAGAAGACTGCAGTGAACTGCCAGTTCTGGATCTGTTCCGTGGCTAAAGAGAGAATTTCATTTTGGGTGCTGTCAGTCTCGTAACGTACATAAGCTCTGAACTCGCTTGGAAAGAAAGGGGGGAAAAAAAAGTAACAATCCAACCTGGCATCACATGCAGCTTGACAGGAGAAGTACAGTTCTCTTCCGAGGCAGAAGCTTGACTGGGGAGCATGTAATTCAGATGAATCTTTCACTGCAAAGTACGTTATGGCAATATTACTCAAATTGCAGCTACTGAGAAGCAAGTGGGCTGTAATTAATCAGCAACATGAAAGAAAAGTGACGATTTCAGAATCCCTGCAGAGGTACTATAAACAATTTGCTAGGGAAGAAAGTGCCCAATTAGAAATTAATTTTGTTGTGAAGAGAGACAACTAATGGCGACTGTTGGGTTTCATACCAAGAGCAGATAATTTCTCACAAAATGTCTGGACAGGACTCAACATTTGGAATACCCGACATCATAAGAAATGATCTTTATCTTCTTCTGAGATAGATAAATGTTGATATTTATTCTGTGGCAAGCTGGACCGATATTCATCACCAGGGCCTCTTCATTTCTTCTTACTTCATTGCTACATTCTTGACAGCACTTCGGATAAATATAATAAACTGATTTTTTTGTTGTTTAGATAATTGTGATGCTCAGTAGTGCAATTGGTAAGATATTCTTGCTATTTTTACATTCCTATTAATTTCTTTCAGGTTAGCCACAGAGTTTACAATGCGATGCATTATTGAAACAGAAGAGAAGCTGGGGGGTTATCGACTCCTGTGTGAGGCTCCTGCCAAGAGAAGGGAATGCATCCTGCCTCCTTTTAGACAAGCTTGGAATGGCAAGACGTTTTCAAATGTGGGTGAGCCTTGATCTTCAGTTCTATTTCTTTCCTATTGTTCCCTGCATCCACATCTCCCACTACATCCAACAATAGTGAGCAAAAAATCTTATTTGAACCCTCCTGCCAGAAGAAACGGTGAAATAATGAACTGAACTGACAATGATATAGTTATCATCAGATCCCTGTGGGATGAATAGAGTTAGCTTAGTATTGTTTCAGGCTCTCAGGCGACCTGGCTCATATTCGAAAGGATCCTCCCCCACGTCACGGTGTATGGAAGACAGACCCAGAGGCCTCTCGGTCCCCTTAGGGGGTCACGCTAACTGTAGGAACTACAATTTTCGGGTGGCTATTCAGTTCCTTATCCAGAATGTTTTGTTTCGGTTTACGGTTATAAAGTGTCCACATCACACACAGAAAATCCAGCACATAACAGATTTGTCTGCAGAACCACTAAGGACCGGATGGATTATGACTCTTCGATTCTCCCTTGTCTGATGAAACTGTCACCCTTGATATCAGTTTTAAGATAATTCAGAGAGATCTGCTGTTATGCTGTGCTGCTTCTGGAGTTTCTGTCCCTGGGCAAGTCAACTTAGCACCTTATCCCAGCACTGAATTTACATGAGAAGTATAAAGCAAAATACGAAAAGTAAACCGTACCCAGCAAAACTCATGGTGTTATTTTATGCATGCAGAATTCTCTCCCAAAATATGTCAAATTTTACTTGCAAAAATAAAAGGCTGATGTTTCATTCTGTATGTGTGCAATCTGCAGAGAAGTACACTCAGCCACTGCTTTTCTTTAAGCATTCAGTGATCAAGTGTGGAATCTGATGTAAAACCGAATGGGAAGAAAGTATCATTATTTAAAGGCTACATAACTGCTTAAAATTAGAGCTGTGAAGGCATCAAAAAATACCAGAAATCACAGATGGTTTGCAGATAAATTCACATTGCATTTAGTCCACTCAACATCTAAAAAAAACCTACGCTTTTGCCTTGCTTTTCAGTCTATCTGTTGATGCCTCCTCAAAACATACTTTCATTAAATTGGGCTTTGAGTCGTGTTCTGTTGCCCTATACGTTCAAATCCTAGTCACTTTGAAAAATCTGCACAAATACATGTATTTTTAAATGATGTAGTTAAAATTTAATACATTTTGAACATTTTCAAAATGACAACTACCCTGAGCAGGTTAAATAAGACATTAGCAGGGCTGAAATAATAGCAAGAACAGACAAGTAGTTCTGCAATATGCAAGTGGCTGAGACAGAATGACCCAGTTGCTGCTTCTTGACTA
Organism: Psophia crepitans; assembly: GCA_013399095.1. Taxonomy (NCBI): domain Eukaryota; kingdom Metazoa; phylum Chordata; class Aves; order Gruiformes; family Psophiidae; genus Psophia; species Psophia crepitans. The sequence goes on from VWZZ01004507.1 coordinate 573,400, forward strand.
TATTGATGATTCTGCAGTATTAGTCAGTTAAACTCATTGTTTTTGCTATTCAAAGACTACAGGACTAGGCTTTTGCATAGTTCTGGGATATTCATGTATTCTGTAATTTAACTAGTTAAAGCCTATTTGCTTTTTTTACTGCCTGGGTTGTATTTTCAAATGTTCTGTCTCAACCCCTGGGTTTTCTCTCTGACACTGGTTTGCTCTAGGGAAAATTCCACTTCCATTATCATGAAAGACCAGGATTTGGCACAATCATTCCAGCCTCACTGCCTAGCAGCAGTCAGCAGAATTTCCTTGAATATATAATGCTTGAATTCTACTCCTTACCAGTTTCTTGCGGAGGTAGGATTTTGCAGCAGGCAAGGGGAAGCTTGAAACATGATGGTTATTCAATACATGGTTGAGCACATCCACTAGCTATTGCTCTTCATTGAACTGGCGCATGAAAGTTTTAGACGGCAGTGTATCTGCTGTTATGACAGTAAATATGATGGAGTTCATGGTAGGATATATGGTATTTCTTCTTGCCAGGAGCAAAGTCTAACCTGCAGCTGGGAAAAGCAGAGGTTGCTTTTCCCCAGGCTCTTTAAAAAACCTGACACAGTGACAATCACTGAGACAAGTTCAGAGTGTTCTGAAGTTCCTGATTAGTAAACATTATTTGAGAAAAGTGTAATCTCAGGACAATAAGTCCTGACGTGAACCAGATTCTGGCATCATTTTGGCAATCTTCAGCTTTATTCCTCCTAAATACGAACGCAGCGTGCCAAGCAGCCATCCTGCCTAACTCCTGAGCTCAGCTTTCCCCATTCCACCAGCCACTTGCCAAGAGTAATTTGCTTCAGTACTTCTTACAAAAGCCAAGCTACTTCTCATAACTCTCCATCCTAATTAAGCTACTTGCTGGCTTTTATAATCACCTCTCCATAAACCAATCAATCTCAGCAGGACTGTTAACAGATGAAACTGGGTTGGTCTTCCTTTAAAGCACCAGCCATCCTCAAACAAGGTCGTATTCTTTACTCTAGCTTTTCTTGCACGCTTTCTTTCACTTCCAACTGTAAAAGAGAGGCCAACAACAAAAATAAATATAGTTAAATATGTTTAAGGCTGAACAAGGGTATGGAAACCTGCAGTTTCCAGACAAGTCAAGAAGTTCTAGCAACTGCATAGATCATTTTTTTTCTTTCGAGCTGTTTCACGCTCAGTATTGTTCATGAATCCATTAAAGAGGACAGATAGCCATGCTTTTTAACAGAAATCCAGAGAAAACAGGCAGAATAAATCAAAGTTCTGGGATATTCAGAACTTCAGCATTTCAGGAATTCAGTAGTTCATCTTGACCTTTATTCAAGAAAGCATCTGAATCAAACTTGAGGTACATACAAAGGGACTTTTAAATCGATAAGCCTTTCTACAGCCCTGCTGCCTGCTTCAAGACCCTGTTTCTGGACTCTGCAGGGCAGCTAAACTGAACTCAGTTCACAGAGTCCACAACCAAAAGAGCCTTTTCTCTGGAGCAGGCTCCACGTGGAAGACACACATCTAAAAACTGCTCGGGGCATCCTAGAGTCATTGCAGTACTCAGTATGTTAGCAGGACACAACTGGCACTGCTTAAATTGCCACCAGCCTGGATTTACCCAGAAGCTTCTAGTCTCAGAGGCATTGCTATGGAAAATGTCCTGCATGAGGGGAAAAAAAAAAGTTAGGTAATCAATTCGTAGTGTGTTTCTTGCTGTCTCGTAATATGGGATAAAAGAGACATCAATACTTGGAGACAGTGGAGGCACCATATGATGTGGAAATAAATTGGCTTCAAATAAAAGTCTACCTTTACTTTGTCGGGACAGAAACACAAACATGTACACACCGTGGGGCCACATTACTACCAGCATACCCACTGAGTATCTGCCACGTTTGGGTGTTGCTCCACCAAGATCAGCACACCCAAAAGCAACACAAAGAAGTGTGTGTTGTAGGTGCTGGCCTGCTGCCACGCTGGCATGCCAGCTAACAGTGCCCAAGGGCTAGGGAAGGACCTGAGCCATGTGTGGTGTGGTCAGCAAATACAGAAGAGATTGGAGTTTTTCCAGAGGCTATTATCTGAAAAAAGACTTTGCTTTATACTTGGGCCAATATGGTAAACTGTGTCCAGTTAGCTCAGGAAAAGGTCAGAGATATTTTAAAGTAAAGAAAGGCCATCTCTGGCAGCTGTACCCAATTCAGGGAGATATATTATCCCCAAAGGAACATGAGAAAAAAAATAATCCTTATTTATTTTATTTCTGCATATTCCACTTACAGTTACCCTGGTGCGTTCCTGCTGTGGAATTGAGCTATGTTTCCAAGCAGTATCCACCCAGTCTTTCCTAAAATGAGATGGAGATTGTCTAAACAGACAATCACTTCTTGGAATTTGCAGGTCTAATTCCCACTTCAATATTTAAGGTCTCCAAAAAAAGCAACATACATCTTCCTTCTAAAAAAAAAGAAAGTAAAAGAAAGAAAGATTTTCCTTCTATCTAGAGATTATTTAGTGTTCTGTTATTGACACTGCTTCTATTGAAAGATTTAAAGATAAAAATGCAGTGTATTCAAGTAGTGATCATTTTTCATCGTCACTTAGTGACAGTACAGCCTGTAGTCAATTGCAGCAGATTTATCTTTTCTGCTATTGATCGCGCGTGGGGCCAAGCTGTTTGCAAGTACCTGGCTGTATCTCTTCTGAACTGCAGCAAGAAATGCAAAAGGAGCAGACAAGAGAGGTGCCAAGCAATCTTGTTTTCATTCTAAAACTGTTTAATTATTTCCCTTTAAGTGGTGAGATAAGCTGCTAGAAGGTAACTTGTGTATGGACAGAAGGCATTTCCTGCCGGACAAAAGGAACAGGATACAAACACCATTTCCCTGTGTAGCTCAGTCTACAGGGTGTCACAGGGAGCTGGGTTCAAGACAGCAGATGCAAATGAAAACTTCAGGTACCGGAGGGACAGATGTTTTGTGAAAAGTAGGGGCTGCCAGTCAGGTCCCTAAAGCAAAGCTCCCATGACCTCCTGTGGTGAAGATGCTCTCTCGTATTCTCCTGAGGATTCCCATCACATCATGGAAAGATTCCTTCTGCTTTTTGAAGCCCACAGAGAATGGAAAGTATTATCCTGAGGGTTTGGAGCACTCCAGCCTCCAAAGCTCCACGAACAATTTTTATACTTAAGACACAGGAATTAATTCTGGTCACCTTCTGAGTTGAGAGTGAAGCTGAAGGAGGAAAAAAACCAAAAACATTTAGATGCAAGGTAGAACCTACTTGTTCTCAAACAGTACAGTATTGGATCTCAGACTCCTGTCTCAAACACTTCTACTATTTTAAACAGAGCCAGACTTCTATATATTGCTCTTCTTCACTTAAGCCAAATACATCGGTAAGTGCTGATACAGAGGCTGTGAATTTGATGGCAGAATAATGCTTGCGGGAATCCTTAAGAGACCAAGAAAGCTTTCTCTAGAAGCTGTCATACACCTCCCTGATGGATCACAGCTCACAAACCATAAATGCACTTAATGTGGGGAGCAGTCAGGACCCGATCTCCAGCCTCCTACAGCAGTTGCTGTGAGGGCACTAAAAGGTGCGTTTGTGCTTGTTTCTCTTACCAGGTACTAGCTGAAATGTGACACAGACACCTTTAAAGGTTCCGTATTTCAGGTGCAAGTTTTAGATATAAACTGTAAAAGGGGCACACAAGGAACGCCGATGAATGAACAGACCGTGGCTCAGCTTTCTCACCCAAGTGATGCCATTTATCCACAGTCCCCACTGTGATTTCGGGTCGCTCCCTTTTTGGATATTGCCCGTATGGATTAGAAGAGGGAAAGGCAAGCACTGGCCATTGACGGGAGAAGCAGATCTGTTCTAGTCCTTGTGCTCCCTGCTTTTTCCTTCCACTCCTGCTTGGGAGACCTGGCAGATTAATTCACACAACAGCAAAAAGCCCCAAATACTGTTACTGCAGAAACTAGGAGATGAAATTCACATGCTTTATTCTCGAGGTAGTGACTTAATCAAAACCAAGCAAGCTATACGAATAAAACATGCATGCATAGGTTCACCCCAAGTATGAACTTACAGTTCCAGCCCTTCTCTCCTCCCTTGTTAACCATGCGCTTCTGAAGTTCATTTTCTAATCACTTCTATGAAAGACATTCTTCTGCTATAGAGACCTAATCTTTTTATGCTCCTCTGCAGCTAGCTGTGACTCCGTTGCCGTTTCCTGATCCAAACACTTTTGATTAATCATCTCTTAACAGGTTTATCAATCTGTTCTGAAGCCTGTACACAGGAACATACATGTTCAGCAGATATTTCCTCTGTAACTTTCTCTGCTACACTATTTTGGTGAACTGTTCTAGACTGTGCCAGCTAACTCTTGCTATTTGCAGACATGGGAGATGGGATTCTAAACCTCGAGCATTTGCCAATGTAGCTATATGAGTATACTAGCGATAGGATATTTCTCCTACTGTGTAGCTCGTCTCTATTCTTCAAATAAACTGTACTAGTAGAAGGACTTCCACTGCCTCAGCAAAAAGGTTTTTTGATAGGACATTAGTTTCACCTCTTGCATTGCAAACCAATACAGCAACGATAACACAGCTTTCGACCAGGACGAGTTGTTTTCTCCTCAGTATTCAAAGCTGCCAAAAAAAGCAATATGATTACTGTCTCAAAGAATAAAAAGTGGCTTAATTCTGTCCCCAAAAGTAACCCGAACTTTTGATCTGTTCAGAATTCTTTTTCTTGCAAGGCTTTCCTGCACAGATACCAACGTTAAACAAATTAGCAAATTACTCTCTCTGCAAGAGCCAGGTCGTATTTCACCATTAGAGAAGGAGTCTGATTTCTGCCTGGGGAAAAATAAATCCACAGTAACAGTCTCTGCTATCATTCATGTCTCAACATTCCCCCTCAAAATAGTTTCATTTTGTTATATTTAATGCTTCAGCATTACATCTTAAAATAATGTCAATAATTACAAATCTCACTGTTTTATTTTAGGCACTGTTCTCCCGGAGTGACAGAAGCACACAGATTGAGAACGTTGCTGAAGAGATTGCTGGAAGATAGGAAAAACACATCTAAGCTCTGCCTGAGTGGGAAAAAGGAAAGAGATGCTCTTTGGACGCGGTAGCAGGAGGCACAAAAGTTTCTAATTTTCATAATTTGTTTAAAACCCACACAGGATTCTGTGATAGCAAACTAAAGCATTGCAGTGTCATGAGTTCACAATGTTAATATCACTGTGTAATAGTTTGACCCTTGTGGGATGTCACACTGCAAAACTGAAACGAGGGATCATACTTTGAAGTCTGCAATCTGGTGCCCCTCTCTGGCTGTCACACCTGATTCTAGACAGAAGAAACCCAATAAAGCATATTGATCAAACTTTGTCTGATCTGTCAGTTAAAAAATAGCCCTTCATATGTAAACAAAAACCAACGCAGATAAAAAAAAAATCTTCAAAAACTTCCTCTCCTTCACGTTATTAAAGTTCTTTCTGTTGCTGTACAATAAGACTATTTTCATAAGTTTTATGAGCTCTATCACTGACCTATTCATTTTCTAATGCCTGAAAAATGACAGATCTTCTCTTGCCTATTGAATAAAAAAAGCAAAGCCTTTTACAAGCCTATAAGGGAAATAATATTTACAACAAAGCACCAAGGAAAATCCTCCCATTAAATTTTACAGCACTTTCCTTGGAAGAGTCCTTTCTACTGAGAACAGCTGGACTTAATTGCAAATGAGCTGAGTGAAGGAAGTACATCTGATTGCAGATGTAATAAAATTCATGCTTGACACCTTAATTTTTTTAATATATATTGGCCACCATCAAATCACTGCATTTGCTGGTTTGCAGGCTAAAGCTATCAAACTTCTGGCAGTAGAACAGACAGGGAACGGAAAAGCTTGTGGAGTCCTTCAAAGCTTGGTGCTTAAGACACAGCTTTTTAATGCTATTGATTCCTAACAATCAATATTTTTTTCAATAAGAAAGTCTCATATTACCCCTTTTCCCAACCACCCTTCACAATGAACTTAGTTAGGATGAAAAAGCACTTAATGGCTTGCTTTTGAGGTCTTTTTTTTTTTCCCCCACGTTCATTGCAGTCTCTTTTTCCTTACAAAGTTCACCTCCTTCAGCCCTGCTGGCTGATACTACGTGGCTGCAGAGTAGTTGGCCAGATTTTTCTCTAGTGTAACAACCTCCCATCGCATTATAATTTGACCCAGAAAAGCTAATTTCTTTGAAATTAATGAAACTGCAAGCACATCGACCTATTGCCTTTAAGGTCATTCACTTAGAATCTGCCATAAAAAGCAAAGACTTGTGTTTCTTCCTCATTCCTGTTGTATTTCTGTGAATAACTTAGCAAACAACGAGCTTCATGAACAAGGTTTTTAAGTACCTTTTTACCACTAAATTTGAACCCAGAAAGCAGGGCTGGTCATCTCCTCCGGACAAACGCATTCCTTTCACATCAGGAGAATGTGAAACTGTGCTTAGAGAAGAAGAGGAGGAGGAGGAGGAGCTGTGATTGCTCCACCTGAGACTGCTTAAGAACTGAGTTTCATTGCTGACTAATTGCAAGCAAATTGCTTCTGCTGGAATGTATATTGAGTGAGCAGCAGCACCGATGTTTGCCTGTAGCGCAGGAACTTTAACAAGGGTGGAATAAACACGAAACGTTGCCCAGTTCCTCCTGCAGTGGAAGTACATAATCTTCAGTCTGTAACATGGGCGAACGGGGTTGTCATCCCATTCTCAACGTCACCACATTTTCTGTTGAAGAAAACATTGGGGTACTCTTCCGAGTCTCTCCTGTCTCATAACCTAACAGGATTATTCCTGGACAGAAACACACATTTCTGTGAAAGGAAAACAGTTCTTTCATCAGTGTGGTGTGAGCTGAAACTAATGATCAGGGCTCACTACAAACAGAGGCTGCTTTTCCTTTCTTTTCTTTTATTTTTTTTGCAGAGTAACACTGTGTGTGGCATCCCAACGCTTTAAAAATAACCTGCTGCTCCACTGGTACCTAGCATGATGCTAATAAGAGCTTCGTAGAAGGGATGTTGCAGAATCTATAACAAGCAACTTCATTTTTTTTGAAGGAGTAACATTCACCGCTTGCTGTAAGCGGCTGTTTAACTAGGCCTACCAAACATTGCAGATACACACACAAATGCATTTTAATCAACCACAGAAACACTCTGTAGCATAAGTAGTTATGCAGCTGTGCCCACAAGAGCACAGGTAAGTAGGCTAGTAAATATTTGATAAACTATTGTTGCACGGGATAGTAAACATAAATATTTAGTATAATATTTATTTACATTTATATCCCATGTTTAGAATAATATTATGTCTAAAGACAAGTATACATTCTGATGTTTGGTCTAGTAATACTACTCATAGGCATGTGCTTAGGCAAGATATTTAATACAGTGTCATGATGCAGGCAAGAAAAGCAAAGGATTAGTTTATAAGATATATACACAGACACACAACTATATACATATTTAGTTTTCTTTGTGGAGTAATTGCACTATAAGAAACAAATACAACATAAATATCAGCATCTCTTTGCAAGGTGGTGTATGTTGGGCTCTAACAGACGCCTTGTCGGTTGGTAGGGAATGACCTTGGGGGGTTGCGTTACAAAGTGCTGGACTGGGGTGAGGGCAGATTTTCCATGAACACAGTATGAAGTGCAAATATCACTCCCCCAGGGCGTAGCCCAAAGCGCAGGCAGATTTCCTGCCTTTCTTAGAGAGCAAAATGAAGGGTTTGGTGATTCTTTAGAGAAATGCAGGATGCAATCACTGCAAAGAGAAATATTCCTTGCCAAAAGCCCTGGGAATGCACTAGCTCCCTCGCTGGGCTGCGACTCATCCTCTGTAAGGCTGTCTTTTGCCTCCACCCTGAAATAGAGGTGGCGTACAGTTTGACACATTAATATTTATTACAGTTTGCAGTGCAGCAGTAGTCCTATATCAGAGCTGACTCTATTATAGAAAAGACCTGCATTATAGCAAGAGGTGGCCCTTTACAGGGATTTGGTTTTTCTGCCTGATAACACATTTTGGACTACAGAGTCTCTATATACATTGAAAATTCCTTTTACAGCTACATTGCATTTATGATGACAGACAGCCTTGATCTCCAGTTGAGGGCCTTTTCAAAGAGTTTCTTGAGTTCTGATTGTTTTTAAATGAATTAAATGAGATTTCTTGCAAAATATACATCTGAATGTGTACGTGCAGGCTTGGGTACTGCTCAGCGTCATTTCTTTTGGACCCCTGACTAAAGCCACGATGTCAGCTTGACCGGAATATTTTGTGCTGCAGCAGAGAAGTCATCTTTGGAGGACCAGGAAAGCAGTAAAAAGCATTTAATCTCTAATTGATGGGCTTGCCTGTGGCCCACGTTACTCAGAACTATTTTCACAACTGCTCCACGATGACCTCAGTGAGATGTGGCAGAGCAGTGGTTCCGGTCTAAATGGATGCTAGTTGTCTGTTGTACAAAACCCCACCATCCCTGTTAATATCTCCGACAGAAACACCTATGTGCAGTGTTGGGGTCTGTTGCTTTTTTTTCCCTTAGCACGCACTGTCTTTTTAGCGATATGCCTGCTGAATATTAACCACCCTAACGATCCCAGCGCAGCTCCACAGCACGGCTGCTTCCCTTCGTCCTAGCTGAAGTGATTTTCTGCCTTTGTAGCAGTTTCAGTGGAGGGGCCAAGGACTGGCAGAACGGCAGCAGCTGAGCAACCTTCCTCTTCTTCACAGGCTCGCAGCCAGGCGCCAGCGCTGACGCACAGGGTGGGAAGCTTTTGTTGCCATTTTACCTTATTGATACTAATTCTGTAGTGCCTATGCCTTCAGACCCGGGCTCCCCTCTGCCGGGCACTGCGCAAACCAAGGTGAAGAGATGCTCGGTGCTCTCTGAGCTTATCTCTGAGAGTTAAGGACTTGCTTCCACAATCTTCTCTGGATGCAGTTGGGCTGCCCGATGTGGCGGCTGTGTGTGGAAGCCCATTCCAGCGGGAGGACATTGCCCTCCCTTCTGTCTAGCTTGCCTGGGCTGCAAGGGGTGAGGGCAGGATGCTCTGGGTCACAGGGCCAGTGGTTCTCTAGCAGGGCTGGCGTGAGAGGCAGAGGGTGGTGCTGGGTGGGGGATATCTCCAGCTGGAGTAGGAGAGAGCGAGGCGGTGCAATATGCAGCAGAGAGGATACAAGGTGTGGGGGGCAGGAACAGGATAGAAAATGAGCAAGTAGGAGGGATTTGAAAGAGCTTGAGGTGGTTTCTCAAACACTCATATACTGGGAAGTCAGAGGAAGCATGCAGAAGAAAGGTAGGGAAACACCTCTTCCAGCAGCTTCTGTAAGAGCATGGGAAGACAAGGCTGCATCAGTCATGGCCAAGAGAAAGGATGTTGGCATTCTCAACACACAGGAACAGAAAGCACGAGATTAAGTCTAGGCCTGAATTTTCTCTCTGTGGATGGATATCAGAGGCTGCATTTTAGAGGTGCTATGCAGAAAAAATCCATAGAATCTAAACTGGAGGTGAGGACAGGGTGGGAGATGTAAGACATCTGTGGCAGGCTGAGTGAAGGACTGGCATGGCTCTGACGAAGGGAAGTCTGCAGTGTTTGTGTTTTGGGAACACCAGATGAACTTTCAACGGAATGAAAGAGAACTTGTACAAGAAATGTACCAAAGAGCCTAACCTAGATCAAGAAGGGGCTAGGGAAGTTGTCAAAGAATTCTGGCTGCCAAAACAAAAAAATATAGTCAAAAGAACAGAAGGCCATTCTAAATGTCTTTTCCACAACCAGGAAACACTGAATCCACAGCCTTCCTTGTGGAGACGAGCAATGAGAAGGAACCACTTTAATCTGCCAGTTTCCTGGGTGAATTAGTTATTGCCAGGTAGGGAATGAAACCACAATACCTTCTGTCTGGAAAAGTGAGCGGATCTGGGAACAGCAGAGGAAGGCTGAGCAGAGATGCCTTGACACAGGGTCTGTAATCCTGCCACTCAGATCCTAACTGCCCTTGGAGGAGGCAAGAAGGACTAAGAGGAGACCAACCCGATCTCTCCCATGTGCTGTCAGCATATTACCCCTCCAAGGTAAGGGGTAAACCCCAAGGTTTACCTCCCTGCTGTTCCTTCCACCTCACCCAGCTGCAGCCAGGACATGCTGAACCACCCTGGGGAACCAACCCAGCCCAGTCGCTCCTACAAAAAAGGGTCTCCCTTCTCTCTCCCTCTCTCCAACCTGTCCCCCAGCATCCCCCCAGGCACACTTCATTTTTCATTGACTGACTGGTAAGATTGTGCCTGACTTCATTGAGAGGCTTTTAAAATCTTCGTCTTTGCTATTAGTATTGATTAGCTTTGTCCGCTTAATGTGCTATTTTTTTGTCTCCTGGCTTGTTGCATCATCAGGTTATATATTACTCTTCAGGGTTCTTTGTATGGATTCATAAATGTGAATACAGTTGGGGACCGGCTCTGAGAAGAGATACTAATCTTCTGAACAAACCCCCCAAGCCATCCTTCAGTGTTTAGGAGACCATTCGCCATGAGAAAAGGGGAAAAAAAAAAAAAAATTAATAATCTGGTCATTGCATTTTTCTGGGAAGTAAAAAAAAAAGAGAAAAGAAAAAGTGAAAAGAGGGAGAGCAAGTTGCTTTTCCACAAGGAGAATATGAGTATTTAGCAACTTAGTGAGCCAAGGCACCAGCTTTACCCCTGCAGCCGTGGGTTCTCAGCTTAAAAATACAAAAGTAGTAATTAATAGTTTGCACTTATACAGCATTTTTGCAGATTAACCTCTCCACCAAAAGTGCACCTAAATCTAAATGCAGCCATTTCTGGAGTGGAAAATAGTGGGAATTTAATAATACATAGCAACACCATGCAAGAATTCAAGTCAGGAACATTATACAGAAATAAAAATGCAGGGGCAAGGTTCACAGCCAGAGAACTCAACTACTCTGGCTGGAATTGCTTCACGCAGCCTGGCTAATAACCTGCCTTACAAAGTTGTTGCTGAATTGTTAAAATATTACAAGTAGGTATTACAAGTACACTTCAGTTCCATATCTCATCTTACAGCTAGCATCTCTCCGAGCATGGTGCCTCCAATCTAATACCACTGCATTAATCCAATATTGATTCCAAGGAAACAGAGCTTCTGAGCCACCCAAACAATGTTTTTGCAGCACAGAAGGTTTCCATTGAGATCTGTCCTCAAGCCACTGACCCGGCAGTCCTGTTAGTTTGTGAGAGCTGCAAATATCACATTGCGAGGTGATGCGGGTGCAGCCCATTGATTTGATGGTCTCATCTTCATCCTCTGGGAATGCATCTGTTGCACAATTTAGCTTGGATGTCAGAGAAGTACTGCGGGCGAGAGAACTGCCTCAGAAACAGATGATCGTTTTCCTGTTCTTTCTATTGCTAGAAAATGCTATTTGCCATTTCTGCGCCTCATTCAAAGTCCTCGGCATTGTTTGGCATCCGTCGGTTGCCACGGGATGGGGATCAGGTGTCACTTTTAGCCCTTTTCCTTGGATGCTTGTGCCTGGGGTTTGCCATTCGGTGGCCTCATTCACATCAGCTCACTGATGCCCGCTGCAGGGTTTGCTCAGCAGTGCCCATTACTGTGGGCTACCAGCCCTCTGGCAGCACTCGCCTTGGCCCTTCTGCTGCGGTGAGGATGTCCTCATCCTCATGAGGAACATCTGGAGCTGGAGATGCAAAGTTGGTACAGCGAGTTCAGCTCATGAGGGAGGGAGGATATACCACCGAGGGGGCGTTCGCTCATTAGCTGACCCCAGGTACTCCTCGACTGGGCTCTGCTTCCCTCAAAGTTCTCTCTTGAGGGCTGAGCTCTAATCAAATTAATTGGTCTGATGGCCAGTGAGCAATAACAGTGAATCTGAACTCCTGAAGGCATATGGAAATTTGCCCACATACAATTTTTAAATGTAAAGGAGAAAACGGATTGGCAAAGGAAGTTTCTCAGCTGGCAAAACAAGCTGTAACAGAGAGCACAGCAAAAGGGAGAAAATAGTCTCGAGAGTGCTGCAACACAGCTTGAACACCAGGGTTTTGTCTGAGAAAAGCAGTTTCTTGTAATTTTACTGGAAAGGCATTTTACTCTGCAAATGAAATCTAGACAGGATGTTACTGATGGTCCACATCTTATTTTCAATAAATGATGAACCTTCACGTCCCATGAAATATGAAAGTAGCAAGCTGCATTCTATTATATTCAGCAAAGGCTTTTTTCCGCCTTTTGTTTAAATATATTCATTATCAAAGGTATAGTGCCCTTGAGAAGCTGAGGCAGTTGCTTGTATTGCTGTGCAAGGAATTTAAGATACTTACTAAAGTTTTTACAAACGATGATGCAGAGATGTGTAGCATGTCTTTCAAGACCCCTATTCCATCTATTCAGAGCTGACACTTAAGCTGTAAAGAGACATCCTTGTCAAACTACTTACATATTGCATATACAATGAGATAGCTCTTCATTTCTAGCACGCTAGTTGCAGGAGTTAGAATTTAAAGCAGAAGGGCTCTAGACCTCTTATTTCAGACCCTTGTGGCTCCATGTGCGGAAATCACATTGGCAATAATGAAAGTTCAGCATTTACATTGAATGCACAGCAGAGGAGAGGGCATGAAAATGTTTTGATGAAAAAGAAGCTGGCTGGATACAATAACGTTTCCATCCTGTGCTTCAGAAACNGGGATGATACTTGTTTGGGATGCAGGTTATCCCCATACATCCTCCGTTCTTTGTCCTGCCATTCGGCAGTGACACTTAGGAAAATAAATACATCTGTATGTACCGTACAGACCTACTGCACGAAAGAGAGAAAACTCTCTCAAATGGCTGATTTCTGAAAGTCCGTTCAGCCCTTAGATCCATACCAATCACTTCATCTTACGATTCCTCTTTACCTTTTACACCTCCTACTTTTACTACTATTTTGCTAACATTTTTCCTAACCTCTCCCTGTCCTTTAGAAACACTGATTACTATTCCATGCAATATTTTCATTTTTAATAGCTGTTATAGCTTCACACGTGGTTTAAAAGCAGGAAGAATTATTTGTCTTCTCAAAAAATAACATGGTTTGCTATTAACCAGATTTTGGGCTCTGCTGTGCAGTCAAGAAAGGGTGACTCGAGTGTCTGCAGTAGCTTATAACCCAGGAACCGAAGTAATTAGAATTCGATGGCTAAGTTGACAGAAAGCTTTCTCCTATGATTATGTGTTTCAAAGGAAAGTGCATCCGCCAGTCACGCTGGGCTCTAGAAGAGCCCCATCGTTATGCCAGTTTTCCTCCACGACAATTTTGCCAGCAGCCGTATAAAACGATGTGTAAAATCTGAAAATGGATGTTAACAATTCATTTTGTAAATTTGCTTAGTTAATAATAATTCCCACGTACCAACAGTTTGATTGCGCCTGCTAGAGTTCACTGGTTAAGCAGATCTCCCCACAAGAAACATCTCAGGGTAACGCGGACATAAACGGCAGCAACTAATTCACTGCCAGGAACTGGCAAAATTTCTCAGAATAACAATGATCTAGGCTTTTTTTTTTGGCAAATCAGTGTAAGTTCAAGTCCTGTGGAAAGGGTTTTCTGCGGAAGAACTCCCAGGTACAGCTCTGTTTTGGAGGCAAGCAGAAGTTGAAGATTTCCTCCTGCCCCCACGACTCCCGGGGAACGGTGCCTTCCCCACAGCGCCGTTCAGAGCAGCAGTAACGCTGCACAACGTCGGCTCAGTCTCAGGCAGCCTCCAAAGGCCACTTCAGGCGCTGGAAAGCTTTAGAGGTGCTTTATAAATGCGCACCCTTGCAGCAGGTGCCACGTCCTATTCCACCAAGGAATTTTCCTGCGTCTTCTCCGCAGAGAAATCCGTGCGAGGCTGAAGGTCACAGCTCTGAGAAGTCCTTGCGTTAAGTGACCTCAGCTGGCTAGGATGTGGTCCCGGGTAATGTCTAATGGGTTTCATATGACTCAGGTTTTTCTCCTTTGTCCTTCCCTGCCCTTCACCAGGGTGCATTTTGCTAGTTAGTGGTTACGCAGCAACAGCTGCAAAGTGCCGTTTTAACGCAAGTTATTATTCATATCACTTTGCCAAATCGACACAAACTACCGACTATCGTTCTCCCAAGCAGCCCGGTGACTGCAACCCCCGAAGCAGAGCGTGCATTTTTATCTTCACGTGCATTTTTATCATAAAACAGTGGTGCATATGGAGAGAAGTCAGGAACCCAGCCTGCCAGCGGAGGCAGGCGATGCTCCGAGCGCAGCTCCAGCCAGCCCAGGCTCCCGCTGCAAAACTGCTGAAGGAAAAATGTGCTGTAGCGAGCGATGCTTCTGCGATGTGGCAGTTCAGTAGGTGGCACATGAAAGCAAATGCTCCAGTGCGATACTAGAGGGCACTGTAAACCTGGCAGTTTTGGCTTCCGAGTGGGACGAAGTAAAAATTGAAGTGTTTGCTATTTGCGGTCATTAAAGCTCTCTTGGTGCTTAGTGCAAAATTAGTGCTAACCCTTGGGTCTTGAACAAATTAATTGGTGGAATTACATTCTGCTGTCGCAGATCCCCCCTTTCCAGTTACAGTACAGGATCCTTACCCATTGCTAAGCCCTGAGCTACTGCATCCCGCTGCTGGAGGGGCTCCGCTTCCAGTAAGCGCGTGATGTGTGGAGGGAAGAGGGGCAAGAACCGTTATGAGAACTCAGGAACTTTTTTTTAAAGCAATCACTTAACAGTAATGTGTTCATTAATTGGCATCCAGACTGCTGCCTGACTTCATTTAAAAAACCAATGGTTTCCTTTCGTTGTGGCAGCGCAAGGTTTCATCCTGTGCCTTTTGTATGTGCCAACGTCAATTTTTCCTGTGTGCCTGCTTAAGGATGCACACCTACCAGCGAGCGGGAGAATTCCTGCACTGCGATAAAACAAAGCTGGTTTAAAAAGAGTCTTTTTAAACATATTTAAAAATAGGAACATGCTATTCTAAATTAAACACTCCAATCAATGTGATCGATAGATTAATAGGTTTCAGATATTCCTCATACGTTCATCACTGTAATTTATAATTCAGTACTCAAATTAGTAAGATTTGAACTAAGAAAACAACAGACTGACAAGTAAACAAGACTTCCCAATCTAAATGTAAAATGTTTACCCAATATGCAGAATCAAGCTCTCTGCTCTCACAGTATCACCGCCACGCACATAGAACCGCAGGGAATGAGAGGGAAAGGGATCTTGAGAGGTCACCTAGTCCATCTCCTTCCCCCAGGGTAGGATCAACCCTGCCTAAATCGGTCTTGACAGGAGTTGCTCTAACCTGTTCATCCCTGGAGGTTTTCAAGGAGATTCCACAAGCTCCCCAGATGGTCTATTCTGGGTGTCAGCTATTCTTACAGATGGAACATTTTCCCCCAAGTCTAACCCAAATTGCACTTACTGCAGTTTAACCCCACTACTTCTGTCCTACCCCGATGGATGCGGGCAACAGTTCATTACTTTTGTAGCATCTTTTACATTTTGGGAGATTATTAATGTATTTTTGTCAGCCTTAAGTAACCAACCACAGTTCTTTCCTTCTTGGTAGGTTTGTTTTCTAGAACTCTGACTGAAGTCTGATGACCAAAACTGCCCCTCTCCAACACTGGTGCAGATGGCAGCAGTGTACCACACCACAATCTCTTTAAGTACCGGGGTTCCAGCTTTGCTTTTTTCACACCAGGGTACCACAGTTGGCTCAGGGTTAATTTCTTGCCCACAGTTTTACCCCTTTTCCTTACAAATGCTGCCTACACAGCCATTTCCTCACACGCACGTTTCGATAGCTCTCGTACATTCTGCTTTGCTCTTGTCCTCTTCGAACGCCAATCTATACTTTCCAGCCTGTCTCTCCAGCTTTTTGAATCTTTCTTCTGTTCTCTGAGAGCACTTGCAGCCCCTCTCAGCTTGGCATTGTCAGCAGATGCAATAAGTCTACTCCATATTCCATTACCCAAGTCACTAATGAAAATATCGAGTAATACCAGACCTTGCACAGACCCTGCAGCGCCGTACCCAAGCCATCCTTCCACGCTGACAATAAACAGCCGACAGCTTCTCAGTATGTTTTCCCAGCCAGTTTGGGACCTTACAGCATTTCTCCTCGACCATATTCCCCCACCTTGCTCCTGGGAATGCCACATGAAACAGTGTCAAAAGCCTTACTGCAGTCAAGATGTATCACATCTCCAGCTTCTCCCCTCCCTGAGACCTGCTGCCCTGACACGGGGAAATTAGGTTGGTTTGACGTGATTTATTCTAGACAAAACCCATGGTTTGTGGGGCTGTTGTACAGCTTATGCCATGCCTTGCCTTTGGCTCTAGCCAGCAATCCTGCCCCCACTGAAGTAAGGGGCCAAGCTCCCAGCGTCCAAGAAGGACTTTACGGTGTCTGGATCCCCCCCGGCAGTGGCAATACCATGGTGCTAGTGCTCCCATGGGTCAGCAATGGTTTATTTCCACTGAGAGCTGCAGAACGCTGCACAGGGATATCACACACGGGTCGGAGCGTTGTACAGCCCAGTACCATCGCGCTGGGTGGGCACAGGCCCTGCCCCTCTGAAACTGCATTATCTGGTGCTACATCAGTTCATTAGGATCCTTGGTGCAACGGGTCAGATTCAATAAAGGTGGAAGCAGGTGTCATTTACACGCTGAAAGGAGCTGGAAGAAGGTGTAAATTACTCAAGCACATACTCCCCAACATTCACTTAAAATTCACTCTGAATTTGGCACCAGATATATAAGAGATAATCAAGTTTTCCTTTTTGAGATCTTGTGTATTTTAAACCTGCTGTGTTTAATTTTTGCAGTCACAACAATGCTCATTCATAAATATTTCCTAATGTTTGATCCTATTAGTATGTGCAGTGCAGTGTTTGATTAATGGACCAGAACAATGGGATTAAATATATTTTAGGCTCCAGAATACCACTTTGTAATGCCTAATATTTGATACGATATTACAGATAGGCTTGTCTTCTGCCTTGATCTGATTACACTTGAATTCTGAGAAACTCAGATACGGATCTTGGATAAGATCTGAATTTCAAGTGCGCCCTAATTACACAGCACGCTGGACCAAACCTTGAGGTCTGCACATTTCCAGCGTTGGATTCTTCACAGCTCAGATGCAAATGCTGTTGCTCAGCCCTCTCTCTCAGGAATTCATAACACATTCATCAACTTGTAGTACCTAAGAGCCCTGTCCGACTGTATTTGGAAGACCTTAATTTGACTCCAGTAGGAGTTTAACAATATTAATAACTAATATTAAACTGGGCTCCTAATGGGGATGCTAGGACAATACCCTTTGATCACTGCATCAATCTGGTGCAATGGTGTTTATATCAGCCTTGTTCATCCCGTGTGTGCTTGGTGCCATCTTGGCATGAATATGAAATATGCAAATCTGGGGGATACACACTAATAGTGGGTCCATCTGCTGGGATCTTTTATTAAAGAGAAGTGTGAATGCAGTTGCCATGCAATACACTCTTACACACAAAGACCATGAGTTACAAAAACAAGAGAAAACATCTCATGCTTCTGCCTTATTGGTATTTCACATTCATCGCTTCTGCAGCAGATTTTCATTTTAATTTAGAAATTTTCGCAAAAACTAAATTTGAGTGGAAAAGCTCAACAGTTAGCAATGACTGTGCGTATACACGCACGCACATCTCTTCCTCTCTAGTGACAGACAGGATATTACTTTTCCACTGCATATGAAATTAATACCAGAAGCATAAGAAAAAGCATGTAAATTCCAACCCTTAAAGCCCGATCTGCATCTCACTTCTACTGCTTAAGACAGCTGTAACCTAGAGGAAAGCTATCTGTTCGAGCTGAAGATAATACAGAGGTCCTGAATGGAGAGTCAAGCCCAAACTTCAGCTCAGCCTTGACTATGGAGTCATAGCCCGCTACCTCCATAGGATAAGGAAGAACTGCTGTGTGCTGCTATTTCACTTTTTCTATAATAAACAATTCTTTCAACGCTATCCAAAAGGAAAAGCTCCTGCGGCTCATTGTTCTTGTGAACCACTGTGTCCTTAGCTCGTCTCTGCCGTGGATGTGTGCGCTGATAGTTTGGGGGGAGTATGCCGTAATAAATTTATTTAACAACTGGCAGGTCAAACCTCCGTGCCCTAGATGTGCAAGTGCTGATTCGGATGTGGAGTAGAGGTGTCCTGATGACATAAAGTCAAAGTATCCATCTTGATGAGCATGTTTAACCCAGCAACTGCCTTTTCTCCACCAGCCTGCAGATATGGAGAGTTTTTGTCATCATTCTCATCCCAAAAGACTGCCCTTTATCCAAGGGCACTGGGATCTGAAGGACAAAGAAAGCCCATATTCTCCTCCTTGTTTCACAGATATGTGAGTAGGCAGGAGAGTAAGCAAGAAGAGAGGTTTTTTCCATATCTTCAATATGCAAATAGATTAGTGAGCTCAGCTCTCTATTCATTGCTTCCAACATACATGACACAGATGCTGCTGCTCCCATTGTCAGACTAAAACTGGGGACTTGATGACAAGAAACTCACTGAGTTTCCATCTGCACAAAGCTGAGATGATGGTTGGGTAAGGAAAGTCACTGCACCGGAGTATGTCGGCTCCGCTATCTATATCCACAATTCAGTCGCTGTGTTTGGGATCTGCAAAGCCAGCCTGACTCCCAGTTGTTCCTGCACGGTCAGCTCTTAGTGCTGCTTGGTGTGGCCTCGTTTGTATCTACCCAAGGGACTGCCACCTTCCTCCCTTGTACAAGCACAGCTACTGTAACGTGGGCTACAGTCAGTGAAACTACTGACGTGAGTACGCAACCAGCACATGACTCAAGAAAAAGTTAAGTGCTGAGATTGGTTATGTATGTATTTATCAAGTTCCAGTGATGCAGATAGTCTATTAGCATAACCGGGTCAATTATTTGGCCATCAGCACATGTGTGCCTGGGAGGGAAGCGTGTGCATGTGCCTGCTGGTTTTGTGCTGCCGAACACATCACCTGCTTGGAAGAGAATAAACGTGTTTACCCCGATGCTAAGGAAAGAGAGGAAAAAGAACAAGTCAACCTTCCGCAGCTAGCTGATTATGCATTTTCCACATCAAATTGTCAGCATTTATTCAATTACTTCACTCATTACAAGTGTGCTCTTCAACCACTAACCTAAAAACCCTCCCTGCTGCTGTCAGCTCCATTAGAAGTGACACGCTCCTTCCTCGGGTTAAAAAGCCTTTGTGGAAGGCGTCTCCTCCCAGCGTGAGGCTCGGGGCTGCCGAGGAAACATAGCCCCGTGCTGGGAAGGGAGCTGCTCTCCCCACCGCCTGCCCCCAGCAAGGCCAGGGGGGCAACGCTGGGGCTTCCCACGGGAATCGACCCATGGGTCGAGGTGAGCCCTCCGCGGGGCAGCAGTTGTTGTTTTTAAAGCACAGACACGCTCTGAGGTGGGGATTAGAGGAATTCGCAGGGCTCTGTCAAGGATATGGAGGAGATCCCCAGAGCCAAAATCATACACACTCAAACACTTCCATTTTAATAGTAAGTTAAAAGGAAAGTTCCCCATCTGAGGGGTTGTTAATTATAGATCCCTCCTTTAAACGCGCCTCCTGTTTTCACCCATACTTACTCCCCCCAGCTGATAAAGACAAGGAAAGCTCTACCTTCCCCAAAATCAAATAAATCTTAAATGCTTCCTGAGCTGATTCACTTGGCTAAGCTCTGATTTGATATATGAAACAAAAGACAAGGCAAAAGACAAGGCAACAGAAAGCAACATATTTTCCCTGTGTCAAGGTGAAGTACTTCCCATCACCCAGCCAATCTCTGCTGGGGTTAATGTGCATCAATAATATTTAAATGATCAAAGTTTTTCTGCAAAGACAGTGATGGGGTTTTTTCTGACTTGTCATGCTTGTTTTCCTTAAAGAGGCAATGACCTGCTGTAGTTAAGGCTTGCAGTTTGGCACGCAGGAGCATTTTGAGAAGCGCTATCTCTCTAACAGAAGAGCAGCCTCGTGTTTCCCTGCACAACAACCTTTCTTAGCCTAAAATGCTTTGCATCCCATTTCCTTGATCTGGCTAAGTGCTTGCATGCTGAAAATCCCACCCTCCCTCCAGCTGTCCTTCTGGCAGGAAAGAGACAGCGTCTTCTCTCGAGAGAGTACAGTCACTGCTCCTTTGGTTATCTAATCAGGGAGGGCAAAATTCACCGAGGGCCCTGTAAAACCCTCTGAGCTGCAGAAAATGCATCTGAGGTCTTGTGCGGGAGTCAGGGAGCCGGGGGAAGCCTCCCCTCCCAGAGCAGATGCTCTCTGCCATCTCCCCAACAGCTTTCACAAAGGAAAGAAAATGTAGAGTACTCCAGGGACTGAAGCATTTGCCTCTTCCCTCTCCTGCTCACTGGGGGGTGTGTGTGCCTAAGAGCAGGGGACCAGTTTCACCCACCGCTCTGGCCCTGAGGCTACAGCAGTGGTGTGCGTGAAGGGCAAGAAAAGAAATATCCCCCACCCACCCTCCTGGACTGCATGTACCAAAGCTGTCTGTTGCTCAGTTTCTCAGGCTTTGTGTGGGTTTTCCAGCATTTCTCCTCACTACAAAATATTATGTCTCTCTTCCTTTTAAAACTCGGTGGCTTTGTCTTTGCATCAAGCACAAGGAACCGGGAAGCACAAACCTTCCCGTTCTGATCAAGCTGGAAGCTTTCTTCACGTTCGTCTTGCTAAGAACAAAAGGACAGTACAAGGGTGGTGAGATGAGACAAATCTCCCCCAATAAGTGCAAGCTTCAAGCAGCCTTTCCCTCCATCATCCCTAAACCAAAAGCACCTTTAGTAATTTCCTCCCCTTTTCTCTGCAAACTTCTCCCCAGAGGTCCCAGCGGGCTGGAGAAAGCCGCCGCTGGAACAAGGGGTCGGGCTGAGCTGTTCTTGTGAAATATTGCCTGAGACCGTCCCTTGCCGGGGGGTCTCTCACCTGCTCCTGGGCTCGGAGCACAGTTACGAGCCTTGTGTTTCCACCTAATAAAATGCTTACTCACTCGCAGTAGGCACTTTGACATCCTTGGCCGCACATTGCTAGATAAGGACTATAAAAAGAACGTATCGCTATTACAGGTGATACAGCAATATGTATCCTCAAATGAAAGATCCTTTCTAAGCCTGGTTATTATTCTGGCAGTAATCTTGGATCTCTCTCCAAAGACTCAGCTCAAGTGTTAGCAAGTGCTTCGCCACCGAGAACGGGGGCTGCGAGGTGTCACGTTTACCTTCTGTTGTTTCAGTATATCCTCTGTCATCCCAAGTCAGGAAAACACTCCCCTCTTCTCCCGCGCATGTCACGAGCACCATTTGCCATTTAGATTTCGGGAGCCAAATATAGCCGTAGTATAAACAGGTGCGAGCCCGCATATGTCAATAGAATTACACCCGCTTACATTTGGCCCTTGAGCCCCGGGGATCCCTTTGGGAGCAGAGGCTCTATGAAATATTAAGGGCCTTATTCTCCACCCCTGCCTACGCTGTAGTAATTAAATCTCAGTGCAGACCCATTGATTTTCAACCGCGCTCTCCTTGCGTGAGAAGGTAGCTCTCGGCACGAGGGAGGGGGCAGAGCTGGCCCCTCAAGGAAACGCACATCCATTTCACTCCTCGCAGAAAGGGAGCGATACCCTGCATTAAAAATTTGCAAAGTGTGCTTGGGCAAAAGAATGCAAATGGTCTAAAATTAAACATTTGCTGCAACTCTTCCCCATTCCTTCCTGCCTGTGACAGCAGCGCTGCCGGCAGCTTTGCAGTCGCTTCCTTTGGGCTCCCGTGCCTATGAGTGCCCCAGAGCATCTCTCTCCTTCCCAGCTAAGGACCCTTGGACCCAGACCTGGCTCTTTACCCCAGGAGCAGGACTGGCGCGATTTCCCACCCTCCGAGCCTGTTCCTGGATCTCCTGAATCGCTGCGTAACCTTGGACAAGCCAGGCAGCTGCTGCCCGCCTCTCCGGGGTATTACGCTGATTAGTTAATTCTGGTGATTTGCCTGGAGCTAGCGCCTTTTACCTGTGTCTACACACGTACTATTGCCAGCTTCTGATCTTTGGAGCTTGCAGGGCTGAGAAAAACGACTTTGGTTGTTCTTTAAATGCCATGTAGTTTAGAAGTGTGACAACTCATACTGTGCTGTTATTCTTTCCAATTGAAACCTAATGATGCGTGCATATCACTTAACTCTGATGTCAATAATCAACACACCACTTGGTCTTTTGCCGTGGCTATTAGAGGGAATGAAAATGAAATACCAACTCCTTTTTATCCTGTTACTGTACCATAATAACTAATAAAGGAGTAATAAGTGAGACACGGGGAATTTCCAGGGGAGTCATTACTACAGAGAAGACCTAAAGGCGCAAAGTGAAATCCAGGAACATTAGCCAGCCCTGAATTTCCAGCCAGTGCTTCTCACACAAGTAGTACCGCTGCCGTAAAATCTGTGTTTACAGAAAAAATTACCATGTGGAAAGTATCAGCCTGTGCCCTGACCAAAGGAGTGGAGGCTGAGCCAGAACCAAGGACAGTCTTGCAGGTAAAGACCACCCTGTGCATCAGCGTAGCATTTAGGCTGGGCTACAGTCAGGATACGCACCGGCATTTCATAAATCTCACTTACGCTCCAGTATATGGGAAACGTTTCCCAGAAGAGCTCTAAATCACCTCTGCCTGGTCACAGGATGGATCGTGCGTTTTCCAGGGACTCTTAGGTGGGAGAAGCCACATAAAGCCCTCAGAGGAGGGGGCCAAAGGAAATCATACAACAAAATACTGAGTCGATGAGGTTGCAAACCACAAGCAAGTTGGACAATGCATTTTCTGACTTAGAAATTATTGAATTCTTGGCTAGGAAGGAGCAGTCATTTTTTGTGGTCATGTACATAGGGGGCAGGGGGGACTGTATGGTTTTCCTCCCCATAAATGGA
Organism: Psophia crepitans; assembly: GCA_013399095.1. NCBI lineage: Eukaryota > Metazoa > Chordata > Aves > Gruiformes > Psophiidae > Psophia > Psophia crepitans. The sequence continues at coordinate 596,547 of VWZZ01004507.1, forward strand.
CTGTCATTTATCCATGTGCATGTCAAAAACCTATCGCTGCTTAGGGATGATCCTGTCTCCAGCATCTAACCGGCGCAGGCAAACCTGACCATTTCAACCACCCTGTGGATAGCTGGAGCCTTCTCTGCCCCTCAGCGTGGACACAGGAGAGCCGACCTAAGCAACACCTACAGCTTCTGCATCCCCGTGCTGGAAGGTGTTACCACATCTCAGGGCTCTGCATGTTAATCCCCTGCCTTACCAAAGAAAAAGCTGGTTTGGTTAAATCCCAAAGCACATTCCTACCATTATCAAAGCATTTCCCAGCCATCTGATTTCCCCATCTCCGAGTTCCTGCTTTGTTTATCCTATTAATTCCAACCACCCCCTCTCTTCCCCCGACACACACGCACGCAGCCTCATTTACAGCATCTTCGCCAGCAGAAGCCTCCCCAAAATATTCAGGGCACACCAGCCGAGAACTTACACGTGCGGGGAAACCCTCGTGACTAGAGATTTTTTTTTTTCCCCTCCAGCAAACATGATCTCATGATTTATTTTTTTTTAAGCTCTTAAGGAAAGGAAGAAAAAAAAAAGGAAAAAAAAAGAACACCCCCCCCCAAGGAGTGGCACTCCTGCCTGCCGGTATCTAACCGGAGGCAGCGGGATCTGCCCGGCACCCGGGACGGCGGGGATGCTGCAGCCGCCCCACGGGGAGCCGCTGGGGCTGAAGGCTCCCCGTTTGCAGCCTCCTCTTCCTCGGGTGGTTTTCCTCCCTCCTCTCTCTCTCCCTCCCTCCCCCCCCGCTCGCATTTCCTCCCTGCACCTTTAAGAAGCACATTGCTCGCCGGTGGGATGGTGTGTGCTAAAGCTGCACAGAGGAAGTTACGCAGCCGGGATCAGGCACGGAGATAAAAGCTCCGATTGTGATTGAAAGTGAAAGCAGAAGGGATTTCAGCCTCGGCATTAACTTGCGAGGGGAGCCGGGGATTGCACAAAGCTTCCCCGGCCATCTGCCCTTGCGGGCCGGCGGCGCAGCGGTTGCCCGCCGGGCTGGGGGTGTGTGTGTGGGGGGGGGTCCNACCTGCAGCGCCGAGCACCGACCGGGGCGGGAGGGAAGGGAGGGGGGGAGCGGCGGGCAGCGCGCGGTGCCGGCATCTGCCCTCTGTCCCCATCTCCCAAATGCCAGCGTTCCCCCCCCCCGCGCTGAAGTTGCTCCGAGCCCCTTCCCCGGGGCTCCCCCCGGTACCCCCCACCCCCGCCGGGGAGCAGCACCGGATTTTGTTCTCCCTTTTCGGAGTTTGCCGCGCAGCCGGGGATGCCCGGCGCACGGGCACGGCGCTCCGCCGCCCTGCCGCTCCCCCCACNTGCAAGGGAGATTTACGGGTTTTTCCTGGTGCTCCCCTGAGCTTCGCAGCGTTATTGTGGGGTTCAGCCTCTTGACACATCGCGGGCGGAGCGGGGGGGTCCGCACTTTGCTTCTGAGGGTGGAGGGGGAGGGTTCCTGGTGCTCCCCTGAGCTTCGCAGCGTTATTGTGGGGTTCAGCCTCTTGACACATCGCGGGCGGAGCGGGGGGGTCCGCACTTTGCTTCTGAGGGTGGAGGGGAAGGGGTGGTCGGCGTGGAAGAGGGGAGAAAAACTCGGGCTTGGTCGGTGCAGGGGGGGAAGAGTGGATGGGGGTTATTTTGAAGGCAACGCTTCTGAAAGAAAATTGAGAACTCCTTCATTGAGTTTACTTTCTGTACTTAATTCCAGAGCAGCTCAGTTGTTGCTCAGCGTTGTCTCTGTATTTCAATAGGGTGTTAATCCAATAATAATCATAACAAAAGGAGGAACGGGCTAAGTCAAGATACAATCTAATTCTGTGGGTTTAATACTCTTGGCTACCAGTCCCCAGCGACTGCCGAGTACTCCTTAAAGAAAACAAAGCGCACTGATTCTATTTGTTCCCATGAACTGCAGTTTCGTAATAATATCAGGTGAAGATTTATTTTCTAAGGATCAAACCAAATCAAGCAGGGCAAACCCTTCCATTCCGAGAGCCCCTCTCCCCCGTTCGCAGCACGCTGGCTTGTTTCGGAGCAACGCTGGGCAACTGTTTCTGCAAAGGAGCTCAGACGCCAAGGTGTTGCACCGCAGACTTCGCGGGGAACCGGCACGCCTGGCTGAGTGACTGATAATAAATACATTTCCCCAGCAAATTTTCATTTCCCTGAGAGTCTGTGATATTTAGCCATCATAACAAGAAACTAATAGATATTATAGATCCTTTCATCCTGCGTTTTTCCCCGACAGCCATTCTAGTGCAAAATACAATTGTTAAGGCTATGAAAATAGATCTATAAACTTAACAGCACTGGAGTCCTCATTAAAACTACCCTGCTTGTCTTTATACAGTTACTGGAGTCTCACACGCTCCGCTGTTATTAGGCACTTGGCCGTGACCAGTTTGATGTAATAATTAGGAACTGACTTGTTATAACTGAAAAGACAGCTCTGATGTCAGCGGGACTTACAAACACTGTGTCACACAGGTTTATTATTTTTTACTACATTTACTCATAATGTAAAAATAGCAGCCAGTCTATTCTTTCTTTGGGAGTTTATTCAGGTTCAGCGCAGCTATAATAGGCTCTTCTTTGAGAGCTGGCGATGAAGCATGAGAGAGAGCTTCTCTTTTCTGAACCCATTCATCTCAATCAGCAATCTTTAAACCAAAAAGGGGGGAAAGGGAGATGGCAGCACAGCGATGTGAAGCCCCCGAACATGGATCGATGCATCTGTTAACCTGGAGCTGCTGGGCTTTAGTAACTGAGCTTTATGAGAAAGCAAATCCTGAACATGCTGTTGAAGCAGACATCCCTAAATTGTGGAAGAAAAGTTGGGGAATCAAACAGAAGGGGAATTATCCAGAGCTAAATTTCTGTTCTGGATACGTGCCTCCCACCTCCTCTTATGAGATCTCCCTCCTGGGTCTAATGCTGCGGGAGAGTTTGACTGGGTTTTTTTTCCTCTTTCTTCCCTAGTTCTTTGTCATTTTGTTTTGTAATTACTTAAGATTTTTATAGCTCTACTGGAAAGACGACAAAATTGCAGAAATGTTGCTCTAACCTGAAATGAATACTGGGAAGGTCATTGCTCTTTGTATTAGGTGAACCTTAAATGTTATTAGGAGTTTAAATTGTTTTTTATTAAATGTTATTGTTCAGATAAATCATATGTGGAGAAGCTGGACAATGTATCTGTCTCCCCAGCTGTCTTATTTATTTGCTTATCGTTTTAAGACTATCAATTTGTCTGTCTATCCCTGCTCTGTGTCTACATATTCTCTGTCTTCTAATGACCTATAGCTGCTCCTTGATATTATTTGAGGACCCATTAGAGCTCTTGTTGTCCAGCTGCTGTTACAAACCAGATACCTTAAACGGGGCAGCGCTCCTTCCCATCTCCCAAACTGCAGAAGAGCAATAAGCATCTTACTATGGATTTCTTTTTATTAAAGTTGTATATCTCCCTTTTACAAAAAACCTGGCTTGTGGCTCGGGAAGCCTAGCTGAGGGCTGCCTCTCCTGGGGGACCCCTGTTCCTACAAGTCTTCTTGCTCCAACTGCCTCCCCATCCTTGCTCCCAGCTAATTTGTCTTTCAATTTGTTGTAGGTGCAGCCCACTAATGAACTCTCCCTTTAACCTGACCATGAGAGCGCAAGAAGACCTCAGGTAGCAGCATGGCTTGCAGCTGAAGGCTTTGGGAACTCGATGCTCAGCTGCCAGAAGGCAGAGTCAGACAGAAAACCTCGCCTGCAAGTGCCTCACCACTGCTGCAAGACGCGGAGGGAGAAGCAGCAAGGGCAGCACTGCTCCTGTCAACCCACAGACCACTCAGCATCCTGCTGGAACCACTGCGGATCTGGCCACCCAATGTGTTATTGTTGACACAACCATCCTTTGGGAGAAAGGAATTTCAGCTCCAAAGAGTCTCTCTTGTCAGACTTCTACTGATAAGCAGATGCTATATTTATTTTATGTATTAATGCTCAAAAGCCCCAATAATTATTTAAAACCACAGTTTGAGGCACTTCCCACAGCGACGCATTTGTGGCAGATCAGAAGGCTGAGGAAAACCTGATCCAGCACCATCTCACGGCCTCTCCAATTTACTCCTATCAAATTTCATCAGCGACTCAGAACTTGATCTTTCTATTGATTGACTGGAGTCACCTCTAGATATTTTCATGCCGATTTGGAAGCCCTTTCGTACAATAAAAGGGGGAAAAATGAGGTTAAGGAAGACTTTTGACTACTGATCAGCAACTCTGGCCAAAACTTTCCCGATCAAGTGATTTGCAAAGTTGGCTTCTGCACCAAGAGAAACTTTCCACATCCAAACGCAGCGTGCAGAGTGGGATCATTCCTGTTATCGCCTAGATCTCCTTTGACTGGATCACTTTTAGATGAGGAGTTTCCATGCTGATCCTGAGAGCAACCCCTAGCCCAGTAGCTGCCTTCCTCGGGACTCTCGGCACTGCCCTCGCCCAGGGATCCCGCACTTGGCCGCAGCTGCCATGCTCTACCTGGTTGCTCTCCTCTTGCACTGTCTCCCCTTGGCCATGGGACAGTATGACATTTGCAAGTCCTGGGTGACCACGGATGATGGCCCGTCATGGGAGTTTTATGCTTGTCAACCCAAGGCCATGCGGATGAAGGATTACGTGACAGTACGGGTGGATCCGGCCGGAATCACTTGTGGGGACCCGCCAGAGAGATTCTGCACCCATGTAAGTGTCTCTCCCTCCTTGTTTGATGTGCTATTACAGACTCTGCTTGCAGGTGGCCAGAGGCAGCGTCCTGCCGAGATGCCGCTATAAGGACATTTTGGTTCAGGGTGGCAATGGTGACAGCTGCCTTGAGCTCTCCATCTCCTGGTTTACAAAATGGGGAGAGGGTGTCCTGCCACCCCGGGATGGTGCCGGCATGCTGAGGGGAGGGTGAGGAGGAGCCAGGGAGGGCTGAGCAAGTCCTGCTTTGGGGTGGTAAAGTCCGGGTTTTGGAAAAACTCTGCCCCCAGCGAGCACACAGCCTGAGCTGCTCTGAGCATGTTCCCTCCGCTTGCTAAAGTGCGTGGGGTGTGTTCACCAGCCCCATCCCAAAGGCTGTGCCAGCACCGGGTTTTTATCAGAGCTGAGCGCATCAGTTAGGGGCAGGGGGGTGGAGGCCAGCGTGGCCCCGTACACCGCAGCCGGTCTGACAGCCACGAGTTTCACTCAAGTCCCTGAAAACGCAGCTCTCCCTCTCTTCCAGCCTCCACGTGAAAAGACTCTGGACAGACAATTGCCCTTGTAGTTAAAATCTCTAACTTATTTTCTCTTAAATATTAATCATTGCATTTCATTCTGTGCACCACAAAGCTCAGCAGGAACATTTGATTTATAATTCACAAGGCTTTACGTTGTTAAAAAGAGTTCGGGGGGTCAAAGCAAAGAGCAAAACAATGCGGCTGTAACACCCCCTCCCAAGTGTCCTCCAGGAGTGGTTCATTTGAGGCACAGTGACCAAGCCAGGACATGGTGACAGGGTTTCTACCGGGGTGAGCACTGGACAAGGGCTATACCAGCCTATTGCCTGTAATGAGAAGGAGAGTTGTTCTCCCTCTAAATCAGTGGAAGAGGGGACAGGAGTCCCGATTTCCTTTGCCAGCATTACCCAGACTCAGATGTCCCATGCCTCAGTTCCCCACCTAGAAAATACCCTGGGCCCAGCCAGCACAGCCTGCCTCTTGAAAGCCCGAGAGAAAAATGCTGCTTTGATACCAGGAGATGACAAACATTTACAACCATCAGAACATGCCACCACTATTTATTTACCCAGTTCTCCCTAGCCTAAGGGGTCTCATTAGTACCAGGGAAGATATTTTCACTAATTCCCAATAAGTAGCAGCTTTTCCTTTTAAAAGATCATTTGAAGAGAAAGATTAAGTCAAAGGTTGCAAATAAAACAGTTAACTATTGATGGCTCAGTCTGGATTTCCATTTACCTGACTGGCTGCAGAAGGATTACGAGGTGAACAACAGATTGCTTTCTGCTACACTCACTGCAGCTATTTGCAAACGCTTTCCGGCTAAGGATGCTCCTGACTTTGGCTCCACTGACCTCCGAGGAAGCAAAAGACACAAACTGCAATCAGCTCTCTACATCTCTTGATTCAGTCAATACTGAGCTAAAATCTTTCTATTCCGGGCACCAGCAGTATTTCCTCGTAGCGTACGCCTGCCATGTGCTGTAACTCTTGCAAACACCGTGTACAGCCGTGAATGGGAGCTACACAAATACAAAACATGGATTTGCCTTCCTGTCCCTGCCTCACCCTGGGGTGCACGCCTGGCCCAGCTCTCATCTCCCGAAGCAGAAACCAGCATTCGCAGCAACGTCCCTGAGCAATTCCCTGATGAAGAATTAAGCTAAGAACATGAGTCGTGTATTGCAAGTCCTTATTCAAGATTTTTGGGATAGGTTTATGAAATCCCACTGTTTTCATGCCCATTTCTCCCCCATCTTGCACCAGCACTGTCCTCTCCAGAGGGTTCAAGAGTTTTAAAAGTAAAGCAGATGAAGAGCAGTCCTGCCGAGGTGAGCGAGGAGCCCACCCAGCACTCAGAGCACGGAGTAGGAGGTGGCTGCAGGGGAGAGCCAGGCTCTAGTCCAGCCTAAGGACTTCAGTCCTGTGTGCTGGGAGGCCATCAAGGTACATTTTCACAGCCTCTGTCACAGAGAATGACACGTGGCCGTTTGCTGCTGAGCATCCCCTTATGGTCCGTAGAAAGTGGAATCAGCAAGAAACAGCCTTTCCATCGCCAGTCCGGGGTGGTGACTTGGCACCTATTGACGTGCAGAGCGAGGCGAGTGGAGCCCGCAGAGGAGGCGAGCGGAGTTTTGCTACCCCAGCGCGAAGGAAGCGCTGGACAAAAATCAATGTCGCTGCCCACCGATCATTACGACCTCTGCGCCCCGGCCCCTGCTGCAGGAGGGGAGGGCTGGTGGCCAGCACGCACCCCGCGCAGCTCCCTGCGGCCAGCCTGTTCGGATGCCTTTTGGTGTCCTGTTATCCTTTTTCTTCAGGTTTTAATTATTTCTGTGTAACAGGTGGGTTCTCATAGGAGCCTAGCTTTCCAGCAGAGAAGTTCTTATGGTGACTATATTGCTTTCTTAGGTGTCTTTCAAAACAGCAGGGTACTGTCCGTGCAGTTAAACTAGCGTTACTCAGAATTAAGCACAGCCTGGCAGGACGCCTGCACTGCTCAGACAACTGAAATCAAAATTAAAGACACACAAACAGCCCCCCCCCCCCATGCTTAAGCAGAGAGACAGGAGGGAGCGGGGCAGCGTCCCTGTGCGGGGCAGCGTCCCTGTGCGGGGCAGCGTCCCTGTGCGGGGCAGCACTGCAGGCAGGCAGAGGATGAGGGTCCTGGTGAAAGTCAGGGCCCTGTAAGACAGTGAGTATTTCCTACCCCGTACCAGAACCAGCCCACAGGATCACATGCTACGGTTTTAACAACTTTGAGCAGCACTCACAGAGAGTTCTGCAAAAAGGGGTGTCTGGGGGATTGCAGGATTTTTTGGAGGATTGTCTTTTCTGTGTTACAGCAATTCGAGTCACATCTGGCTGCTCCCTTCTGGCTGGGAAGTGTTTTGCTGCTTATTAAAGTCGAGGGTTTTGCTTTTTCCAGAGTTGCCAAACAGTCTCCTATCCGTACCACTGCCTTTCTGGCAGGGTCACCTGAAAAATGAATTGTGCTTTCCCTCCTGGCCGGGCAGGGGGAGTGGTGGGAGGAGGAAGACAGATGGATAAGTAAAAGCCTGAATGAATTTAAAAGCGTGACTGAAGGCTAATAGGGAACAGATCTTTTAACCAGGGATGTCGAGGGAAGGGTGAGACTTCAAAGATCACGCCCAGGGCACCTCACGGCTAAACGCAGATTTCAAATGAGAGGGGTTTGCAGGACAGGCATGGGTGGGGAACAGCAAAGCTGCGTGGTCTGCACGGGGCAGACGGGAGACGCGGCGTTGCTTTGCCATCCCACCCTCCCGGGGAGGAGGAGGAGGATGGCACAGCCGGCAGGGTGCTCCCAGGTATTGAGATGCTGAAGCACTTCTTTGATACCAGACAGGGACCTTTGAGAATCTCACTTTGAAGCGTCGGCGTTTTGCACACACGATAAAAAAATACACAAGTTTTGTGGGCAATTGACACACGGGGCGGGCGGCGGGGAGCAGGCAAACACCAAAGCCCCAGTCCCTGCTCCAGATTTGTAGCTCAAGGGGTTTCCAAACCGTTGTAGCGAAAGCAAGGAGGGGTGTCTGTGGCCTGCGAGCCCGCGGACCTCACGGAGTGGTTTTGCTGCTCCTCGACACCTCGGTGAGAGCTCCCCACACCCAGCACAGGGGGCCCGGCTCCCTGCTGGCA
>VWZZ01004507.1:605061-651188 GCA_013399095.1 Psophia crepitans
TTTGATGCAGGGCTGAGCTCTTAGCCCATATTGATGGGTCAGGGGTATTTTTATTTGGCGTCAGCATTGTTTCATCAGCTAATAGAGCTTGTTGATTTTGGCACGGGTACATGAAAGGAAAAGGCTTTATTTATTCATTACACATTCAGCCAAATTTGATGTTTGGTTTAATTCTTAGCTAAACTTTTCTGAATGACATGTGGTTATAAGGCTTGTACTAAAGAACTGTTTTTCTTAGCAGAATTGTGGGATGATTAAAACTAAAGTCAGAGTTTTCTGAGCAGAGACAAAACCCGCAGCCCTTCCCCAGCCCACCCATCCCATGGGACATGCCCGTGCTGTCCCTGCGCCGTGTTTCAGGTAGGAGAACCAGGGGGCAGAATGCGAGGGCTCCCCAGCCTTGCAACCGCCCCAGGGTTCAAGGACAGTCTCTGGGCTGAGTTGAGCCTGTAGACAAGTCAAATGAAAAATCTTTTCCAAGAAAAGTGGATGTTCTCTCTCCTCCTTGAATAAACCAGCGCTACCCACTGCAAATCCATCCGTGGCCTTAGCAGAGGGCTGGGGGTCAGAGCTCCCCTTTGCCCTTCCTTAATGGACCTGTATGACATTGGGAACAATTATTTTGCCTGTATGCCAAAATTCAGCAGCACAGGAAATCCACTCTCCGCTGTCAAATTGCCAACGACATCTCGGTCAGGGTTGTGGGGACGGAAAGCCGCATCTTTCTTTTCACATCTGTAGCGTGCTAACAGCCCTTCTTACCCCTTGAACCCTCCAGCACATTGAATTAACACCTGGAAAATACTCCCCTTTCCTTTGAGGAGAGCCTAGAAGAGGCAAGTGCTGCCATTTCCACCCGGACGAAGGTTTCCCGGTCCACCCCTTGCACCCATCGTGGCATTGCTTTCAACCATGGGAAAGAGGGCTGGGGACTTTCGGTTCTGTTCCCACCCTTAATCACTTCTCAGCGCCAGGGTTGCTGCAGAGAACGCTATTCGAAGTCAAGATCAGCAGCTCCTTGCCCTTGGGGCCAGACCCTTGGATTGCATGTTATTAGCGGCTCAGTAAATTACACCCTCCTGCTCTCCTACCAGAGAGGCTACTCCAGCGTGTGGCAGGATCGCAGTGTTACAGAAGCAGAGGCTTTACAGAAAATGAAAGAATACAATTCAGCTTTAAATTAGAGAGTGCTGAGCAAACGGGATTCCCCTCACAGTCCATAGCCATTTCCCTAAATGCCCAGTTCAGGATTCAGCTTGTAGAGCGGGATGCTGCTCCCCTAACAAGGACCATTTCCACTTGCTGATGGAAAAGACACGGCGATAGAAATCAAGCTGTCAAGTAGATTTAATTGGTACAGTGAGCGGAAAGTTTACCCCATCTTGAAAGAGATGGGGAAGAATAAACTGCTTTTAAGGAAAGCTTTGCTCTTCAAAGGGAACAGCGTCTGGAAGGGAAAAGCTGGAGAGAACTGACTCCAAAGACTTGCTGGGGAGTGTGGCCGGAGCCGGGGGAGCAGCTCTGACAGCCGCTCTTACGCTCACTCATCCGCCAGCTCCAGGTATCGCAGTTATCCATAAGCGACTTTTGAAGCTGAAGGGATTGAGGGAAATCCTTCCTATTTATTCTTTTTTAATCCGTATTGTACTCTATAGCATAGACACAATCTCCCATTAAACTTTAGAAGGAATTCTCCCCATAAACAAGACTGCCTGCGTGGGAAGGAGTGCTCTCCTACCACTCTCTGATTTCCCTAAATGAAAGTCCAGCATTAACCTTGGCTGAGCCTGATTACAGTTCCAGACCCCAAACAACGTTTTTACTGTCAGGACTTTGAGGCAGGGGGCTTAGGCTGAGCCAGCCCCATGACCTGCCCATTGTCCCACACGAGTGACAGCCACGTCCCCCTGCTCTCCCCGTGGCAGCACTACAGCCTGCGGAGCCACGGTGGTTCGGAGCAGTTCACGGGTGTGTCTGAACATCACCTCTGCAAAATGACCCAAACCGCTTTGCTTTCCACTCCTGCAGCAGCTGCGGGGCTGAGCGCCTGGCTGCAGCGCTGCGTGCCGAGCGCCTGGCTGCAGCGCTGCGTGCAGCAACAGGTGGGTCGTCTGCAGCAGCGACAGGCAGCAAACTGCAGAAGTGGGGGTGCAAAATCACGTACGGCACTGGATGGGCACCTTTTACGCTCGGGGGGCACAGCAAGGAGCAAGCGATCCTGATGTCCTCAACAGGGACCATCCAAGCTCTGCGCCTGGCTCATGCCATTGCTTTGGAGAAACCAAATCAGAAACATCGCCAGGCAGCACCTAAACCCCTGTCCACGAGTCGATCAGCACAGCCCCTTCCTTCGCCGCAGCCTCATTTCCCCTGCAGCCACCACAGCACGACAAAGACACAGAGGGGCCTTTAGGAGTGACTGTCCCCGTCCTTGCCAGAGCCACGGCACCTGCAGCATCACTGCTTTCTGCTGAGCCCCACTCACCAGAAGCAACCAGAGCCCTGATCCTACCAGGGATGGGGTGGTGAGGAGCCAGTGGTCACTCTGTGCACATCTCACACCATCCCTGCCCGGCCGGGTACCGCGCTTACAGCGACGCAGCGGCTGCCGGGGGGTCCTGAGGTTAATGAATTCCTCCTCTGACCTAGATGGTGAGCTCCATCAAGCGTGAGCAACAGCAACTCATCAATGCTTGGCTAGCAGAGCCCGATTTTCTGGCTTGCTGGAGTTATTATGCACGTGAGCTGTTGCTGACCTGCTTAGTGGGAGTGCTCCACCAAGATGGCATGAGCACCACTGCTGCTGCTGCCCTCTCGAAGGTGTCCATCTCCTGGGACACCCAGCCTGCCGTGCTGAATACGCTGCGGGCGGTTCAATGCAGTACATGGGTTCCATTGCTGGGAAACACCAAAGGGCCTTTTTCCTCTACGACTGTGAAACACTGCTTGATGACCATCCAGGAGATGTCTATCTCCTGGAGAAGCTGATGCCTGCAAAGCCCTGGCTACGACCCACCAGCAAACAGCAGTTTGGACTTCCAGGCTTCGCCCTGGGCAGATGTGCCATTCCCTCCCATGCCGTGCCCTAACACTGCCTGCAGCCTCAGATGTGTCCCGTGAGCTGCCTGCAAGTCCCCCCATCTTTCAGACAGGGTCACCAAGCCCCACAGAGGGTGCACATTGCAGCGCTGACCCCACAACTGCTCACCCCCACTGCCCTGACCTGCACTTGCTCCAGCGTTTGGCACCAGTACCTCTGCACATCTGCTCTGCGCTACGAGCAGGCAGGCTGAGGGAAACCTGTGGCTCCGTTTGTCAGCTGTCCCCGAGCAGGATCAGCCCCGGGAGGGAACTGGCTGGGGCTGCGTGTCCAGCAGCTCAGTGGGTGCAGGCATGCAGCGATGCAGAGCCGCCAGGTTGGGTGACATCCCAGCTGGCTCCCACCTCTCCTGCTTGCTCCTGTCTCTGCAGAAGCCACTCAGACAGCAGGCTCCGCTCCCCGGAGCAGCTCCACGCATGGCGCCGCAACTGCAGCCTCTGCCTGAGACGAGTCGCACGGGAAGGCGAGCGCCAGGGTGTGATTAGAGCAGCGCGGTGATGGGTGCTGGAGTGGGCAGCAGGGTCACCCACCCACGAGCAGTGCCGGGCAGCTCCAGCACCCGTGTGCCCGTAGCGCAGGACTGACCCCTGTTCTGCTGCACGCTCTGGCATGGGCCATGGGGCTCTGCCCTCCCAGTACTGAGCCCCGCATGGATGCTGCCACCACCGTGTCCAGTGCTGCCCTCGGCACCTCCGCATCCCTTTTGGGGGGACTGTACCACAGGGAGAGCTAGCACAGATACAACTGGTTTTTACACCCAGCCATCCCCTGGCTGAGTCGGCCACTTTAGCCAGTAAGGGGGGTTGGGGTTCTCTCCCTCAAAAGGAGAGAATCGCACTCCTGCCCTGGGGGACAGCCCCCCGCAGCAGCCAGCGCACCTTTCAGGCTGACCGCAGCACCCTCCCAGCCACTAAGAAGCACCTGCTGAAACGTTACCCCTAAAACAGAGCGTAAAGCAGCCAAATACTTTGCACGCAGCAGCTAACGCAGCAGACAGAGGAGCCCTGATCGGAGGGGGCGGGTTGGGTGCAGGGGTATCTACCACCCAGCCCCACTCCCCCTGCAAAGGCTTCGGGGCAGACCTGCACCTCCCTTTGAGGACCACAGCAGAGTCTCTGCTCCCTCCCCTTTCCCACTCTCAGCCTCTGCGTCCTGCCCTCCCCCATTCAAACTATCAGGGCCTCACTTACAGAATAAAATATTAATAGTGGCGTAGCGAGCCTCTCTGCAAAGGCTGCATGTATTGAGCTTACAAGGCGCACAAGCTTTTAGAGAGCAGGACACTTTTCCTACTTCCTAAGCATTTTCTTAGTCCTGAATCAATAATGCACTCGGAGCCCAGCACACAGGTCGCTGCCATTGTGCTCCTGCTGGTAGGGGCTGCGGACATGTATACGTCTCTGTAGCAAGATGCAAGGGCTTAATAATCTGGCAGAGAAGGGATGGGGCAGGATCCAAGCAGCTTAATTTGTAGACAAGCTTCAGGGAAGTGCCCTGGGAAGAGCAAAGCTTGCAGCTCTTGGGTACAGAAAGTCCAGGTTTGGAGACGAGCTAAAAAGCAGTCAATGGGATTAAACGTCTGCGTCTTTGAACGCGTGCCAGTGATTGCTGGCGCAGGGGTGGCTGGTTCATCAGCTCCTGATCTTGGGCTCTAGGTCACCCCGTAATCCGCAAACTTGCAAAAGGAGCGGTGGCAGGGGTGCAGCCCCGGCGGCGAGGTGGGTGCAGAGGTGAGCCCAGGGCGCCAGGAGGGACGGAGTCAGAGCAGCTCACCGGGGGATTAGCAGTTCACAAAGAAAGAGCTGCTCAAAAATTATTCCATAGGAGGCCAGGCTGCGGGTGGTGCATGTTTGTGCCCAGCACAAGTGAGATTATCTGCTTAGGAGTGGAATTTTCCGGGCGGCGTTAACCCTTGCATCACCCACGAACCGGCTGCCCGCGCAGTTTTCAGGACAAGGTGCTGGGCAGCGGATCTGGCAGCAGACACCCAGCTGCTGCGCAGCCATCCTGCGGCTTTGGAAATGGAAGTGCTGCCCCGAGACCACCCTGCAAACAGCATCGCCTCTCAGAGAGGTCACCTGTGGATGGGGCTGATTTCAGTCCGGAGGTTAAAACGTGTCACGTCACCAGATTTTCTGACTGTTTCTGGCTTAGCCAGAGTGGGCGCGAAGGGATTTGTGTCTGTGCACAAGCCGCGCCGGCTGCGTTGCGAGGGTGGAGAGGTGACTTGGGTCAGTCCTTGTGTGTGACGAGCAGCACCTCCCTCCAGATCCACCCTCTGCAGAGGATGCTTCCTGCCTGGTTGTCAGCCTCCTGCAGAGGTTGTGCCAGCTACATGCAAAGATTAGTTCAGACCCTTTTCATGGCGGTACCAAGCAGGCTGTGGGGAGAGCTTCTGAGACAGCGTGGGGCAAGAGCACAGATTTTTCTCATCCCTCATGGTTTGCCTTGACCCTCACGTCAAGATTGGGTGAAGGAGCCACTAGTTTGCCCAGCTGCAGGTGCCTGGGGGAACTCACCCTCCGGAAAGGTGCTCCCAGTGCAGCCTGGACCTGCTCCTGAAATCCCTCCCTGCCTCAGTTTCCCCACCTGGAGACAGGACATTGCAGTGCCACCACACGACCCTATCTGGCACTGTGATGTTTCCCCATGGCTGGTGGAGAGAAGGACGTAGTGCTAGGATGAAATACGAATGAGATGCTTCTCGAATTCAGAAGCAGGCTGGAGGGGGAAGGGGAAGAGCAGCCGCGAGTACAGGTTGGATCTCTTCTCTGGCAGAGAGATGTGCCCAAGGGAGCCCGAGAGCCTTGAACGAGCGGCACGCTCTTCGGTGAATGAGTATCTGCTTCAGGCCAAAGGGAAGAGGCAAAAAGCAAAGCAAAATGTCTCGCTGAGCGTGTCCCGGCGTGTGCTTGCTAAGAGCCGCACTGTGAAGCCGGCGGTGCCGGTTTCTGCTGACTCACACTCTCCCGAATCCCGCACGCAGGCAAAGCGTGTCCTAACGCCCGTGCCGAGGGGTCACCTTGTGCTCGGACAACCTCCGATCCGGGAGGAAGGGGAAGGAAGCGGAGGAGCAATCAATCCCCCAAACCACGGCCCGGGGGGAGACTGAAGGAGTGACATTCAGCGGAGCCAGAATTAGCAGCAGATCTGTGGAGGGACCCCATTTCCACCCTATTAATAATTCATTCCAGCTCTGCCTTTACCTGCTCATAAACAGCAAACAGCTTGTTAGTGAGGACGGTTTTCTTCCCTTTTGCTGTCTCTGCCCTAATAAGAGCCCCTTGAAAACGGCTGGGGGGAGGGAGGCAGCGAGGGAAGGGCACACGAGCAAGANCCATGGAGGCGAAGCTACGAAATAACCCCTCGCCGAACCGCGGGTGCCTTGCCAGAACCTGCCACCTACACGCACGGGCCGTTTCAAAACATCTCTTCGGAGGGTTACCACGAAGAAGGGAGCGATGCCGGCGGGGCGTGCGGATGCGGGGTGTGCTGGGAGCGTTCCCAAGCACCCGAGCAGCTCTCGGGCAGCTGCCGCACAGACGGCCCCTGGGAAAGCCGGATCTGCTACCATACGTGGGAAACGAGAGCTTCTACATTACCTAAAATATATATAACTTCACCAAAATGGTATTTAAAAGAAAAAACACATAATCTTGAAGAAAGCTTTTAAGATTTCGTTTCGGAAAGGCACAATTTGCACTCAGAGCACCACCAGCATCTCCACAGTCCAACACCGTGGTGCTGGTCCCATCAGCGACCCTCCCTGCACACCAACAGACATCCCAAAACGGCGCGGGTGAAGCTGCTCCCGAGATGTTTGCCGGGTTCAAGTCACCACCGTGCTGCGGGCAAAGCCCGCTTGGGCACCGAGGGACGGGGCAATCGGTGCCAGAGGAGCGGACCCCGGCCAGGCAGCCCCACATGTCCTCCCCACGTCCCCCAGCATCTCCCCACGTCCCCTGGGACATCAAGCGAGGAGGGCACAGACCTTCACCCGGGCTGACGGGGAAGGGCTGACATGGGGCTGTTTGGCTCGAGAGGGGCCTCGTATTTCTCCTCAATTACCTCTGTGCTCCCAGCCATCTCTGCTGGTGAGTTATGCCACTTGCCAGCTGTTGGAAATAATCGCTGTAAATTAATTACGGTTGTTTCACCCCTCTGATCCCTCCCAGCCCATGAATAGAGTGAAAATTAATTGTCAGAGAGTATTTCCAGTTCTCTGGGAGTTCCATCCTGGCCACTGGCAGGTTATGGTTTATGCCCTGAAGCACCAGATTTAATTACCCACAAATGTTATTTTTGATCATAAAATCACCTTGTCTTTTCATAAATCCAGACAGAGCAGTTGACCCCTCAGGTCAGGAGCAGCAAGAGGGAAAATACCCCGTAATGATGTTAGGACAAGCCTGCATTTTCTCCCAGGTAAATGCAATTCTGTTTGGGAAAGAGCATCATGTCCTGGAGCGGTTATTGGAAGAAAAACCAAGGGAGCGTCTCAGAACACACGTTGCTCAGTGTGGCCCTTGTCAAAAACAGATAGAAAAATCTATCTAAATCTGGAAAATGGATTTAACTCAGTATCAGTGGGGAGGATAACGGCAGGTGTCACCAAAGCTGGGTGAGGGATGGAATCTTCCCTCCCTGGCGGGTTATTTCCCGGTGGTGCTGACAGGCACCGGAGCAAACCCGGAGCCTGGCTGGGACAGGACAGAACCCTGCGAAGCGCTGGCAGACACGGGGATGCTGGAGCAGGGGATGGAGGTGAAGCGAAACCTCACGGCTCAGTCCTGGTGTGAATCAGGGAAACTTGGCTCAGTGTAAAGAAGTAGGAAAGCAAACGCACCGGAATGATTATTTCAGCCTTATCCCGCAGCCTCCTGAGCAAACAGATCCAACTTGGTGCGGGATGGGGAAAGGGAGGGGGAGAAGCTGATGGTGCAAAATAAAACTTAGTGGGAAATGTGTGCCCGAGCACCCGCGGGACAGGCAGGGATGGAGCAGGCTGGTCCCTACTCCCCTCCACGAGTTGGTGACCCCTCGTTTCCTACGGCCACCAGTCCTCCCTGTGACTTGTTCAGGGAAGGGGGGTGCTGCAGGACACCCTCGGTGGCAGCGGTCCATGGCAGGGATGTTAGCAGGGCAGGAGGGATCAGGTGCACGCGAGGATTTTGCCGACGCGGTTGTTTTACGGGATTCGGAGGAAATTTGATACTGACTTCAGGACTTTGTTGCTGTGCGAGGCAGCGCGGGGACTTTGCGAACCTCATCAGCTAACCTTCAAACAGAAAGCCAAAGGCAGGGTCGCAGGGGCACTGCAAGTGGCAGAAGGGCTCTGGGATGCACCCAAGAGCTCCTTAAGCATCACAGATGGACAAGGCGGGTGCTCAGGAGGGGATTGTCCCTTCCTGGGTGGGGGTTCAGGCTGAGGTTTCTTTGGCTACAAGCACTCCCAAGGAGGGAAGGAGCTTTCTGTGCCGTCGCCTGGCCCACTGAAATCGCTCCAGCAATTGCCCAGCGCTCCGGCCAGCACAACGCTGCTTCTGCACAGGGATGTTCTTCCCTTGAGTTACTTGTACCACTCGGAAAAACTGGATGAAAACCGGCAGATAAGAGGGGCAGTGCCATGCAGACCCACCTCACCCACAGCCCCTCCACCTCCCGCAGTGGTGGCGGGTGCCAGCTCCCCACCAAGGGCCAGGAGGGACAGCCTTCGGGGGCCATCAGACCTCCCCCTGTCTGCTCCAGCAGCCTGGTTGTTAAGCAGATCTCATTTCGGAGTCTGCAGGAAACTCCTCCTCATGTTGAGGGAGCCAGACCTGTCTCTTCAGGCTACAAAGGGGCGACCAACTGGCCCCCAGTCCCAACCATCGTCAGGGCCTGCAGGAAAGCCTGGAGACGCACAAGGTCTGTGAGGTCTCTGGTTGGGTTTGAGAGCCAGTTCTTGGGAAAAAAGCAGTCTACAAGAAAGGACCCAAGAGAAACGCACAACAGCATAGATCTTTGTGCCAAAGAAATGCATTTAACTTTTTGTCCCCTTTGATAAAAATACTCCTATAAAAACCCAAGGATTTCTCCCTCTCCACCCACTCCCCAGCTAAAAAAATACAAAGCTTGGATTTCCAAAACTAGTGCAAGTTGATAAGACCTTGTCATTAGTCTTATTAGGAGACTGACTAATTAAAAACAAGTTGGTCCCAGGGTTACCTAGGTTTTAGCAGCGGCCTTGGCTTAAACAACACAATTACATCAAGAAGAGACCTCTGAAAGCAAAGCAACTCCCGGGGGTTCCCTGGGCCAGGACACCATTAAACACATCACACCAGGTTACGGGAGCTGTGTTGAGCACCCTTGGCCAAGCAGCACAAACTTTCACATCACCTACTTACTTTTCCTTGCTCAAATCTTGGGGTTTTTTTCCCCCTTTAATATTATTATTTTTTTTTTATTATTTTTCTTCATTGTGCAGCAAGTGGTGGCAATTGCTTTCCAGCTTCCCTTTGGCATGGAAATCTCCTAAAAGCTGCAGTTTTATTTCTGTGCAGCTTTCACCATTCACAGCAGATGTCTAGTTTGTTTAAAATATTCAACAGCTTAATGATTAATCAAGTAATTTCACCTACAAAAATATATAATTTTATGCTATGAGGCTTAAAAACGGCATTATCTGCCAGGGGAAAAAAAAAAAGCAAAACAACTTTGTATGTTCATTAAGAGCCCTAGAAACCAGCTGGGCTTTGTAAAACTGGGCCCTTTTATTGCGGCTGTTTCCACCCCCGCCCCCATTATCTCTGCCCAGCGCCGACCCCAAACACCGAGAGGTGCCAAAACCCAAGGGCTGGGTCTGCCGTCACCGCGACTGGGACATGTGTCCAGCTCGAAAGGTGGGCCCATGTGAGGAGGACTTGGGGGTGCTGGTGGATGAAAAACTAGACATGAAACAGAAATGTGCCCAGAAAGCCAACCATGTCCTGGACTGCATCAAAAGNGGGGAGACCTAATTGTGGCCTTTCAATACTTAAAGGGGGCTTATAAGAAAGATGGTGACAGACTTTTTAGGAGGGCTGTAGCAATAGGACAAGAGGTCATGGTTTTAAACTAAAAGAGGGTAGATTCAGACTAGGTATTAGGAAGAAATTCTTTATGATAAGAGTGGTGAAAAACTAGAACGAGTTGCCTGGCAAAGTTGTAGATGCCCCATCCCTGGAAACACTCAAGGTCAGGTTGGACGAGGCTCTGAGCAACCTGATCTAGTTGAAGATGTCCCTGCTCACTGCAGGGACAGTGGACTAGATGACCTTTAAAGATCCCTTCCAACTCAAACCATTCTGATTTCCCCCATGGAGGCACAATCTTGCTATGATGCCATTCATTAGGACAACTTGTCCGCAACAAGGCTCTTGCAGTTTGCCCCTGAGGATTTGCCCCTTTGGGCTGAGCTGGGGCTGACCAAGGTTGCAGTGCTCTTTGTTGCACCCTCAAGAAATGAGCAACCAGAAGAGCATGCTGGAGAGCCGGAAACCTGCAACGTCTAGTTGCCGTGAGGACACTCACGACTGATTTAATAGCATGAGACTCAAAGTGAACTGGTTTATTTTAAGCTCGCTGAGACCAAGTTTGCCTGGCTAATGCAATCTGACTTTTAGATTGAAGACCTAAATATCTTGAGACTTTGGACAGATTCTTTGGAGGACACACAGCTTGGAGGAGGAAACCAGATTCAAAAATAATACCTGGAATTGTTTCAACAGCGCTATAACTGATCTTACGAGGACCAACAGAGCAGCCAAAGTATGGCCATCTGTTTCCGCTCCCCCCTGCCCTCTCAGCTGACTTTAAACCACCCCACCAGCAGAAAATGCATTGAGCATCCCATGGAGGAAGGACAATTCAATAAACCTAAAACCAAAAAGGAACACTTCATTTTAGCAGAGGAAGCCATAGTGACGTGACTCACTCGGTGGCTTTTGAGGCTCTCCCCCATCTTTCAGCACTATCACTTAGAGGTTATTTTTGTGTTGCCCTGTTACAACCACGCTGCTCTCGAGCCATGTGCCACTCCAGAGCATCAGGGTGGATAAAGACATTTTTGGGCTTGCTTGCCTGCTGAGAGCTGAGTTTGTTTACAGGTTGAGATGTACAGGAGCCATCAGGGATCATGCACCTCCATTCCCCGATCTCTGGGACAAGCATATGGGAGACAGGCAGAGTTTTGGCTCAGCTTCTTCCTGCTCTTGACCCGCCAGGTCCCCTGCCAGGGACATGCCCTGTCCATCCAGACGGGACACTGGAAGGGGGATCACGCTTGTCAGACTCAGTTGCTTTCTTCACTGCTCCTGGGAAACTTGTCCCACCTCCCACCCCTTAATGCCCTGGGTAATGTTTTGTTATTGTGGTTTGGTCACAGAGTCCTTCCCTTGGGTAATTTGGCCACTGCTTAAAGAAGCCTCTAAAGAAAGCCATGACAGGAGCATCATCCATAGCCTTGAAGGTGAAGCTGGCCACTGTGGCCACGCTGGGAACAGCTCTAACAGCAAATACTCAGTGGAATTCATCTTACAACAGCTCGAAGGCTTTGGCAGCCCCGATGGCTGCTGCACGCGAGGGAAGGAAGCCACACAGAAAGCGCGCTCTTGCCAGGACGGCTCCGTGCACAGACTGCTGCTCGTACAGGAGCGGGTCTGAGCAGCAAGAGGGGTTTATCGGGGAGTTTGTGCTGCCGCCTTGAGCCAGTTCCCCACCTGAGCCCACCGAGACGCTGCGCTGCTGCACCCTCCTTCAGACAAGAGGGGAAAATGGACCTCCGGGATGGTCTTTTCAGGACCATCCTATTAAGCCATCTGTGTGGCCACATTGGCAGCAGGACCATACTGCAACACAATATGTTGCCTCAGCACAGGGAACATACTCAGAGCCCCCCCCACTTCAGCTGACGGGGATTTTTCTTCCTTTCCCACCACCGCTGTAAAGCTGTGCTAAGAGGCAGTTACATCCCCCAGCAGGAAGCTGTGTCTCATTAGCAGAGGTAAACAATTCCTCTGAACGTGACGAGTCAGGAGAGCATATTCAATATGCCAATATCTTAGGGGTTTTTTTTAATTCCCGCTCCAGAACAGCATGTCGCAGCAGGAGAGGCCCCCCCAGTGTGGCTCAGAGCCCTGCTGCAACCTGGCTGCCATCTCCCCTTGCTTGGGGCATCTCCCCTTCTCTGGGAGGGCAGTGGGAAACTCCTGGGCAAGTGCCCTCACCCCTCAACCTGACCCACCTCCACTCTCTGTTCGTTTCCCTTGCTCAGTTGGCACAGCTGCAAGCAAATGAAAAATAATAAAACTATAGCCATTTGCTTTTAAAACATCCATCAAAGCACCCAGTCAGTAGCCTCCCCGCTCCAGGGACGGGCACCGCACTGGAGCTCAGCAGCTCGGGCTGCAGCCCTTCCTCCCAGCACGCACGGAGGTGGCAAAAGCCACACGTGGCTCAAGTTCAGGCTGTAACAGAAGGAGCAAATCCCAGCATGGCACTTGCGGCTTTCCCGCCGGGCAGGCGCGTGTCTGGGAGCACCACAATGCTAAAACAGTATGGGCTTTGCCCCATTTTATCAACTGGCCCTGGCAGCCTTGAGCACACGCACACGACGGCGCATGCTTTATTTACTGGAGTCCCCTTTTGTCCCCAAGGCTGCCGCTGCATCCCCTGCAAAGGAGCCTGGTGCTCACGTACGGATCAGCTGCTCGCTCTTTTGTTTTATCCCGCTGCTGGCGGAACAGCCTTCCGCCTTATTTACAGCGCGCTGCTCACACGCTGCTCAGAAGGCAGAATTATTTATGTCCTCCTGAGCTTTTCTAGGCTCCGTGGCGCTGGGGCCTCCACTCGCTGTGCGAGCAGTTGCTTGCACTCAGCGCCTGTCTCTGAGCTGCGGGGAAGCACCAAAGGCCCATTTTACAGATGCGGAGCGGAGAAGGTCTGAGTAGTTCCCAGAACGTTTGGTTGCCCAACTGGAGGTGGCAAAGCCCAGATTTTCCAAAGCACCTCATGTCACACATCGTTTTCCACATTCAAAGCACGGCTGAGAGCATCCATTTGTCCAAAGCCAGGTCCCCTCCTCTGCTCTGCCTCAGGGTATACACAGAACACCCTAAAAGCCTCACAAGCACTTAGACTCCAACTGTTTCCCAGGTCAAAGCAAGCCCATGGTGCTGGATCACTCCCCGGTGCCACAGACACAGGAGCAGCTTCTTTCCACGCTTCCCTGTGCTCACCGCAGGGCTCTCCCAGCCCTGGAACACAAGCAGCCTGCACAGACCCCAGCCCTGCACCTCGTTTCTTTGAGCCCCCAGGTACCAGCACCCCATCACAGCCCCGCTGCCGCAGGAGGTCCCCGGGGCCGGGCAGGAGCACGCTGCTCCCCACGTACAGCACCTTCCCACAGGCTCCCGACCACGCATAAAGCATTCACAAACCAAAACACAAAACCCGGGTTGGGTCTTACCTTGCAGGTCCGCTGTGCTCAGGAGGGCCAGACCTCACCCCCCAGCAGGCTCCTCACCTGCAGCCATCAGCTCTGAGCAGCTCCAGCTCCTTTATCACCTCCTGCCCTGCCAGGCAGCTCAGCTTCCCTAACAAGGGTCCCTCTCCTGCCCCGATCCTCTGGATTTTAATTCCAAGAAGGAAGTAAAGCGACAGCAAAGAGATGCTTCATATGCAAAAAAAAGGTTTGCAATGTGTTGCAGAGGTTTTTTGCAGACAGTGCCCATTATAACACAGCCCCACGTCATCCCAAGGTAGGTCTGACCCACATGCTCCCGGAGGCAGGGGCTGCAGGGCAAGAAAGACCACAGCTTGTACTGATGGGCTTTAACACAGGTATGGGTGAGCAATAAACCTAGTGGCATGCCTAACTCTGATGCCCACCTCCAAAACTTCAACATTTGGTGTGTGACCTTGACGATATGTCCTGCGTGCGTATGTCCCTGCAAAACATGCAGGCTTGGCCATGCACTGTCAGTCACTTGTGGGCAAAATGGAACGGCTGGACCTTTCCTCCCATTGCCCAGGCCTGCAGGCAACAAGTGACGCAGCAGCGGACACTGTCACCTGGGTGGGGTGAGCCATCCTGCCCGCAGGCAGGTGAGGACCATTGCACCTCCTGCCTGCAGCTGGGGAAGGCAGCACGGCTTGGGAAGTGCTTGTCCCGCAGGCAGCGGGGCTGCCAGGCACAGCTACCTGGCTTGGTTTCTGCAGACAGACGTTAGCTGACGTTGTCTCATATTTGCCGTGGGCTGAGGGTGCCGGGACAAGCAGCAAGTGGCTGGGGACAGTGTTTAGGCTGTGGGAGTCCCAGGTCTCTTCTGGGTGCTGGCAGGTGGGCACGGAGCTGCCTACCCCATTCCTTCCCCAGTTCCTTCCCTGTCAGCTCAGCCTCCGGTTAGTTTGGGTAGGATGAACTGAGGAGTGACCAGCAATGGTCACCACATCGGGTTGAGTGGGTGCACCCCAGTGATCCCTGCTCGACCCTGAGGCCAGGGTGCTGTCCTGGGGACAGCAGAGGCACCAGGAGCACACATCTCTGCTCTCTCCACTACCGCCCAGTCCTGTCCCAGCTCACAGTTTGGGAAATCGGGTTTCCCTCCTCCAGCCGCACTCAGAGACGCTGGGGAGACAGTGTGTCCCCAGCCTGTTCAGCATCAGGAGCCATCAGAGGCATGGACATGCTTTGGGGATTTCAGCCATTCGGTTCCTGCGGGGGAGCAGGGCTGAACGGAGCTTTCCGTAGGCTTGTAACTCGGCCAAGCTTAAGGGAAGTTTCTCAGAGACCATCTCTGGGAAAGTGAAAGTGCTTTCTATGAAAATTGCCCCCATGCCAAATTGAAAGGCCCTTTCCCGAGGGGCCTTTCAAAGGAAACAGCTCAGCCGTTCTTCTAGAAAAGGCAAAGCCACGTGTTTCTGTCTTAAATTCACGCCCAGAAACAGCATCATCCAGAGCAAGCGCCCGGCATACTCCCGTGCGGCCCCGTAGTTAACAGCTGACACAAGGAGCTCAAAGGAGGGCTCGGTAACAGTGCGAGCACGGCCGCGTGCCCACGATGCCCACGCGATGCCCTCGCGGTGCCCAGGCACTGCCTTCGTCTCTCGTGACCGTTGTTGTTGTTCCAGGAGAACCCGTACCTGTGCAGCGATGAGTGTGACGCCTCCAACCCGGACCTGGCCCACCCGCCGAAACTCATGTTCGACAGCGAGGATGAAGGGCTGGCCACGTACTGGCAGAGCGTGACGTGGCGCCGGTACCCGGAGCCGCTGCTGGCCAACATCACGCTGTCCTGGAACAAGAGTATCGAGCTGACGGACGACATCGTGATAACCTTCGAGTACGGCCGGCCCACCATCATGATGCTGGAGAAGTCGCTGGACAACGGGAGGACTTGGCACCCGTACCAGTATTACGCAGATGACTGCATGGAGGCCTTCAGCATGCCAGCACGGAGGGTCCGGGACCTCTCCACCACCAGTGCCAACAGGGTCCTCTGCACGGAGGAGTATTCCCGCTGGGCGGGCTCCAAAAAAGAGAAGACCGTCCGGTTCGAGGTGAGGGATCGCTTTGCCATCTTTGCTGGCCCTGACCTCAAGAACATGGACAACTTGTACACCCGGCTGGAGAGCGCCAAAGGGCTCAAGGACTTCTTCACCGTGACCGACCTGCGGATGAGGCTGCTGAGACCGGCCCTGGGGGGCACGTACGTGCAGAGGGAGAACTTGTACAAGTACTTCTATGCCGTCTCCAACATTGAAGTCACCGGCAGGTAACGGCTGCTGTATTTCTTTGGGTGTCTCTTCTCAGAGAGATGAGAGGAGGGTTACTGCTAGAAAACTAAGCCATCAGCGTTTCTGTCGACCGATAAGATTATCAGTGTTTCTCCCTCTAATACCCTCTCTCCCCAGGCAGGGCAGCATCGGTAATAAAGCAGATGTGTCCTTGCAGGGAACGGCTGGGGCACCTCCAAGGCTGCCGCAGGATTGTGTGAGGGAAAGGCTGTGTCCTCCCGGTGCCGGCATGGGGGGAGCTGGGATGTGGCTCTCTTGGATGGCTCTGAGTTCCCCCGAGATACCCTGTCCCCAGCTGTGCAAACTCAGGCAGCCCCTGCCCAAAAACCTCAGGGACCATGCTAGTGGATCTGGGGGATACTTGCCCCACTAAAATCCAGCTAACTGCCGGTACAGGCAGGGTGGGTCACCCTGAGTCAGTCCAGCATCCCTGGAGCAGCCCTGGCTCCAGCAGGTGAAGTTTGGGGTGAGGGTAAACCCCCTGACAGATCTGGGGCAGGGGAAGGCAGGAGGGGGTTTGTTTCTCCTGGCTTTTTGTTTTTCATTTCTCTGTACGATGCCATATGTTACGTTATGACATCAACCGAAAAAGCAAAGTAAGGTGGAAAAATGCCGAGATGGCTAATTTCCCATCCAGCTTGTGGCTTCAGCTTGTGCGAGACTTACAGGCGAGAGGGGGAACATCTCCCCCTCACCCACCCTAACAAGAATTCTAACAAGAATCACCACAGCGACAGAGGAGCCGTTTGTATCGGTTCCAAACTGTTTCCTTCTCAGACTTGCAAGCAAAAAAAATGTTTTGCAGGAGCCACCTAGGCTGGCTTTGAACAGGCTCCAAGGGGAAGGAAGCTGTAGCGAGGGATGGGAGAGCGCCCTTTCCTCCCATGGGGGGAGACAGGAGGCAGCGGTGAGGGCAGCAGCAGGCAGAGGCACTTGGTCTCTCCCGCGGCGTGTTTTCCCATGCGGGATGAGCAGCCGTGGCTCTCAGCTCAGCTCGTGGTGTGTCAGGGTGCCCGCCGCCGGGAGAGCTTGGGGGGGAGCCCTGGGGAGCTCAGGCTCCCAGGCGGTAGCGATGCAGGAGAGCACTGCTGCACGCGGCCGCCAGCACCCGGGGTTCAGAGCGATGTGCTTCTGTACAGGTACGTGCAGAGAGACGTTGTACACCTGCGCCGACGTGTCGCCAGGAGCACTAAATACCCACGTACTAAATACCCTCAGAACAGCTCGTGGTGGGGCAAAACAGCAAAGAGTGGAAGGGAGGAAAAGCAGGCAAAGGCAAGCAAAAAAAAAAAAAAACCCAGCGAAGAGGCTGGTGTGTTGCTGTCTGCTGCACCCCTGTCACAGCCAGTGCTGCGCCCTGCCCCGTCTGCCGCGGCTCCGCTCCCCCCGAGCTGCCCGCAGGGGTGCTCGGTGTTACCGGCGGCGGTGGCAAAGCTCAGTTCCCAGCCGAAGCCCGCAGGGAGCAGGGTGCTCGGCAGGAAGCGTCGGAGCTGGCGTTTCAGTTTGGGCTGGTTGGGCGCTGGGGCTGACCAGGGGGATAGAGTTTTCAGCTCAGATAGTGGTAAATTAGGATTAGATGTTAGTGCTCTGGTGCAATGACCTTTGGCTTCCGAGCAGAGGGATGGCTGTACAGGTAACCAGGGACTTGTTACTGCACCAGCAGCACCTTCAGGATGCTTGATGCTTTAACCTACATGCCAAAATACTCTTGGCATCCCATGAATGCCTTCCTCCCCAGAGCCCGTTACCTTTTCTGCCTGCCTGGGCCACAAACTTTGTGAAAAGAGACACTAGAGCAGGGGAGAAAAACCCTTTCAAACACCCTGGGGAGGGGGAGCACAACCTCTACGAGACATCCGAGAATCCACAGCCACCTGCACGCTGAGGACAGGGCTGTGGAGGGAGGATCGGGCTGTGAACTCCCGGTGGAAGCTGCAATGCTGCTTTTTTTGTTGGGGCCAGAATGAGACGGGTTGGGGCTTGCTGGCTAACTCCTGGCGGCCTCCCCCCCGCGCTGGCCCGCTGCCTGTGTGGACGGCTGCCCGCGGCTGCTGCGGAGCAGTGGCTCCTGCTCGCCTCCACTTCCCTCTTGGCTCTGCTCACCATGAGCTGGCCGACAGCGACTCCTCCGATGCAGCAGGGCCTCTGGGAGGAGAGGGCTTTTCCTTGGCCAGGGACAAAGTAGACTCTAAAATCTGCTTTTTCCAGCCCGAACTCCAAGTCCTGAGCTACAGCAAGACCCAGCTTGGCACTGCTCCAGCTCTCCCTGGCTGTCCCCGCTCTCTGGGCCGGTCTCCAGGAGAAGGGAACGCTCATCCTGGACGGACAGATGAGGAAGAAGTCAATGGCTGTCCTGGGCTGGCTCTTAGAGCACCGATGGGTGCAGGGCAGGGCGACCAGCTGAGGGGCTGTGGATAGGTGGTGTGTAAGGTGGAGAAGCTTCATGTGAATTAGCTCTGCTCCTGTGATTATTCCAGTACCAGCAAGCAAGATCTTTCTGCTGGACAGCAATCTAATTCCAGCTGTAAGCAAAGCCAGTTACAGTGCAGGGACTAAAACCAAATTAAATCTTGTGTATGGCTCAACAAGGGGTAGGTTATTGAGAGGAAGAGGGGAGAAATCAATGTGAGCCTGACAGGAGCGCTGCGTGGGGGAGCAGGGCGGGCAGGGCTGGGGATGGGCAGCACCTCTTCCAGGACATGGGGATGGGAAGAAAGTGCCTAGATAAAATGGAGAGTAGTGCTGGATACCCACCACAGGGGTCCCGGAATATGAGAGGGAAGATGTGGAGAAATGAAGGCTCAAAGGCAAAAAGCAGCCAGAAAATCCCAGCTATAGAGCAGCGGCACCGGTGACTTAGAGATGTGATCAGCCCTGGGAGGCTGGAGGAGCGGTGCCTGCCACGGTGTGTGGCATCGGAGGAGGAGGAGTGCGTGGCATCACCTTTGCCCCTGTACAGCTCCAGGATTTTGGCAGGCAGCTGGCAGCGGCCGTAGCGTGATGAGACACATGGCAGCTCATTTCCAGCTGATGTTCACGGGCAAACACGGGCAGAGCAAAATGCTTTGTTTTCAGAGCAGACCACGAGTCAGAGCGTCTCAGCTGTAGCTGGTGGGTTCCGAGAGGTTTCTCTGATGCTCTTGTGCCACATGCTCTTGGGCCCCCATCCAGGTGCACCCTGTCCTTCACCTTTCTGCTTCCCACCAAGGAAAGCCCCTCACTGCGATCTCCCAGAGCTTTTGGGAAAATCAGGAAGAGACGGAGCTAAGGACATGTGCAGAAGGGGAAGGAGTTTGCTGCCCTCTCTTCTCCTGTACGCCAGAGGGACTGAGGCGGTTCAAGAGTTTGCGGGGATCTCCAGCGGGTCTGGTGGATCCTGAGGGTCACTGCTCCCTTGCTGGGTGTTGGCACAGGGGGCTGGTGCTTCGGGGTCTCTCTGCCCCCTCCATCTGCATCTCCTCCTCCCACTGCCTCCGCCAGGTCCATTTCTCCGTTCATGGCTGACAGTGTATTTTTACTCTCTTTCTTCTTGGTATCTTTTTCTTTTTTTTTTTTTTTTTTAATTTCTTCCATCCTGTCCCTATTGATCTGCAGAGTAACTGGAGATGCAGAGGAGTCAAGACAGGAATAGACACAAGCAGGCCCTTGGTCTGTGTGCTTGTGTGTGCCAGGCAGGGTGGGGAAGGGAAGCGGAAAGACTTTTCCCTGCAGATCTCTATCCACCGCTTAGTTTTCTCCTTGGTGCAGCAGTGAGCTCAGTCATCTTCTCAAGAATGGGTGAACGAGCTTATCCTGGCTGCTGGACTGACAGCCAGCGCGATGAAAGCTGCTGGTTCTCTTTCCATTACACACCACGTCTCTTTGGAGTAATTTTTTCCCCTTCATAACATCAGTCGCCGCAGAGCTCAGCAGGGCACAGTCCATCGCGGAGACATTAATAAGCCATAATTGAAGTTAATGTGCTATAGCCAGGGCATGTGGATCCAGTTAGGAGACATCAGATTGAGCAGAAGTGAATCAATTTTAGGCTGATTATTAAGATTTCTCTCCTCCATCCTCCCCTGCCCCAGTGCACGCTCTGGCTGTCTGTCCTGCCAGCGATGAGCAGTCCCGGGGAAGGCAGGAGGAGGGAGCGCCGCGTAACAGTGCCTCGCCTCGGGCTTTGCTCAGGCCAAGGAGGCACCAGCAAGAAGCTCAGGTTTCCAGTTTTGTAACAGCATTTCCTTTCTTCTCTTCACCGATCGCTTTTCTGAGGGTTTCCTTGGCTTCTCTTTTGCTTACACAAAAGAACTGAAGGGAAAGGCCCTCCGTGCTCCCCTGCTTTGATCCTGCCTTCCCCTTGGGCAGTTCTCGGTGCTGTGCGCTGCTGCTCTCCCAGAGGCTTTGCTCTCCACATGACTTGGAGCAGAGAGGCTGGGCAAATTCATTCTGCAAGATGTTATCCTGGGGTCAAAAGCCAGGATCAGGCATTCCAGACCTGGAGGATCCAGGCCATCCCGCGAAGCACGCCCTCCAAAAAATCGGGCTGGTTAATCATCAGTGCAAGAGACATCCCACATGCAAAGGATACGTTTTTCTGCATTCTTGGTGACTCTTGAGATGTGGTGATGCTCGATGCTGTTAAAAACAAAGCAGCTCCTGCTCAGCCTGGTAGCTGCCTCCTGCTTCTGTCCTCCAGGCCAGCGCAATGACGGCAGCTCAGCGTGCTCACCCCTGCAGTTGCAGTTCAGCTCGAACCAGGGGTGCCAGCGCAAAGCGCTTCCCACCTGCCCCAGGCTGCTTTTCCCTGCTTGGACATTCTTCCTTCTGACTTCGTTGATGAGGCTGTTGGAGAGCATCCAGCCATAGAGGTTCGCAATCTTGACTTATCTGACAAAGCTGTTTCTAAAAGGGAGGAAAGAAGTAGGTTTGGTCAATGGAACAGTCTCTTGTTGAGGGTCTTAGATTTTGTGTAATGGCCAGTGCCCCTGTTGAGCATCTTTCCCTGAGGAGCAGGGTGGGACCTGCAGCTGCACCACCACTGCTTTGCAGAAGGGGAACAGGCAGGGACCTGGGGTAAATGATCTGTGAGAGCGTGGGCTTCTCCAGCTGAGTGCTGGAGCATCACCCCCAAAATAGCCACAGGCTCACCCAATCCCCCAAGAACTGGCCCAACACCCCTGCAGCCCACAGCCAGCCCTTGCTCAACACCTTTGGGAAGACCATGACATCTGCTCCTGGCCCTGCTCCTTTCCCCCGCAGCTCCTGGCAGCCAGGCTTTGGGTCCCAGGGGGTAACAACATCCTCATGTCAAGGACATCCAACTCTGCGCCAACGGTGTGCCGCGTTCCCCGGCCCCTCCTCGCCTCCGTGCTGGGCAGCCCCTGAGAGCTGGATGGCTGAATTTCCCTGGCATTCCTCCAGGCTGGAATTAGCTTGAGTTCAAGCAAAATCTTGCTCATGGTCATATAGTTAAATTAAGTTAATGCACAGCAACTGTTTGCTTGCCTTTCCTTGAGTCTCGTAAAGGTTTTTACTCCCACTGCAGCAAGATGGAGGGGAAGCTTGCTGAGCAGGAGGGAGGGAGCTAGCGAGAAACCCGGAGAGCTCCTCCTTCCCCCAGACACTTGTGACACTTTGTCAATAGCCGGAGACGGATGCCCAAGGTCCTATTACCTGCTCCTGGCTTTGGTTTGTGAAGGTTTTTATTTCCCCTCCGATTTTGTTGCCGAGCTGCGTCCGGCCCTGAGCGGATAATAGAATTTCATCGATAGACTGAGAAGGTGATGTATGTTAAAGCACTTAATATAAAGAGACTTCTACAGGAGCCCAAATTCAATTTGGCCAATGAACTCAATTGCAGGCATTATTGCATTCCAGGAGAAAGACCAAGAGCATTTATACACATTACTCTGCAAATATTTATGTTCACGTATCCGTGTGATGTCCTCTTCACCCTTCCTCCCTTCTGTTGCCCGACCCCCTAATGGGGAAGTTTGGTTTCGTGTTTGCTTTTTAAGACAGCTTTAAATGTAAATAATGTTCCACCAGTCAGCAGGATCTTGACAGCTGGTGAGTGTCAACTTATTTAAAATAAATAGCCTCTCGGATGGGAACAGCCCGCTAGCCTGCTCTCCACTTTGGCATCGTTTAAATTGTCTCCTGTTTGTAACCCAAACCTCAGATCATTTCGAAGGGCAGCGAGGAGGGTTCCTCCGTACACACAACCAAAAGTGAAAACCCGCAAGGGAAAAAAAAAACAACAACCCACTCCGAACACGTCCCTCCGCCCTAACCCTGGGGTGGTTTTTTCAGTCTGCAAAAAGCAGAAGAACCCTGAAGCCTCTCTGCCTGGTTCAAGGCAAAAGAAACAGCGAGTTAAAATGGCTCTTCCTCCCCCTTCAGCCCCTGGACCACAGGCTCAGTTATGCTCCCAGCCCTGCTCCTGGGATGAATGAGCTGCCATCATCATCTTCATCCCTTTCAGCCCTGCTCCGTCCACTGGCAATAGCGAACCTCTGCCAGAGAGATCCCCCAGCAACGTGAATCCTAATATATAACTGCTCTCCACAAAGGGACGATGCTTCTCCCGTGGCCCAGCCATTAGAAGCTATTTTTACCTGCTTATGCACGCACAGATGGGCCAGAAACAATCCAAGCTCAGCGCCCGTTATGCTTTGCCCAAAAGATTTGCTCCCTGCTTTTGCTGAGCTGCCAAAACAGTTTCAAAGGAGCAGGTAAAAAGTGGGTAAGCCGTGGCCAGGCAGCTGCTGGAGCGTGCTGCGAGCAACGGCTGGAGATGACAATAGAGAGATGGAGAAGAGTTATTCATGTTTCCCCGAGAGCTGAGATCAGTTGAAACATCGTTTTCCTCGGGGACAGAAAGGAAAGAGCTCCCTTCAAACACATCATCCCGTGAGACTCATTAAAGGCTCATCAATTACAGTGAGAGCAAACAATTCAGGGGAAAGCCATCATGCGCCTTCCTTGGGATGGCAGTCATTAGCAGCTCTCTGCTGTGCGCTGCCGCTCCCCAGTGCCAGCTCGGGCGAGTGGAAAGGGAGCAGGGGGCACCACCGCCAAGGCAGTGGCGGGGGGAAGGCAGGAGTCCGGTGGCCCCGGAGCCAGCAGAAGGGGACCAGGTCTCCACAGCATCACTGGGGCTGTGCGGCTGTGCAGCAGCATCCTCGTGGTGAGCGCGGGGTGGAGATGAGAGCACAGGCTGGACTGGAAGGAGATTTGGAAGGGAGGTGGCAGCCCGCTGTAGCGGACTTCTGTTGCCCCATGTCCTCACCCAGGTTCTCTTTTAAGGAGCTTGGGGCAAGGCAGGATTGGGCCATGGTGGGAGCTGGGTGAGAGGTGCACGGGGACAGAGCAGGTCTCTGGGTCTCCATGCACCAAGTGGTTCCTCCAGTCCTACCCATCACAGCAGTGGGGTCACAGTGTCAGGTCCGAGTGGGGAGTGCCAGCACCCCAAGGTCCATCTGGCTCAGCCCCACGGAGAGGGAGAGGGATGAAGAGCAGCTCTTTGCCTTACTTCCCTGCTCTGCAAAGGGGGAGTTATGGACAGAAAAGAGGTTGTAAAACACATAAGGATCCTTGGAAGGAAAGCAAAGTGCTGGGGTGGCTTTTAAAAATTATTTCAGAAGTCATTATAAATGAACACGCAGGGGCTGCTTTCCCACGCCCTGCACAGCTCCTGCAGGTCTGCGGCACTCACCCCCGGCTGCACCCACTTTCAAAGCCAGCGCCTGGGCACCTCCTTCCCTCACGCACGGGCTTGGCACCAGACACCTCTCCAACCACTCGCTGCTGTGACCTCCAGGATGCTGACTTGGAGAAACGCAGGGACGGCAAACTGTTCTTATGGCTGGGAAAAAAAAAAAAAAAGAAAAAAAAAAAAAAAAGGACACTTTCCTGTGAACTTTCCTTGGCGTTCCAAGCTCCGTGATGTTCCCTGGTGGAGGCATTGGCAGCGTCAGCCCACACTGCACCACTCTGAGGGAAGGCGGCAGCCGAACGACCTGCACTAAAATAAACTCATAAATACCCCGTCATGCAAAGTGTAACATCTTGGGCCACACGTTGCTCCGGCCACTTTTGCTGAGGAATGCTGTGTTGTGAGCACCTACGAACAGCCCAGGGCAGGACTTGGTGTCCCCAGGCCATGGAGGGTGTCTGTGGGTGCTGGCGCTGGTGCCCCATCACAGCTGCAGCCTATGTGGGCTCTGAATGCTCACCAGGAAACGGCACCATCACCGCTAGCCTTGACCCATGAGCCAAAGAGCAGAGACACTCCCAGCTCTCCAGATCTCCTTCGGAGCCAAAGAGACCATATTGCAACCAGCCCTTTGCTGGAGCAGCCCTGGGACTGGAGCGGGGCCACCGCTGCCTTCTGCAGGACACAGCGCAGGTGCCTGCCCCACCGCTATTTAAGCCTCATTGCTAAGTAGCTCCTAACCTTTCCCTTCATCCTCTCTTTCCTGCGATGGCTGGCCGCCCAAGGAAGCTGAGCGCAGGCAGGCAGGACAAGCAGCTCCCACCCAGGGGACTGGGCTAATGTCATTTACTCCAGTCTCCACCAGCTGGATCTTGGCTGGGTAAAGACATTGTGCACAGGCTGTCGGTGAGCACACGTCCTTGGGCCGCGGGCCCAGAGGAGGAGGCAGAGAAGCCTGAAGAAGGGGTTAAAGTCAAGCCGCCGAGCACGAGCCGCAGGGAGGCCCGGATGCAGAAACCTTCGCACAAAACGGGGTTGGCAGCCGGGGCTGGCTGAAGGCGCTCGGCAGTTCGCTATTAAATAATGCAGCCTGATTGATTGGGCTGAAAAGTGCTGTGCTGTGGGGTCAGCTTGCTGGGGTTATAGTTCTCTGCTTAGATTGATGATCCTCAAAGGTCAAATTCAGAAAGCAATTCCCCCGGTAAAATTGATCCTTTGGATAACAAAACTTTTGCACAGTGGCAAAGGGCTGAACAGCAAGAAATGTAAGTGACCTGGGTGCAGGTGGGCAGGGTGGCAGCTGCCTCTGCTTTCCCTTTTAATTAATTTTCCTTGTTTACACCAATTAGGAAGCAAGGGTCTTCTCTGGGAAGAGCAGTGCAGTGGCTGGGGCATGTCCATGAGCACCCACCCCCTGTCCCCAGCGGGACGCTGGCAGGGGAGCACATTTCCGCCTTCACAGGGGTAGGAGGCAGCTGGGGGCTGTCCCAGGAGCTGGTGCTCAGCTCTCAGCCCCCCTCAGCAGCAAGCAAACGGCCTGTGTGTACGAGCAGGCACGTCTGACTGCCTCCTGCGTGCATCCCAGTAGCCAGAGGGCTGGGTCCCACTGCTCGATGGAGGTTTTGTAGCTGGAGCCAAATTAACAGCGAGTGGGTTTCACCCTCCTGTACAGCAGCGGCTTGGAGCCAGGAGAAGCACCCCAAAGCAGCTGCTTCACCCTCAGCAGGGGATACCAGGACCAAGGATGTGCTGCAGGGAGAGGTGGGTGACTGAGGCTGCCGCAGGCCACTGCGGGGGACCCGGTGATGGTCACCCAGGGCTGATGTCCTTACTGCGAGACTAGGAAGGGTCAGGGAGAGGAGCCAAGGGCTACCCTCCACATCACCCCAGACTTCAGAGAAAACAAGGGGCATGCCAGACCCTGCCTTCCTTGTACCCCTGTCCCTGGGGCTCTTAAACTCCCCCTGAGCTGGATTTTAAGGCCCACAAGCTGGCTGCCATCCCCTCGCTCCCACCAGTGGCAGGAGGGAGGAGAGCTGCAGCTCCCAGAAGCTGTTGCTCTTATTCAGCCGAGCCCAGAGTGCCAGCAGTGAGGCTTTGACCTGTTTTAACCCACTATCTTGCCTGCTTTTCTCCCGTCTGCTCATTTTGAAGTGAGAGAAGGAGGCCATGCTGTGTGGACGCTGAATAATTCAGAGTCAGGCTCCGCAGCACTCCGGGGCTGGGCATCGCCTTTGCCAAAGGGCTGAGGTGGCGCAGCCAAAATCCTTCCTTAGCAGAGGCAGAGAGGACATGGAGCGGCTGAAATACAGCATCCCTCGAGTGTAGGTCCCAGCCAAAGCCGCTTCCTTCCCTTCCACACTCGGATTCACGGCTTGGTCCCCGAGCACTGATGCTCGGAGGCTGTTAGTGCTTTCAGCCGTGACGCGGCATCTCCAGCTCTCGCTAACACAGACTCAAGTGGAGCACGCTGAGTGTGTCTGCCTCTGCTCCGTGGATCACATTTTCTTCCTTCCTCCCTTTCAGAGAATGCCATATCCCCTCCTCTGCTTGGTCAGAGGCAGGGCTGGGTTGTAGGATGGGGAGAAGCACCATTCATCCAGCTTATGCTTAACCTCTCTGTGGGGTTTGCTGGAATTAAGGACAGGGAGGGGGAGGGGAAAAAAAATAATCATACATGAGGTCAGGTTATCCAGCCATGCGTGAGAAGGAGCACAGCAAAGGCGGCCTCAGCGGGTCAGGCAGGAGACTGGGGAGCATCTTTGGGGGCTCCAAGGGAGAGGGGCAGAAGCAGCAGGAGCTGGTGGGCATGTGTCACACCGGCAGCCAGGAGGGACCCGGCTCAGGGCTCCCAGGCCAGTCCAGGTTGTTTATCCCAGCGCAGACAGAGCACAAGAAGCAGCAGGCCATGGTTCCTCTATCTCCTCTGCAAGCAGTTCATTCCCCTCAGCTCTGCTTCTCATGTGCAATTAGCCCAGCAAAACGAAGTGCTGCCCGATGAGCCTTCTCCACCCGCTCACATAAGGCACAGCATTACTGTTTTCAACGGTTCTGCTTCTGAGGACGTAAATTATTGCACAAAGCAGTGAACAAACAGTGGGGTGTGTTAGGGATCCACCGTCCGGAATGAAATGAGAGGTTTTGGTCCCCAAAGTCTCTGTCTGATGGCCTCAGCTCAGGCCCAGGCGTCACCAGAGCCACGCGTGAGTTATAGGCTCAGCCTCTGCGCAAGTCACCTCCGGAATCCGAGCAACAGGAATTATCATGCACGGAGATAATTATTCCCTGCATACTGCACTACAGCTCATTAAAAGTTTGTTAATGTTTGCAAATTGCTGAACAGTGCTTTTCGTTGCTGCCTTCTCTGATGAGGCAGGGACTAAAAGGCAGATTCTGGTGGTGACTTGTTCGCCGTGTTATTTTGGTCACAGCAGGCTGGGGCTGCGTGGTGCTGGGGAGAAGGGTTTGTGTTGTGCAGCTTCACACCACGGGAGAAAACACGCGTGGTTTTAGCGCCCTGTGTCAGGGGTTGAGTCCCACCAGCGTTAGCCGTGCTCCTCCATCGAAAGCCTGAGGTTGTCCTTTGCCTCCAAGTAAAACCCTCCAGCTGAGCTAATCACCCAGATTTCTGTAACAGCCTGAAACACGTGTGTGGCTCCTTCCTGGAGTCTCCGCTGGAGATGGTGACTTACCATTAGGTGGGCTGTGCTACCGCAGTCAGATGGTGGGAGTAAAGTATCTCTCATCTTGGAATAGAGACTGCAGATCCACCTTGGGTGAGGACGTGGACACCGTAACCCCAGCACCAGACACCCAGGGAAAGTAGCTGAGTTCAGTGAAAAACTCCTGCAGGAAGAACAGGAAAGGGGTAACGGGCCCAGCTTCACCTCCACATTTTCATGCACGTGGACGGCGCTGCGCCAGGGGTAAGGAGTAGCAGTAATACCTGACAGCTCTTCTGTCTTCCAGGTGTAAATGCAACCTCCATGCTAACCTGTGCACCTTCAAAGAGGGCAGCCTTCAGTGTGAGTGTGAGCACAACACCACAGGGCAGGACTGCGGCA
This sequence comes from Psophia crepitans, assembly GCA_013399095.1. Taxonomy (NCBI): domain Eukaryota; kingdom Metazoa; phylum Chordata; class Aves; order Gruiformes; family Psophiidae; genus Psophia; species Psophia crepitans. The sequence goes on from VWZZ01004507.1 coordinate 632,744, forward strand.
AGTGCAAGAAGAACTTTCGCTCCAGGTCTTGGCGAGCAGGATCCTACCTGCCTCTCCCCAACGGGTCCCCCAACGCATGTAAGTAACCTGCAGGGAGCCAGCCCTGGCTGCACGGCACCCACAGATGGGAGCGGATTCTCATCTCGTTCTTCTCCTTCCCGAATCAGCGCGTAGCTCAGGGTTTGAAAGGGGAGCGGGTATTTACCCATGTCTTGGTACACAGAGAAATGAGAGAGGATCTGAGTGATTTGCTGGCTACTGGTGGACGAGCGATGAGTCCAAATGATGGTCGAGAATAGGAAGGATGACCTTGGGCCACGATACAGGTCCATGGCTTTGTGGCAATGCAAAGTACTGTCCTTTGAAGAGGACGTTATTTAGTCGCGGTAGAGCACTAGCTTTCAAGTAGCCCGCAGGCTCCGTGCCGGCACTGCTCAGCTGCAGGAGCGCAGGTTGCTTTCTGGATTGCTTTCTGGATCCCATTCTGCGGATGTCGGCGTTTCAGGCAAGCGCCGTGAGCTGCGGTCCCCCTGCGCAGCTCCAGTCTCATCCAGTTGCCTGCTGGAGCAAGGCACTGACAGAAGGAAAGGCGCACAGACAAGATGAAGGATGCATACCCACCATTGTTCGAGCAGGGGAATTGGGGCAGGAGACATCACAGATGGGCCAGTTTCTCCTGGGTTTCTGTCCAGTCCGCATTAGCGGACTTGTTTAAATGTCACGGAGCCGCAGTAACCACTCCAGCCTTTCAAGCGGCAGCTTTGAGCACTACCAAAGAGAATTTTTTCCCTCCCTCCCCCCCAAATTTTTTGAAAGATTTATGTGCTTTAAGATGATCAAAGCTGAAATTCAGGCTCCGAAGGCCGTGACGGGAATGTTTTGTGTGTGCCAGGGCTCGTAGATGAGCAGGTTCTTTGAAAGGGAACGAGCTTGTCAGCTCCCACCAAGCGGCTGCATTGCTTCAAAGGAGCCTGGGAGAGTTTCTGGTGTTGACAGCGCAGACATGCTGTTCTCTCTTTTTCCATCCCCTCCGTTCCTAGTGTCTCTTCCTATTTCTCCTTCTCCTCTGCTCTTTCTTCTCCCATTCATCTCTCTTCCCACCTGTCACTCAGGCTTCGTCCTCCCCCCAACCCTGACTCTCTGTCGCTTCCTCCTGTCCCCATCAACATCCTCTTCCTCTGTAGCAGAGGCATTTCTCTGAAGTCCTCCTCTTGGTGGTCCTACCTCTTCCATCACTGGTCTTGTCCTTTAAGTTGATGCAAAGCTGAGACTTTCCATGATTCATCTGCTTGTTACAGCTGAGAGGACCATGGCCGTTACCTTCCTGGGTGCCAGAAGCTGGTCCTTGGATGGCCTTGTACTGGCAGGTTTGAAGCTGGTGGCCTCATAGCATCCTGTTGAGCGAGTGCTGTGGAGGGAAGGGTGTTCAGCTCTTCTTGCTCACAAAGAACTGCCCTAGGTGCAACAAGCTGGTTCAGACCCTACAGTTCGTACTAGCAAAGTGAACCTCAGAAGATGTACTTGTCCTTCACTCAGCTTTAAGGGCAGGTCAAGGAAATAGTTAAGAGAAAAAACCATCAGCAAGGACCACCCTGTTTTTTCTTCCCTAGGTGAAAAGCTTGAGCTGCCAAGACCCCAGACAGCACTGCCTGGTCGCTTCTGTGGTTTGACAAAAGCAGATTTTGAGATGTTGCAGCAAACCGATATGCCTATGGGCAAGAACCCCGCTAATTTGTTCAGTCCCATGTCACGTGTCTGTTTGATCTTCTGCTGGTATCAGAGCCGATGGCGTCCTGCTTCCAGTGACCGGGCTTCTTCTTGTTTTTTCCAGGTGCAGCTGCGGGCTCAGCCTTTGGCAGTAAGTAAACACATAACTGAAATGCTGGCATTTAACCCCCCGGTGCACGGTGCTTGTGCATGTCACTAGGAAGAAAAAAAAAAAAAAAAGGTTATTTTCTGTCCATTATCATTTTCCAGGCAGTAAGTCTTCCCTAATTGTGCTTCATTTTCTGTCCTGTCAAAGAGTCTTATATTTTCTTCCTTTGACTTCAGTAGCCTCATTTTGCCTTTTCCTCTGGCATGGTTTCCCCCCATGAGGTTCGTTAGAATGGCAGCCAGAAAGGAAATAAAATAAAAAAAAGAAAAAAGGCTCTTCAAAACCACCAGTGCTCGCTGTGAACTTTTCCCCCCCCAGTATTGCAGACTTCTGCTCTGAGAAGGAGCTGAGTTCGAATTATTTGGCATAGCATCCAGTCTGGGTCACCTTGGGCTATCGATAAAAAAACACGTATAGAGTGTGTGTACATCTGTATGTACACGTGTATGTATATGAACCTATACCTGCGGAGTGTCGGCAGCAGAGACGGTAGGGCTCAGCGGGGGTTTCTGTTGAAAGATTGATGGTGTGATAGGGCTCCTTATTTAACAAAGCTGGAGGTAGCTTGATATCAAAGAGCCTCGAGTTTTGGGTAAGCAGAAGCTTGGGTTTGAGTTTCGTGGCTCGGGATTACCCTCCAGAAGAAACAAATCGGAGAGCTGAATGAATAATGAATTCTTTGGTTTGCAGGCAGGCGGAAAGAATTGGAGGAGAAATAGTTTCGGAGAAATGTAAAAGCAATTAAGAAAAATGCTCCTTATTGAAAAGTGGAGGACGGGTTGTCTGGGTAAATGAACCATATTTAGATTTTAAGCAGTTAAATTTAAATGGTTAAAAATTTCAATAAAAAGTCTCCCTTAAGTAATTTAGGGTTAAAAAATTGAATTATTTAACAGTCAAAAATATTCTTTGCTTTTCTGGTCAAAACCCTTTTGATAACTCTTTTTTTCCCCCTTAACAGAGCTTGGCACCCTCAGTGCTCCCTTTGTTTCCTTGGAAAATGTTTCCTGTCACATTTTTCTGCTAGGGAAAAGCTGGGGGGGTGCTGGGAGCGATGCGCAGGAGGTGGACAGGAGGGATTTGTGTCCGAGGCCAGTTAAGGAGAGATTATTTAGCCTGCATAGGAGACTAGAAGTGACCTAAATTAAGTATTTAAACTAGCTCAGGGCTATTATGAAATTAAGCATGATAATCTGCATGAAGCAGTGGGACAAACGAGGACAGGAGGGCAGCAGGTGTAAGTTAAGCAGGAATTTGCGTTCTGAGCGTTATTTTAGTTCGGGCTGTAGCGGGGAGCACGGTGGGGTGGGCACCGCACCCGGGATTGCGCCCGCTCGGCTCCGCGGGGGCTGGCTGACGTTAAGCCCTCGATCCACTTGCCCCATGAACCAAGGGTGCCAGTGGAAATTAAAACGTGCCAGTGGTCCAGGCTGGCTTTGGCGGTGCCGGGTCGTTCGCTGCCTGTGGGGCGGCAGAAGGGGCTGGTGCTGCGTACGCAGCCGGGGGGGGCAAGGCTCTGCCGTCTGGCACATCGACGTCGGGCAGCGGAAGCGCATCTCCCGGCAGGGCGGGCTGGGGGCTCCTCCGCACCTCCCGGCCACTCTTCACCCCATCTCGGCCCAGGCGTGCTTTTGTTTCCCCTTTTTAGCTTAATTGGCAATTAGTTGATGATAGAGCTGTAAGTATTTAAGCCAATATCTGCACCAGGAGAGTAAGCTGACGCAGCCACAGCCTCCAGCCCCTGCACACACACACCCGCGCTCGCAGCATCCAGCGTCATCAAGCCGCCATCACCTTAATCCTCTCAGTGCCCCAGTTGTAACCGCGCTGAGAAATCGGTCACCAGTTCAGCCCCAGCAGCAGCAGCCTCACGGGCGTGTGGGCTGGCAAGAGAACCCTCCGTTCCCCCCCAGTAAGTGCCTCCCACCTCTTCTCTTTGCTTGCTAGCGTACGAGCGACCGCAGCGGGTTACCACCCCAAAAACCACCACCGCAAAAACGACCACCACAACAACACCCGTAACCACCACCACAACTACAACCACCACCACAACCACCAGCACCCCCCTACCTGCCACCACTGCCACCCAGCCAGGTGGGTGCCACGCTCAGAGGGCCAGGACTCTGCCACTGGGCTCCTCTTCAGCTGCTTCCCATCCCAGCTCCTCTGGTGACGGCAGGGACCACCGTGTTGGTGGCCCTGGTTATCTGCTCTGTAGGATGATAAAAGGACATGGATAAAAATCACCCTGACTCTGTTCACATCTCCCAGCCTCCGGACAGTCCTGGTTTGCTTTTCTCTTTATTCAGTCCAAGGACACTTTCATAGTGTCAAAGCAAGTGTTGTGGTCCCTATAAACGGGGAGCCAGCCACAACGGGTCCACCTCAAAGCCAAGAGACAACCACGCCATGGGTTGACATCCCCCCTCACCAGCTCATCTCACCCTGCTGTCACTCTGTTATCATCAGCATCAAAGCCAGGACTGGATGCCAGGGAAGCAACGCTTTTCCCTTTTTTCTCTCAATTTTGTTGTTGTTTTTTTTTAAAAAGAAAGGGCTTTCAAAATCCATCCCTGCCAGGGACTGGACACTGCGTCAAGGGAGAAGCTGGCTCTGCCCTTGCTGGCTCTCCCAGTCCTGCATCAAGACCCTGTGGCCAGGCTGTAAGCAGGCTGGGTGCCTCCCCAAGGGCAGAGCCGCACTTTGACGTTCCCCAGGCGGCTGCCAAACAAGCAGCGAGGGAGCGTGTGGGGCTGAAGCTCACACACACGCCAGAAACACCCGTTCTTAATTTCTAAAACCACCCCGTGGAGGAAAACTTTTGTCCTTTTTCAGAGGGTTCCTCCTTCCCTCCCCCCGTGAACAGCCTTCCCTTGTCTTTCGAAAATGAGCAGATAAAACTTAACAGCAGGACATTTTTTTTTTAAGCTTCTCATGGGGGAATTAGACACGCATTCCTCCCCTTGCCATGCTTTCTGGGCCTGATATTTCCCAGGAGGACGTTTTACACCCACAGTATGTTAGTAACAGTCTGTCTGGGGGAGCTGCCAGAAGCCAGTCAAAGGGATGAGGAAACTTGACTGCATGTTTATGCAAATATAGATATATTCATGGAAGTACCCTGCTTGAGTAGTTAATCAGGAAGCCGAGGGCTTAGCTCCAACTTCCACGGAGTTGGAGCGACCCTGGGCAAGAGAGTGCAAGTCTCTGGTCCGTGAAGAAGTGCTCCTCACCCGTGTTCCACACGTGCAGGAGGAGGTTCACCCACCACCATGGCCCCAGCAGTGACAGGGGACCACATCCACATCTCCATCACACACTTGAGGTCATTTGATTTTTATCCATGCTCACCTGTAGCAACATTTTAGGTCTATTCTTTATTTTTTGCAAGCGCTGTGTCCATGTGGGTGGGCTGTTTAGTGTCTATCTAGTGCACAATTTGCAGTGCTCTGCCACGCTTGTGTCGTACGTCTGGGGTGGGCAGGAAGATGTCTGTGTGGGGTTGGGGGGGGGGTAGTATCCCCTGCCAAACTGCTCTGAGGGACTTGGGAGATGTCATGCATCTCAGGGTTTGTTCCTTCTCCAAAACCTGCTTCCTGGGCAGAGAAAACGCATTCGTAGTGCTTTCATGGAATGATGGCAAGGGACAAAATAAATATATCGCAGTCCAGCCATCACTTCCCTGGCTTGATAGGGGCAGGGCTGAGGTCTGAGCTCCTCACCTCTGTCTAGACTCCCTGCCTGTGCTTCTGCAGAGCCAGGTCTCACCCCAAAACAGTACGCCTGGGGATGGAGACAGGCTCTGGAGGGGCTGCTCCAAATAAGAAGGTGGTCAGGGCCTCCCAGCAGCTCAGGGACTTGCTCTCTTACCTGGACAGCATGCTGGGTTTGATGCCAAAGGCCCATTGTGTGCCTTTGACCAGCAATAGTGGATCAAGCTACAGCCTAATTCTGATCTGCTCTTGGCCAGAGACGTTCCTGCCCCTACAGTCCTGCAAAATGTAAAGTATTTCTTTAAACACCACGACGTCCCCAAGGGGCTGTGAATCTCTCTCACTCGGACCTCACGGGAAACACCTTGCTCAAGAGACGGCCCTTCGAGCCCCTGGCAAGATGCCCATTTGCAGTGGACGCAGTAACTTGGGCATCCCAAAGTGAGATACTCCGTCATTACCACCCTTCTGAATTTTAGAAGCATTAAACACTCTCCCCCTTGCTTTAAAGCCAGCTCAGACAGACATGAAAAACAAGTCCTGCTGGGGCCCGGCCCCAGCCCTGTGCTGTTTCACCCTCTAATTTACGCACTATCTTTTGCCCTCTGAATTTTTGCTTCCCACCACAAGCAAGCATCATCAGACCAGCCTCTGAGCTCACTGCCTCTGTGCCTGAGAGAGACACACAGAAAAAAACAGGTATTTAAAGCCAAACCGATGTGTTTTTCCCTTCTTCATGCCTCCGCACACTAGTGGGTAGCGGCAAGGCAGAAAGCGGCGTAGCACGTAGGCTAGAGGAGTAGATTAGATTTGGGTTGTCTCTGGGTTGCGTGGATCTGCTAGACATCTGCTTCCTTTGGCTGCTCGTGATGTTTTCCGTGGTCAAGGTGGAGCTGTGGTCATGTTCGTAGGATGCTTTTGTGCCCGGTCGCCTGTCGTGCGGTGAGAGGGGGAGAAGAATGAGTTTCTGGGCAAGGTCTGTGGTCTGAAGGCGGCCAAGGCTGCCAAAACGGGTAGAAGGAAGGGAAAATACAGAGTTACCCTAAGGAGGATGAATTAAGTGCTATTCTCATTTGCCTTCTGCAGTTCTGTTATTTCCAAACCTTCCTTGAAGCCTGTCAAATTCTTCCTTGCCATTTGTTACATTTTTCCCACATTCTAAATAAGCAAAAAAAGCTTTTTCCCTGCCCCCCCCCCAACATTTCCATTCTCCCCACCCCGTTTGTAGCAGTTTCAGCAGTGCCAGTTCACCCCGGGGTGGGGGTGGGGGGAACAATAAATAATCAAACCCCCAACCTGAGCCTTGCTCAATGGTTAAGGGCTCCAGCAGAAAGAGAGCACCGAAAGCCTGCCTTTGTGTAGGTCCTGCACAAACAGGACCCTGTGTTTACACTTTAAGGAGGACTTTTTCAGGCCCCCCAAAACAGGAGCTGCCCAGTGTTTCCCATTTGTATGAACTGGGTCTGGGAGTAAAACGTGTCTCTCCCCCTCCCAAAACGTAAAACTGTCCATTAACATCCCGGAGCTACAAGGGAAAGGCTCTCAGGGTAATGAGCATTAATAATTTCCCTGGCTCTGTAAATGCGATTGAGTGGAGGTGTATGTGAATGACTAAAAAGCAAAATGCCTTCAGGGCTGTTTTTTATTGTGACTCTAATTAAACCCTTGCCAATTTGCACAGGGCTTTTTTCATATTCTCTTTAACACCATATTAATATCAATTGGTTTCCACTTTCCAGCTGAAAAGGACAATGTCTATCACCTTCTCTTAGAGCTTGTCATTAAAAAAAAAATATAATCTTTTTTTCTTTTTTATTCTGCATTGTTTATCATCCCCTTGACGAGGCTGGGAAATCACATTTCTCTCCTACTCGGGTTTGTCCTTTGAAACTTGGCAAGGATCGAGAGATTTTTTTTTTTATTTTTTTCCCTCCTCCTCCTTATGTTACACAACTGGAGCTTGAAATTAATAATACGGCTTTTAAAATTTTATTCCTTGGTTTGTTTTCTAGCAAACCTGAAGATTGTTACCAATATTGAGGAGACGGGAAGGGGTGTGGAGCCAGTGGGGGTGAGGGTTTGCAGGGAAATCAAACAAGTGATCTATAAATTTCTTGCTGGTTTAATTTCTCTGCAGTGGCTTGCAAATGCTTTAAACTGGTGTTGCCAAGGGAAGATCAGAGCCTGAAGGAAGGCCTAGAAGTTTGGATTAGAAACCAGGACTTCATGCCCCCATCCTAAGAGCTGTGCCATTGCTCAGTTCCGTTACTTCAGAGCAGAGCGGTGCAGATCAGGCGCTGAGGTCCTTATGCCAACACACGAGCATAACGCCGTGCGTGCAGCGGGGCTGAGAACGGGCAGCTCAGCACACCGCTGCACTCCTGCCCTTTGCATCCCAAGGGCTGCCCGGCCCCTCCAGCGCCCAAAGACGTGCCAGTGGCACCATCAAGGGTTGGGTTGGTTTTGTCCTCCAAAGCTCCGGCCCTCCATGGGAGTGCTGCAGAGCTCCTCGTTGGCTCCCAGTTCCCCCCCCAGTAACACAGCTTTCCCCTTTGATTGCTGCAAGAGTATACCAGCTTGTCGGCAGCTGCCCCGCTGCAAGTGGGCTCTCCCTCGGCCAAGACTGATCCAGGAGCAGAAGGTAGGAGATGTGTGGCTGAGCTGGGTCCTGCCAGCAGGTTCCAGCTCCTCACACTCAAACACTTTAGTTGCTCGTTCTGCATCTCCGTTTTCCATGCATCTCTCTCCTCCTCCCACCTGGGAAAAAGCTCGGGGTTCATCTGTGCCCCTACACGCAGCCGGTGATCTGGTGAGGCTGGATTGAGCCTCAGGGTTTAGTCGTATACATGAAAGATGAGGATGGTAAGTGGTAGAAGAGATTGTTCGCAGCTTGCTGCTGGGGTGAACGGAGAGGATCATGGAAATCCTGTTGTCTCCTGAGACCGGAGTCTGTTTGTAGAGCAGAAAAACTTTGTAAATAGAGAGGCTTGTGTTGTTTGTAGCATAGATGCCTTCTTATGTATTTCCTCGCTTCAGGTGTCCCTCGTGACAGCCTAAGGTGAGCTGCTCCTGGTGGGAACCTGGGGAGGCTTCACGGTGGCTGTTGAAGCTGAAGCTTCTCCTCCTCGGGGTTCCCACCAGCACACACGCTTCCGCAGCCGCTCCTTGGTGCTCAGCTCCCGCCTCCCATCCGAGATGCCTACAGATCGCTCCAGCCGTAGACATTAGCATCCCTCCCAGTGCAGAACACAACAGCTGCTGAGGCCGGGCCCAGGATACAGCGCGGTGTTTGGGAATACTCAGTGCAGGGGGACAAAGTGCTGAAACCGAGGCTCTTTCGAACTGTTGTGCTTTGGGGCCTGTCTCTGACCTCAGAGAGGCAGAACTGCATTCCGTGCAGTAACAAGAGGCAGGCCGACACCGTGGGCATCAGTGCCAGGCGATGCTGACAGTCTGTGCTGAACGAAGGGGGCTTCTAAGTCTTGACAGTAGCCTGCAGCTTTAGCCTCTCTCCATGCTGGGGCAGTGTAACGGCCACATGCCAACACTTGCCTATCCAGCAGCTCCCCGCCCTCCCCTTAGGAGCACTTTTTTGGTCTTTCTTCACATTTAAAGACTCTAGTTTCCAGGAGACTTTGTCTCTTATTCCTGCTTCAACACATCCTCCCAGATATGGCTCCACCAACCTACCCTAGATACCTGCCTAGAGCTTCCAGTGTCCCTTTGCCACCTTTTTAAGCAAAAAAGAGGGGGATCTGTATTAAATCTGATGTTCTGTCTAACTGATGCCACTGTAAGCTGTTCAGCGCCCATCAAACACCACAGCACTTGGACCCAAGCTGAAGCCACCAGACCCTCCTGAGAACATTCGAGGTAAGGCCATGTCCATCACCAAAGACAGGGTAGGACAGGTTTCTTCCCCAATGCCCATGGGCCAGGACAACCCACCCAGCCTCAGCATGTCCCACCATTGAACAACCTGCTCTCCTACTTAGAGCGTCCAGCTCAGCTCAGTTCTGCTCATCCAGGCCCATGCACATCTTTTTGGGACATATTTAGGGCTTGGATGGCTACAGGGGTGTTCCTGGGAAGGGACTGCTGCTTTGGGGAAGGGTTGCTTGTTACAGGGCAAGGAGCACACACCTTTTCCCCCCGAAGATTAATTGGGCAAGATTAATTGCACTGATCAGCTGTGCTAGCCCAACAGGGCCAAGCCTCCTTAGTAGCTCACCCTGCTCCCAACACCCCATGGAGCCTCCTCACAGCCATGGGGGCTTCTCCAAAGGGATAGGACCATCTGCACTACCCACTGCAGAGGTGTGGGGCTTTGGAGCACCCCAGGGGCCCACTAAGCTGCTCCTTCCCCTCTGGGCTGCCCCACTTCCCTCATGGCAGGGACAACAGGCCTCAGGTCCCCCACATTGTACCAGGCCAATGCTGAGTGCACATGAGGAGAGGCCACCATGTTCCCTGCTCAGCCATCGTGCCGGGAGGCTGTGGTGGCAGAGCAGGGTGGCCTGTCACAGCCATGGAGGCTGGAGAGGTCACGTTGGTGCAGGAGGGTGTAGACATCATGCCAGCCCACTGTGGGACCAGGGAAGCTGTGGAGACCTGAGGAGGCCCCAACACCACAGCAGCATCACAGATGGCATCAGAGGCAGAAAAGGGCTCTGAGCCCTGGGAGTGGGGAGCACGGCTGCCTCCTGCCATCGCTGTGGGGATGGAGCTGACACCACCCACCCAGCACCTCCCTGAGCTCCACAGCACTGTGCAAGGGTTGGTGCACCACAAACACCGGTGGGACCCATTGCTAAACACCCTGTGGGGTCTCAGCACTGTTCAACCTTGCCCCTTCCTGGGATTACCAAAGCACAAAGTCCTCCAAAGCACCAAACCCCACCAGCTCAATTTGGAAGCAACGCCCAGCACCCAGGTCATTCCATGTGGGATGGGGCCCTGGCTGACAGCAAAGGCCCAAGGAAGCACTATCCCAGCCAGGGCAGCTCCTTGCCCTGAGGGACTACCCTGATTCCCCCATGCTGGGCTGGCCCTGGGAGCTCTCTCCCCTCCACAGCACTCAGATATGTTTTATCCTCTCACGTAGCGGCTCCGAAGAGCAAAGCAGGGCGCACAGCACACTCTGCAGGCAAGCGGCACGGGAAGAAGCCAGGTACGTGCTGGCAGGGACAAGCTGGGCAGGACCCTGGAGCAAGCCCTGCCAGATACCACCTCCATAGCGGTTGTGCTCTTAGCTGTACTCCTAGCAGCTGTTTTGGGTGCTGTTTGTGTGGCCTCCATCAAACTGAAGCCATGGCCAGTAGGTTGGGGTTTTTTAAGCTGTTTAGACTTGTTGATCCTTATCTCAGACAACCCGAGCCACGCCACCGAACGTGCGTAACGGGGGGATGCGAGTAGCAGCTCTGCCTCGGCCCCCGGCTCTGCGCATTGAGTTTTGCCGTGCATCAAACTTTGAGGAGGGGAGAAGAGGAGAAATTTAGCAGCTACCAGCTGTCTGGTGCAGAAATAGACGCTGGCGCTGCCAGAGCGGTGTTCTTGGCTCGGCATTGTTCTCGTAGCAGAGCTGCTTGCGGTAGGGTAGGACACGGAACGGTGCTAAGCGGCAAGAAAAAGCGTGTCTCTGATTTTTCTTAAGCATCCTCAAAGAGCTCAAAACTCATCCGGCTCAAACCAGACTCTGGTCCAGTGGCTCCTATTGAAACATATAAAGGTAAGAGGAGGAAGTGCGGTGCTCCAGGGCTCCTAGTCTTTGCCCAGGTGATGTTGTCCAGCAGCCTCTGACATGGGAAGATGGGGAGGGTTTGCCTATCCGAGTCACGGTTAGCTGTATGTAGGAGCGCATCCCTAGGGTGAAACAACGTTTGGGAACTGCAGCAGCCAGAAGCATTTGAGCTGGAATTCTTTGGATATTGGTAGAAGCAGCAGCAGTTGTTTCACAGAGGGTCAAGATTACAATGGGCTCTCAGCTCCTCCTCATGCAGCTGTGAACCTTGGGGAAACCTCTGCCTTGCTCTTTGTTTCATTAAGTCTCCTCTTCCAGTCGCATGTGCATGCCAACCCACATCCTTCCCTTCCATCCCTCTGCCATCCTTGGATGTTTAATGCTAGAGCTTGGACTAAAACCCCAGGTCCAAGCCTCTCTCCTCCTCTCCGATGGCTGGGGAGGCTCAGACCTGGCTGACCCTGTCTCTGCTCACATTATCCCCTGCCCATGCTGGCAGGGACACCTCCTGCCCAAGGCAGCTAGGGTACCTCCTCTCCTCCTGCGTTACACTTTTAAACTTCCAGAAAAATCCAGCACCCTGCATCTAACACTACAAGGTAGTCATCACCCCATCACGGCAATAAAAAACAAACACAAGAAGTAAGTAAACAAATTTCTCTGGCAACAAATTAAACCTAGCTGGTTGGTTTCTAACTCACACCCAGAGCTGAGAGAGATCAACCCTGAGGACAGGAGCACTGCTTGGCCAAGCAATGGTGGCATCTCCCACCCCACCAACAGCCTTTGCAGGTTCTGCTGTGCCTGCAGCCCTGGTTCAAGCCCTCACACACTTGTCCACCATCTTCTGAAAGGCCCCAAGCAAGCCACACTTTCTTGCACTCATTTTAAGCATTTAACCTGAGAGCCACCATACACCACAACGAGCAATGATTTGGGAGGCACAACAGCAAGGGACGTGCTGAGAAGGGACACAGAGGGGGAGAAGCCAGAGAGGCAGCAGGGTTTTACCTGGACACGCAGCAGTTTCAGCTCCACTTCAGCCTCATCTGAAGGCCTTCCTATCCCTGGAGGGTCCTGCAGCCCCACCAGAACCAAACCCAGGCACCAAGCTGGGCTCTGCTCATTAATAAGGCAGCTCTTTAATTAACACCTGACTCCCCTCCACAGCCTGCTCCCATGATTAGCATTTCCTTAAGGAAACGGTGTCCTGGGCCAGCTGGGACCTGGCTCCTGCCTGTCCTCACCCCAAGGGGACAGAGCGCCCTGACCCCGCTCTGCTCTCTGGGCAACGGCTTCCAGCCCGATCCCCCCATGGCAGTGAAGAGCAGCAGCCGCTGCGCGCACTCATCCTGCCCAGCCCACCCCAGCCCTGTGTCGGCAGTGCCCAGGGTGTTTCACCCGAGCAGGACCCCCCTCCAAAGCTTCGTGGCTCCTCTCCTCTGCCCAGTGTGAGGGAGGATGCTCCCAGCCCACCTCCCCAGCTCTCTCCTCCTCTCCGCAGACTGTGAATGCTACGGCCACTCCAACCGCTGCAGCTACATCGACTTCCTGAACGTGGTGACCTGCGTGAGCTGCAAGCACAACACGAGGGGCCAGCACTGCCAGCACTGCCGCCTGGGCTTCTACCGCAACAGCTCGGCGGAGCTGGATGACGAGAATGTATGCATAGGTGAGCGCCCCGGCGGCCTTGGGCTGAAGCACTGTGACATGGGGTGGCTCATGTGGGACCTCACTTGATGGGGTGGGCTTCAGTTCAGCCCCTCTCTGGAGGGTGGTGTGTCCACCTTCATGATCCCCAAGGACAGCAGCCATTACGGTGTCTACAGCCTGCCAAGGCATCTCTTCCCTGCAAACAAAGCCCAAATAATAGCTTTCCAACTCGATTCAGATGCGTTGCTCTATCAGGAGCTGCTTGGCTCCAAAATGGGGGTGGTCTTTGCACCCATGGCTGTTTGCACTGTTGGAGCCTCCCATGAAACCATGCCCTCCCAGCCCCTTGGTCTCTAACAGCCCTCCCGTAGCACACAGCCAGCCTCTTCCAAAGTCCCCAACACCTCCCTTGGGGCATTAGCGGCCCCAAAGCCCCGAGCAGGACAGGCACTAACAGCTCCATCTCTGGCCAGAATGTAACTGCAACCAGATCGGCTCCATGCATGACCGCTGCAACGAGACCGGCTACTGTGAATGCAAAGAAGGCGCCACGGGGCCCAAGTGCGATGACTGCCTGCCCAACTACTACTGGAGACAGGGCTGCTTCCGTACGTACCTGAGCCAGAGGGACAGAGGGAGGTGTGAGATGGGTCCAAACGAGAGGGAGATCTTCAGCAGTGCCTGCTCAGGTGCCCCATGATGATGTAGGTGACCCAGGGTGTAGGGTGAGCTGACTCCAGCCATTCCTCCCAAATCTAAAATGACTTGATAGCTTTGCCCCTGGGGTTTGCAGTCACCACTGTGTTCCTTTGTCCTGGGGCTGCTCTAGCACTACAAGGGTTGGATAATTTAACCCCTAGGAGCTAGAGAAGAAAGCCAAAAGCTTCTGGTTTCTGCTGCAGTCAAGGGTTTTAACATACCCCAGATTAACCACCACATCCTTCCGTCCCTCCCATCTCATAGCCAATGTCTGCGACGATGAGCTCCTGCTCTGCCAGAACGGTGGCACCTGCTACCAGAACCAACGCTGCATCTGTCCCGTGGGCTTCAAGGGGGTCCTGTGCCAGCAATCCCGGTGCGAAGCCGACAAAAAGGACTGCGATGGTGCCCCCAGTGTGTGCGGCAGCCTTGGCACTACCCTCCTCGGGGTGCTCGCCCTCCAGCTGCGCGGCTGGGTGGACCTCTGAAGCCGCAGAGGAGGGAGCCCAGCCCAGGCACGTCACCCGAGGGACCTGGGGAGACTAAGGTAACGGGTGGCTCTGCCCACCGTCTCCTCTGCCTTCCCTCACGCTAGGACTTGCACAACGTCTTTTGGTCCACTTTCCGAGCAGAGGTATGCAGAAAATGAGGGGCTGACTCCTGCCCACGAACCCATCCCAGCAGCAGCCGGGGTGGCCGCAGCACAGAGCCGGCTGCCGAGCAGCAGCATGGGGACTGCACCAGCCCGTGCCGGGGCCATGGTCCTGCCGCCCGGCGGGGACACGGGGCCCGTCCTTCCCTCCGCACAGCAACTCTCCTTCCCTGCTCCGCACAGGGCGAGCTGGGGCCGGGGCCACTGGAGCCCTGCTGAACTAGTGCCGTGATCCAAGGGATTTTTTTTTTTATTATTACTTATTTACTTTGGTATAGGCTGGGGTGTTCTTTTTATTTTTCCTCTTCTTAGCGTCCTGTTTTGAAAGAGCCTGTCATGACAACTCCAGAGCCCCAGAACCCAACAGGCAGGGGGAGGGGAGGGAGGGAAGGGGGACTCTGGTCCATCCTTGCTGCATAGTCCCACGTCCCACCATCGGCCTGGCCATGCACATACTGTTGCCTACGACTCCAGTTGCTGCATTGGTTTTGTATTTTCATTGCTGGGTTTTGTTTTCTTGCACTTACGGAGAACGCAGGGGCCATTGGGCATACAGTACGTGAGGAGTGCAGCGTCTTACCACACATTTCCGTATAGTGTACGGTTCAAATACTTTTTTTTTTTTTTGGTAGAGATTTATTTTTGTTTGGATTAAATGTTATAAAAGAACCACAACTTAAAGGGACATTTTGCCATGAGCATTCAATTCTGGTGTATCCTCCTCCAGTAAAGCAACTATCAATTGCTGCTTGATCACCACGTTTTCCTTTCTGTGTGCACAGTTAATTACAGGTAAAGACTTATTTTTTTGATTCATAATGTCCTCCTGTGTTTTCTGAGTCACTACCAAGGTGCACCACATGGGGAGGGAGAGAGAGGTTGCCTCACCACTGAGAGCCGTTAATTATTTCTCCTAATTACTTTGCTGAACCTAGGTTAGACTACTAACCGTAGACAATGAGCAAAGCCTGAGTGATATATTAAGCTCTGGTCCTGTGTGGAAAGGCCATTTCCAAATGAGCCTGCGGCAGGAGAAGGCTGGGTAGTCCAGGGCTGCTTCTCCAAGGGGACCTCAGCTGTCCAGCCCCATGGCAGCACCCCACGGAGCTGGTGCTGTGATGCACCATTGCAGAAAAAGCTGTTTCTCTGGAGTGTCTTTAAGCAGCCACAGCCCAGGACTTCAGTATAGAGCTCACAGGGACCAGACCAACTCATTTACGGTTTATAAACATGCTGCTGTCAGAGGAAGCGTTTGCAGTCAAGCACAGAAATGAAAGAAATAGAAACCAGAGACAAGACTCACAGAGTCTTCTGAGCTGGCAGGGCCCCCCAAGGCCCATCAGCCCAACCCGTGGCCCCACACAGGACCAGCCCCATCACAGCAGATGGATGAGAACGTTGTCCAGACGCTGCTTGAACTCAGCCCAGCTCGGGGCGGTGACCACTGCCCTGGGGAGCCTGTGCCAGGGCCCCACCACCCTCTGGGGGAAGAACCTTCTCCTGATCTCCACCCTAAGCCTCCCCTGGGGCAGCTCCAGGCCGTTCCCTGGGGTTCTGTCGCTGGGCCCCAGAGGGAGGAGATCAGCGCCTGCCCCTTGGCTCCCCCTTGGGAGGAAGCTGTAGGCCGCCATGAGCTCTGCCCGCAGTCTCTGCTTCTCCAATGAAATGATGTAACTCAATCAGAACAGGAATGTCACAAAGACAAGAGCTTTAATTTTGTCACATCCAAAGATTTACTAAACCAGGAGCTGACTGAGTGGAGGATGAGAAGACGGGAGACACCCCCCACCTCCAGTTCGTCCAACTCTGGGCTAATTCTCTTGATGAGGGAGCAGCCCCAGTCACCAGCCCAGCTCTACCCAGCCCGCTGACTGCGTGAGCCAGCCCAGGAGCCCCACGCAATCCAACCCTGAGCCTCCACTAGCATTTCCAGGTCTGGTGTCCTTGCCAGAGCGCTACTCCAAGAGCTTCTTTGTCAACCTCTGTCCTGTGTCTCCGTGGTCCCATCCCTACAGCTCACCTTGCTCAGGGGGCCTGTGATGGGAGCAGCCCACATTTCAAAAGCGCCAGAGCCTGCAGCGTCTGCCAGCCTGACATTACAGATACTGTGTACACAGCCAGTGCCACTGAAACGAAGCCACCTCCGTGGAGAGGGGTGCAGTGAACTTGTACCTTGAAAAAGAAGTAGAAAACAGGAGCGAAGGCACAGGACAGATACTGTCGCACCAAAGAGCAACACAAAAATCTGGTGCGCCTGTTGAGCAGCATTTAACATCGTGGAGGAAGGTCACGGCTTAGTTAGTCCACCATGAAATAAATGAGGGTTAAATATCCTGCTGAGATTTGATCTTTGAGGGAGTGGGCTGGCACCCGCATTGTCTCCCTTTCTTTAACGCACTCGGTTGCTGGCTGCTGTTATGACACTTGCCACTTCTTTGTACTTTCTGCCCGTGATATATTTAAAATCCTCATATGTTATTACTGTTCCTACAAGTAATAGCATAGAACAGACTGTAACAAGATCAAGATCTCTAATGGTGCTTCTGGAAGGTGAAGCAACATTCTCCTTTCCCTGTACTGGTGGTTTTCTCTAGAATATTAGATTAAGCAACAGAAAATTTACTATTTCATAAAGCCATATCCCAGACAAACTCTGCACCCAGCAGATACCCAGCAAACGTGCACTTCTATTGCGAAGCAAGCAGGAACGGGCAAAACAGCAGCACTGAATTCCCATAGAAAATGACCTCAGAAGCGCACAGCGAAGCTCAGAACAGCCCATGCCTGAAGACTGCTGAAGGTGACAGACCACTGCACTACCCCTTTTTTTGTTTGGGGGATTTTCTCTTGGTTGATTTGTTGTTGGTTGGTTTGGGGGTTTTGCTTGTCTATTTTTAGGGTAAAACATCATTGGCTTCCTAACTCGGCTCCAGAGATGGTACCATCATGCTATAGACCCAGAGTGTCAGTAATGTTCAGTCCTGGACCTTCTTTAACCAAAGCCCAGTGAATAATTCTGTAACTTCAACCAGGAGCAGACAGCTGTGGTGCTAACCCTCCTGCGGCTACGCCAAAGGACACCTGAATAATGTCGAAGATGATGGGTGAGGAACCAAACCAAACCGAAAAGTTTGCCCATCACACTACATACACCATTCTTAGGCTCTTACTAGTCGTGCAGAAGCAAAGCCCTCTGTGAAATATTAACTGCAAAGGACAAACACAACATGCTTCACCTCACAGAAGAAACCAAATGGCCTTTGGGCTGTGAGCAAGAGCAGAGCCCAAAGAGGGAGTTTCCGCCTGCCCTCCTGCGGCTCTGCCTGCAGACAGGGCAGCACAGCTCCTCTTTAGGCTCACACACAGCTAGCTCCGCACGTCAGAGACCAGGACGGCGCTTTACCTGTCCAATGGTGCTGGAGAACTTGCAATCACAGAACAGGAACCGTTGCAAGACTGAAAAGAACCCCGCAAAACTTAAACCTGGTGTTTAAGGAAATAATTTAAAGCTTCTCAAAGCTTCAGCACTGCAGACCCATTAACTGCAGACAGCTGTCAGCACACAGGTGTCTACACAAAGAGAATAGAAGCGATATTGAAATAACAGGGAAAGAAACCATCACAGCAAGTACCTACACATCTGAAAGTTCATCGTCTCTAAGATAGAAACATTTGTACATCAGTTAATGCTTCCAAATGGGAGAAGTTGTCCAATAAGCTCGATACTTTGCTTGCGGAAAGGTTAACCAAAAGGTACTTCTCTTTCCGAGAACAGCCACTTGCGCTCTTTCAAGAGGTTTCCATGTGTATCCTGTCGCCAGCATTTCATGCAGTTGAAAAAGTTTTTAAATTACACTGCTGTCTGCAAAAAAGTGACCTCTTTGAACAGTACAAGTAGAGCTCTTGTGTTTTTTTCTTGTTTACCTGAAATTCTACTCCGATTTTAACTATTTAGAGTACTGAGAAATCTATACAAACAAAAGCACCGAACATCTGCCTGGCACGACAGACCGCTGCGGCCAGGCTGAGTGCGCAGCCCCAGCTGCCAGATCAAACGTTAAGCCAACAGTCCCTGGGCGTTAGAGACAAAAGGGGGGGGGGGGGGGGGGGCG
>VWZZ01004507.1:651268-686273 GCA_013399095.1 Psophia crepitans
GCGGGTACAGCTGCGCGTGGGTGGTGGGCCAATTTCATCAGTGCTTATCGTGTGTTATCTGTTGGTTTTAAAGATGAGGAAGCAGACGTCTCATCTACAAGTGGTTTATACAGAGGCTTGTGGAGGCTGGAGAAGCGAGAACCAAACACTTCCATAATAAAATTAACAGTCTCGCCAACCGATTTGGTTCTATGATTGGCTTTCGTGGAAAGTCCCAGATGTAAATAAAGCACAGCATAAAGGAAGAACTGAGCATTTTTGCTCAGAAGGAAGAGCACAACTGGGTTTTGGAGAGATTTGTATCACCATCTCCTCGGCCCTCCTGGCAGGGAGTTGGAGAATTTGGCCACTATCATGCAGAAACCGGCTAAAAATCACACGCTGACTTGAGATGCACAGAACAGCTTCAGACTGTCCTAAAGGCTCCTTTGTCGTTTTGATTCTGCAGGTGTCGTAACAAGTTTCACTGCAGGGTGAAACGTGTGAGGAAAGCCTAAACTGACCCATTTTTACCACGTAACTACCATCACTCCTGGCCAGCAACAACACTGGGCTCCAAAAGCTCCATCCCGACCCCGCTCTGTGCTGTATTGCAGGGATTAAAATAGCGACGGGAGAAAGCGATGGGATTTCTCTGTAGCAAAGGGAGTTCTTGCTCGATACCACAGTGAAATTAGTGACAAAGTTAGACAGCCACAGCAGCGCAGCCTGTCAGGCTATAAACCAAAGCTTCCTACGTTTTCACAATACCAAACACAATGTGCACTCAAACCACCTTCATTTTCATTTCTATCGCTATTTGCCAGGGAGTTGGTGGCAAATTAGTCAGACAGGTACATATGGCTGGAAGGTCTCACGTGTCAGCGCTATTCGATGTACAAGGCTGCTTAGCTTACATTTATTTGCACTAAAGAATAAGACGTTGGGCTCCTTTCCAAGCATCTTAAAAAGACAAGAAAGGAGACCTTATGTATGACTTGGGAATGGACCCGTTGTGGCAAGACTGTATTATATCATTAACATTATAAATTCCATTTACAATACAGCAGTCATTTCATCCATCATTTATTCATGCAGACCAGAGAGAGTGTCTTGCATTTTTAGGACCGTGGTTCTGCTTATCCTTGATATTGCTACAGTTGCCGGGCTGTGAATGAACAGCCCAGCTCCAAGCGTTGGCTACTCCGGTCTCTCCCTCCTACAGGCAAAAATAAACCCCAGCAGCTCACCACACCTCAGTAACTGCAAAAGAAAAAAAAAAAAAAAAGTCTCAACTCTGAAATCACTGGGGTTCCATGTTATTTTTTGGATCTCAGCTGGGACTGGGAATGTTGTTTGCCCTTGATCCCTGTTTAGTGACCACACTGCTTGGTGCACGGCAGTGCTGGGGGCCACTCCCATTCTATGGACTGGCACGAGGAATCATAGAATGGTTTGGGTTGGCAGGGACCACAAGGATCATCTAGTTCCAACCCCCCCTGCCATGGACAGGGACACCCTACACTAGACCAGGTTGCCCAAAGCCCCATCCAACCTGGCCTTGGACACTGCCAGGGATGGGGCCTCACCACCCTCACAAGGAAGGATTTCTTCCTCATGTCCAATCTAAATCCCCACTCTTTTAGTTTATATCCATCACCCCTTGTCCTGTCACTACACTCCCTGATAAACAGCCTCTCGCCAGGTTTCCAGCTTTCCTGTAGGTCCCGAAGACCAGCGCACCTTGCGCCACTCGGGCTCCTGTGCCTTCATCTGCTGGGCCCCACTGCTGATTAGTTACTGCACTCGGCTTACCCAGGGCACAGTACCCTAAAATCTCAGTGAACCCCGACCTTCTCTTGCCAGTCCTACCAGCAGGTGAGCACAGACAAGGGACTCAAAGGAGAGGCTGATGCTTCCACCGCTCTCTCAGCAGCATGGCACAGCTCTCACAGCTGCCGTTCCCAACCCAGAGGCACCACCAGCTCTCAGCATTCCTCACACCCATCCCCTACCACCACCTGAGACATTAACACCCTCCCTGCCATGCTTCCTGGGGGGGTTAATGCTCCTGCAAATGGCTGGTTCACCTCTGCCAGGTCAGTAGACATCCGCAGGTACAATGGGTGAAGTCACTGCTCCATAAGCCAGCGCTCCATAGCACAGCACACGTACAATGAAACACAGGTAAGAAAAACTGACCAGGCAAGTACCTGCTTGGCTATCATCCTTACACACACGGCTCTGGCTTGTTCTCACATCGCCACGATTTGGGGTGGTGACAAGGAAAACAATTACGGTAAACCTTAAAGGTAAAAGGAATAACCAGAATTATACTCCACCTTTACTGGAAAGCCCATTTCCTAGAGTCACAGACTGGTTTGGGTGGGAAGGGACCTCAAACCCACCCAGTGCCACCCTCCTGCCATGGCAGGGACACCCCCCACCAGCCCAGGGTGCCCAAAGCCCCATCCAACCTGGCCTTGGATACCGCCAGGGATCCAGGGGCAGCCACAGCTTCTCTGGGCACCCTGTGCCAGGGCCTCACCACCCTCACATCTAATCTAAGCCTCCCCCCCTTCAAACATTAGCCCTGTCATTGTCCTGTTTCAAGTACAGAGAATTTAAGAAAAAACAAACTTCGAACAAAATATAGTCCAACACTTACAAGAGATTTTTCCCTCTCTTAATGACATCAAAGACTAACAGTACCAGAGGAGGAACAGGGTTTGCACTGAGAACTAAGCTGCTGAACTTGGAGGAAGCACGGGAGCCTCTGTATAACACCCCGACTGCTGCTGCTTCTAAAGGTTTCTGGCACAAACTCCAAATAAACTGGTTTACATGAAGTTGAGTTGAACAGACGTTCTTTACAGATTTTTCTTTTACGCTCAGCAGAAGAGAACAAGCACTGAACAACCTCCTGACTGTCACCGGTTAAGAGATGGTATTAAATGAATAAAGCAAGTCTACCTCCCACAGCTTACCAACACTGACTGTCCATTACTACACTCAGTATTTTATAACACAATGGGAACAGCAGAGAAGTTATGAAAATTCTACCTAACCCACTTGTTCCCCAATGCAGGATACGATTTGAATCCAAGACAAGTGTTCTTTGGATTGGAGCTTGCTTGATTTTCCACGTTACGGGTACAGAAAAGGGGGGGAAAAAGTGCTTGATTAAAACTACAAACCTACTCCGAGTAGTATGTGGAGAGGGAAGAGTGTTCTAAGTGCAACAGCCCAAACATTTTTTATTCAGGAATCCACCATCAATGACACAAACTGCTAGGGCAGCACTAAGCCGCCACTGAACACTCAACAGCTCAAGTCAGATGAGTCTAGTATTAAATAAGCAAAAAAGTCTGAGCCACTGACCACGACTCAAAGCTGATTTATGGAAAAATACAGGCGTTACAAAGTGCATGGCCTCTGCGTTGTGTACATAATACAAGAAAAACCAAGTGTTAAACCAAAATTCCTTCCAGCATGTGGTAAGTATAGCTCTCAAAAGAACATGTTTTGAAATGCAGATTGTTTAAGGAGAAAGAAAACTAGAAGAAACATTTCAGAGAAATATTCTTTTGACAAAAATGTATTTAATGGCCAGAAAAGCATTTCCTCACTCACACCGTTGCCAGTTACACTTCAGTTACATCAAGACAGTTTAAATGGCTTCTACAGCTATAGGATCCTACAGCCGTTTGCACAACAGCAGCCCTTTCAACGTGCTAAGTAGAAACAGCAGGCAGGTCAGCACAGCCCTGCCAAGACAAGCCAAGAGGTTTGAGAGATGACAGTATTTTAAATACTCCCGTTAACATAAAGGGAGATAATGCTCAGGGAATGGATTCTCTGGTGGGGGAGTGACCGCAACATCCAATTCCTGACGGTCAGATTCATTCGAGCAGCCTGCCTTCCCACACGAGGCACACAAACGTCAAGGGGCAGTCACAGCAGTCCTGGAAGTGCACGTACTGCTGACAAGAGAAGGTCAGGGTTCACTGAAGCGATTAAGATTGCAGCAGAACAAAAAACTACAGCTAAACATTGCACATACTCTCATTTCACTTCGCAGGCATCTCAAAGATTCTCCCCTATTACCTCAAAATGCGCTGTACCACGCAGCACAGCGAGCAGGACAGTCACAGATAGCAGGACAGACAGACAGCAACTAAAAGCCTCCCAACACACCAGTTATTACCAGTAAAGCACATCTGTTCTGGGTTTGGATGCGTTAAGGGTGTTTTACTGGGAATTACAGTGTTTTGTATGGTAAGGCACTTGTATGTCACCGAGCTGGATGGCATGTACCTCTTTGGCAGTGGGTTAGAAGGACAAAGCTCACACCAACCACTGCGAAGGATGTGTCGGGATGGAAACGTAACTAAAGGTTATGGCTGAATTCTGGCCAGAGAAGTCTGGCAGCTCATTTGCCCAGGGAACGCCACTGCCACTGGTTAAGTCAGTCAGCAAAGGACAGCAGGACAGCACCCGCTTCACAGCAGGCTGTATTTTAACACAGATGCACAGAGACAGCAACCTGGCCCACTCGTAAACACCCCACTTGTATTAACAGAGCGAGGAGCTGCGTTCTGCGGCAGAAGCGTGCTAGATGATTCTCCACACAAAATTCTGTGCACATGAAACGTTGCTCTTCACCTCGAGACAGAAAGAGAAAGGGCTGTTTCACAGGGACCCAAAGGCATTCTTAGTAGAAATGATTCCACTTTTATTGTGAAATGTTCTGATGAGAGGAAGGCTTTCTTAAAAATAGTTTGTTTTTTCCCCCCACACCCCATTCTTACTGGTTATATTTATCCATGAGCACAGTGGAAAGAATCCAGTAGTAACACCTAGAATAAACCGCATACCTTTTTGTCTCGTAGATCTCCAAAAGATCTATACAGAGAAACTCAAGTGTCATTACCAGTAAGCGTTAACTAGATCTTTGATTGAAATTCCACAGTGCTGTCGATCATTCCTCACATGGACTCACTGGGACCAAACAGACCTCGTAGGCTTTAATCTGCTGTTTGTGTTGCCACTGCAACAAGAAAATCCAATGGATAAAGCAGCAGCAAGAGCAAAACTCAAAGCACATTTGTATAAATGAAAGCTCTTCCATTCCTATAAAAACAAGCAATAAAATATACAAAATAAGCAGAATTCTCTCCAGTCAACCAACGTACATCTGCCTTCAGTCTTTCCTGAGGCACTAGTGGAGCATGAGGAAGAATCACTGCTACCACACATTCAACATTCACTCTTTGCTATCAAATAAATTAAGACTTACTAGTGCAAAGGGAAAAAGAAGTCTAGCTGTTTTTTTCAGAATTTGTTTGTTGTTTGCTTTTTTTGTTTGGGTGTTTGGTTTGGGGTTGGCTTGTTGGTTTGTTTTTTTTTTGCTTTTCTCTGGTTCTTCATAAAAAATTACGTAAGAAATTAGCATTTGCACAAGAAAACAAGCAGCTATATATTTGCCAAATTAAATCTTAAAATAATTTTTATACTGTACAAATATACATCAACATTTACAACCTTAACTTCCTAGATGACAAAATTCACTGCTCTTCCAAGCAATGCAGCTACCCAACTTTTCTTTTCAAAAGCTCACAGCCATCAGCTGTCAGGTGTAAAGTCCTCTTCACAGTCAGGGGCAGGATGGGAAAGAGATGGTTCTACTGATAGTAGTGGTACCAATGTAAGGGAGTTCCAGGTGTACTAAATTTAAAACAAAGTCCTTGCTAGACAGAAATCCAGGAATAGATTTTCAGTAATGAGCCAATATTGAAGTCAGTGAAAGGTCTTTCTTCGCTTGGCAGTGTTTGAGTCTCTGTTATCTGGCGGTTCCTCTGATGTTCTCCTCGTTAAAACGTGATGGTCTTTGTTCCACTTACTGCTAGTACTTTGACCTCCTTCACTGCGGGCTTTTGAACTGCTTTTTGATACAGACGCTCTCCAGTCACCCTCATGCCGAGCTGCATAAGGCGACGTGGAAGGGACACTGCATTGTCCTGTTCGCTGGGGCTTCACAGAAGTTTCTGTTCTGGAAATGTGATTCCTGGCAGCTGAGGACACACCGGCACCTTGCTGTGACGTTGATCCTGGATTTCTCTGGGCTGCCAGACTGCTGTCTTTTGAGGCCTGCTCCTTCCCTTTTGTTTCGGTTCTGCTAGCCATACTTGCCAGTCGTGGGTCCCGTGGTTTTTCTTGATCAGCAGGAAGCACTGCAGTCTCCATGGGTGCAGAGGCACTGCCTCTCCTGGAGTCTGCAGCTGGAGCCCCCTGCGGCTGCTGTGGCCTCATGCTTCCTTGGGACACTGTGTGGCCAGCGCCTGCGGCGAGATCCCGCGAGCTGCTGGCCTCCCTTGGATGTACAAGCTCAGCCTTCTTGCTACTGGAAGAACAAGGCTGTGACAGAGGAGACTTCTGTGTCTCTGCTTTGGTTGGGGGCTGTACCGTTGTCCTGAGCTTCAAAATCTTAACAGCATCTTTCCTGTAGCTTTTTTCTGATGTCTTGATAATAGCACCTCTTCTCTGAGCATCCTGAATCAATTCATTCCAGTCTTTATTTTCCTTTAAAAATAGACAAATGACACCCCCCCCCAAAAAAAAGAAGCCAGTTATCCAAAAGAAATCAGCACAAATGGACAGAGGTGTCAGAGGATGCACAACCCCTTTAATCAAGGTACCTGACACAACTGTCATGGAAACCACTGTTATGTTCCTTCTGGAATGGAAGAATCTTATGTTTCACTTGCAAAACAGCAATAGGCACTCTGGCTGCTGTAACACAGGGAAGGTACTTTCAACCATCAGTGAGCTACTACTTAAAATGACAATTTCTATATTTATGAAGGCCAGTAGCGTTCTCTCACACAGGGAGTGAAACAGGAGCATGGCTTTAATGCCCTCTAGCGGTGTAGTTAACCCCCCCCCCCCCTTGGAAAACGAATAAAAATCAAGTTCTGTAAGGCATTAAAGTCTATTCAAGAGCACTCCCTACACATTCAGTGGGCCTTTACAGTCCCCCAGATCTGTAAGGTCTGTTTCAGAAACACCCATTTCAAAGAGTACAAGCAAAGACTATCCTCAGAAAAAACATAACTGCACAAAGTAGTGTCAGAAACAATCATGTGAAGATCAAGGGAATGTTTTGGGGTGGTTTGGTTTTTTAAAATCATTTTCCTTGCTCAAGTGTCCAGTGACACCTGCAATAGCTGGAGGAACAGTAAGGATCAAGCAGGAGTGTCTTTCTGCCATCATCCTATGTTACCAGTAGAGAGATTTTTCACACACACACAGGGCCACCACTTGAATTGTGTTACAATTTAGTTACTAAAAATATTGTGAGAGTAATGTCTACATTTCCTTCTTGGAAGCAAGGAAAACAGATTTTATTTTGTTTTTAAATAAATTAAAAAAAAAGCACCTTTATGACAGTTACAGTCAAAGCTTTCAAAGAGAATCCTTCAGAGGCCTGGACTGTACTGATTTAACACCACTCTAGAAAGGAGTCCCCTTTCACAGACTGGAGCAGCCTGAGGGCAGTTTTTACTTCCCCAGCCCTGACCTGACCTAAATGGGTGGATCACAGAAGATGATTTGATTAACATTGTACCTACCATGAGCGTTTTCAGTCTTCCAAGGATGAAGAGGCTGAATCTGGCTCTGGTAATTGTAACATTCAGGCGCTGAAGGCTTGCCAGAAACCTAGGTGACAAGACAAAACTAAGCTCGTAAACTGCTTCTTCCAAGAGGCTTAAGTGTTACGAGAAAGAGAGGTAATATTCAATTTCAATGAAAAGAAGATAACAGAAACAGTTACAAAGAAGGCAGCAGTTTGTGACCCATTCCCAGATCCCACTGCAGCAGCCCTGCCTTACATGATGGGCTTTGCATGAATTGTTTTCTTTCTTTCATCACTCTGATTCCTTACAGGGAATTCCAGCTCTTTCCAGCTCTTGCCGTTGATGTTTCCTTTCTTAGAGCAAATCCCCTCTTAATGCCAACCACTGCTTCCTTAAACGTTCCTCAAAGTACAGAAGACATCAACCTCACTTCACCTATCAAGACTTTAAGCTTCTTTTTGACTTGAACTGAAATAGATTAATAATATTTGGCATGATAAATGGAAATTTTTTCTACTGAAATACTGAATGCTGGGCATGAATATTTTATTTTAAAGGTGACCTGCACGGGAAGCACACGAAGGAAGACTTTTGCTTTGTCATGCTTCGAGAGTGAGAAGTATAGAACTGCAGAAGAAAGTCTGTATTTGCACTATGAAAACTATCCAGTCTGTTTTTGTGGGATCACAAACTAAGGTACTGAAACCTAAACAAACACGCGCTTAGTGTGTTCTTAAAGGTTTATTTCTGTTAGGGCTTATTTACCAAAGCTCCAGAAATGGTTTGTGTAACTAATATCAACTATTTCCTCTCTAATGAAAAAGCTCCCCAAATGCACAGTTTATTCCATACTAACAAAGTCTGCAATACAAAATCAAGTCCTTGCACAACTTAGTTTGAACAGGTCCAACATCAGTGCCTGGTCATAGCACGGAGACCTGCTCTTCAGCAAAGTCACGACCCCTGCAGTAACACTACAAAGGCCCCTAAACCACCCCAGAATTTGGACAGTGTGGGGAAAAGACAGATAGGCAAGAAGCAGACCAGGGGAGTGGATCCAGCAGCACAGATATTATAGTTCTTTAGGGTTTTGGGTAGGGGCAGGGGGAATAGATCTTCAAAGACTATTATATATTCCCACCAGGTTTTAAAGCTGAAAGACAACAAGATTATTTTCTCACAAAAAGGAAAAGAAGAAAAAAAGTCCTTTGTCATTTTTTGGAGAGTTTTCTCTTCCCTTTACAAGTTTCTTTCAGAGTAAATTTAATGCTGGACTAACAACCTTGGAGACCAAAATACTTTGCTCAGCTACAAGATCATAGGTAAGGATAATGCAAACTTTCTCATCACACCTTGACCTTGAAACAGAGATGTCCAAGTCATCAGTATGAACAGCTTCTAAGGCATTGCACTGCCAAAGCTTCAACACATAAACCTTCACCACAGTAAGCTGGAGAATTTTCTTCAAAAGAACAGATAGGGGTTAAATTCTGTGTCAGCCAAAAGAACTGGCAGCTTCCAGCTGCCTTCAGTTTCCCAATTCAATCAACCAGATTATGAAATCTCTAAAAAGCATTACTGTTGTTTACTACAGGATTTGAAGTCTTTCTCTTCCCAAAGTAGCATGGATCAGCACAATAAAAAGCCCTTTATCTAGCAATTAGTAAATTCGTATCAGAAAAACCCAGGTAGCTTAGCGAAACCTGGTATGAAGAAACAAAGATTTTTGTTTATGTGAGCAGACTTCCCATAGTTTAACTTAAAAGCCAACGAACTATACAGAAGCATATTTCCACTACCTTTTTTTAAACTAAAATGATCCATAAGTTACAGAAACAAAGCGACGATTGCTGTAGTGGTCTGGGGGTAAACAGCACACCCAGTATCTAGTTCTTTCAGTTTCAGGCAGGACAAACCCATATAAAATTATCAATCTGCAATCTTGAATCAAGACTTCCTGCAAATCTCCTCCTTAGAAGGCAAGCACATTCAACCACAAATCACAGATGCAGCTCACCTGCATCACACTCCTAGCCATGTACATAACTAGTTAACAACACTTTTCCAGACAGAATGCTGTATTAATAGAATAACAACAAACAGAAAATGGATTTCATTTCAAGAGAACAGTACTCAAAGTTACAACATACATTAAAAGCTACAAGAAAAATAACTGCTGCAGTACTAGTGCAAAGAGCCAAGTTCCCCAGGCCAATCCTGCCCAACCAAAACAGCGACAGGCTAAGGCAGCCACCTGAATTCATCAGCATGCAATGCAGAGCACAACACTTAACATTTCCATGGCCCTTTGTTCAGAGATCTCAAACCAGTAACATTAACTCATGCATTAAGATACCCTTTAATTTGCTGGCTGTGGTTACTCGCTCTCTAATAACTGTCTTAGAGTCACTCTATTTTTAGTATGACCAGTATCTAGAGTGTCATTGGAAGTGGGACTTGCAAATCATAGAAGAGAAACCTACCCAATTGACCCCTTAGTGCTGTTTGCCCGGACGCATGTCACTATGATGCAGTCTTTCTCTCGTCCCTGGAATGCATCCACCGTGTCCACTTCTCCCGGGCTGCCAAAGAAAGAATTAGCAAGCTGTTAAATTATGCCAGTTGAATTTTCAAACAATACACTAATGCAAATAGCCTACACACTATCCTGAAGGATCAACTATCAAAATAATCCAGGATAAATTTCTGTTTCAGAGTATGAAAAGATTCAGATGTAGGAACCTAACGCTAAATTTGCTTTTCTGAGGCCAGCATCATTGTTGCAAAGCTGTTCAAGTTCACGTGGTTTGGAATTTTAGGTTTTCTTTTAAATCCGCTTTATTCAGAACAGCAATATAATCAAAGCATGTATACGAGTAATAATTAAGGAATGGTTCAAAGAGGTCATGCCTGTTTTAAGCAAAAAGGCCTGCACACTCCCTTCACAGGTGTAAGTACAGATTTTGGTAGTACAGGAAAAAAATTGAGAGTGTTTGCAATTATTTTAGGAGGATAAACAAAGGACTAGCACGCAAGAGTCAAGTCCTGTTTGAAACCTCACAGTTTCTTTACCTGTTATTCTTAAACACTTTGTCCAGCTGTTCCTGAATTTTCTTTTTCTGTGCACTGTAAGGGGTGATTATTCCAATGCGACGGAGACCTAGATCCTTCCTTTTTTCTTTAATTGTTCTAATTAATTCCATGACCAGCTTCACTTCCTGGGGGTTACTAAAAGAGCTGAACAAGACAGAATGGAAGAAACATTATAGGAATGTTTGACAGCTCTTTCAAATTCAATGCTTCAGCTAGATTTCTAGGGAGACTGCAAGTCAAACCCCCCCATCCTGAACTTCTTGAACAACTACTCCTTCATGTAGAGGCTCAAGGAACTTTGCAAGCAGGCCCCACAACACTGAGAAGTGTTAGCAGTGGAAGGCTGCACTTCAGACTCCCTTTAAAACTACATAGCTCAGTTTTCCTTACAGGATAGGCAAAAAGGAAGGACTGAGCCTGCCACCTTCTGGAATTACCTCAGCATGCAGCTGTGAAAAGAAAGTCACTGCTAAAAATTCAGTAAATCTGCAACTCAGACTGTTACTAGTGTTAGCAGAGACTGTAAGCATTCACTAGTATCTAGCAGATAGTTAAACCATGGTCAAAATCAGTTTCAGATAAAAAAACTAAACCAAAAAAGACATTTAACACTTGCTTTTAGTAAACAAGATTTTTGTAAAATTAAAATCAAGTTGAAAATGCAGTTCTGACTACTTAATGCATAATGGGAACAACAGAGGACAGAAGAGGACTCTTCTGCAGGTAATAAATTCACAGCAAATCTAAGATGTGACAGAGCAGAATGCAGGACTTACTCATTGTCTCGCTCCTCACGACCGTCTCCTACATCAAAAATAAGGTAGGGCTGGAACGGCCACTCTGAAGAACATCTGTTCTCTTCTGTTGCTCTGTAAATAGAATTTCTGTATGGTTACTGGGTGTTAAGAACTGATACTGCATTTATTTACACCATGATTTGCAAACACAAGCAACTTTCAGCTCTCCCCCTCAGCCCCGAGTCCTTAATTTTCACTGGTACCTGCATATACTGAGGCCTGAAAAATGAACTCTAAGCAGCAACTTTAAGTGATCTACTTAACTTGTGTGTCACAGCCAGCACTAACAGTAAGCATCTTGCCCTCCCCACAACCTCAAGAATTTTTAGACTCTAAAGAATATCCTGATACAAAAAGGCTTCTTTGAAATATCCCCTGCTCAGAAAGGAGAACAGAGAGCTACTCACTTGTCAGTCTTTAGAGTCCTGCCGTAAACATAATTGGATGGGAAGAGGCAGATGTCAGGGTGCATCCTGTACTGCACAGTCAGCTGCACAACTGGCAGGCTTCGTAAAACATTCTTCTGTACTTGCTCCTCCAGGTGCCTGTGGAGGCGTGCCATCAAGGACTGATCGTAGCCATATTCCTGAGCTTTCTGCCAGAGGGAAAACATGACAGTGACTCCTGGAGAATTAGGTCTCAAATTAAACACAGGAATTTGCTTTTGGACTTCAAACTATTCGGTATTTTCTTTTAAATTTCTAAATCACTAACAAAGTGACAGTTACTTGCACTTCTATTTGGTTACTCTTATTATTTCAGTAAAGATCACCTACATAAATCTGAATTTTTGTCAGTGTAGTCTTCAGCAAGACAATTTTCCTTTGTGAGTCACAACATAGTAAAATTTTAAAAACACCAACAATAACAGAAAGCAAGATCTTCCAGGTGGGATCTCGTTAAACAAGCACACAGCCTCCAGATAATTTACCCTTCCAGAGAAGCCAGTCCGTGTTTCCTCCTCTATCAGATGTTTACAACAGCCTTCCTTACTGTTGGATATAAGAAAGCGCTCCTCCACGTTCACCCCTAGAACACATCTGTAGGCTGAGGAAGTCCCCATACAAACAGGCAGTCTTCATCCTCCATTCCTTAAGGAACGTGACACTCTGAAGCTCACTCGAGGAAATAAGAGCCTGCCGCAAGACAGTGTCCACTGCAAACCAAGTGCTGAGTTGTGCTGAAGTTTGCGTTGCCAGAGCAATTCTTGACAGTGCATGAAATCCGTTCCAGGCTACACCACAAAAGTCTATAGAGGCTGCACTCACACATCTGTATTAGCTTTATTCACACAATTGTGTGTTGATACGGTCTCCGTATAACGGAGACTAAACATGGCAGAGTAAAAGTTATCATCTGATATGCATCATGATCTGACATCCAAGTGTCTTTTTCCTTTCCTACATAATCTAGATAGATACTGTTCTTATACTACATAGCACAAAAAAAATACAGTTTGAACACTTACTACTGATTTTACAGTAGGAGGGAGCTGTCTGGGATCTCCAACAAGGACAAGTTTATTACAGCGATGGATCAATGGAATCAGTGTTTCAACCTCACAGGACTGCCCTGCCTTTTGTATATGCAGACAGGAGAGAAAAAGTTGTAAGCAGAGGAGGGAAGTACATTAAATTTCCTGTAACAGTCAGAATAACTCAGAAATGCTTTTTAAGGTTTCAAAACAATCAGAAAACACACCAAAAAAACCACAAAGAGAAAAATGCTTTTCTCCCCAATAAAAAACTCCAAAGAGATTTTTCTTTTATTATTAAATACGCAGAGCTCTCTCCGCACACAGAGAAATATAACTCAGCAATCTGGAAACCTCTATAGCAAGAGCCACACTTTAGCCTTGATTTTTAAGCAAGAGCTGTCTGCCGTTAAAGCACCAAACAAGTCAGAAAAAAATACGCAATTAAAAGTTATTCTTTCTTCTTATGACTCCACGTGGCAGGACAAGCTGGTCATTGGTGAGAAGGTGGGGACGTGGCAGTCAGACCCCAATACGTTACACCAACAGCCAAACAGTCACAGGCAGCTTAAGCAGAGAACTAGGCAGACTGTTAGAGGAGAAACGTATCGTAGTTCTAAATAGCTTTACTGACCTCATCCACAATGACACAGCTGAAAGGATCAAGTCCTTGCCGCCAAAAAGACGACTCCAGCAGACCTCCTCCACTTGTGCTCAGTGTGCAGCAGATGATGTCGGACTCCAGGATGATATCTGCCTGTACTTTCTGAGAGTGCCCCCGAACCTTCGAGTACAACAGGACACCATGTTTCCTCTTCCCCTTTAGTTTTCTTGAACCACCTTCAAGCAATTTCTAACTGTCTGGACAATTCTAACTGCCAAACAGATCCAGCATAATGCATCATCCCAGGGAAACTATCTCCATTATTACCAATGAAAGTCACAAGCTGGCTTAACTGAAGTGTTACTCTCACTTTAAGTCACACCACCTTTGAACTGGCAAACTGGAAGGAAGTACTCCTTTATCTCCACAGCTACGCAATCTAGACACAGTAACTGCGAGCAAAGTTTCGCTTGCCATCATATTTGTGACTCCAAGCCTCCATAATAGTCTGCATCTATTTGTTAAAGATGAACCTTCATTAATCTTATGGTTCGTGCTAGTCAGCCTTAATTACTGGGTTTTCTCTCAGTGCCTATTTTCACTTTCAAACTTATCTCTTTCCACACACATAAACAATTCTTCCAGCTGATGCTCTATTTAGAAATGTTTAAAAGTATCTCAGTCCCAGTAGGACTGTAAGGGGTGTGAAAATGTTGATGAAGATACATCCTAGAAAATGAGGATTGTATTACCTGCTTTGCTAAATATACTTTTTTTAAAAAAAAATAACTATAAGAGTGAATACTCCCATCTGGTTTTAATTTTTCCCCCCCATATGCCATGGAGTATACCTGGAGTTCACACCGGGCTGTCCATAACTCGCTCTGCTTACGATCTTCAGCTGTTTACATACTACTTCATAAATACTCCCAGCCACATCAAAACCAAATCTCCACCACAATTAAAGGACACCAAGTATATAAATAGATTAGCCAAGTTTATTAGAGAGCTGCCCTAAAGATAAAATCCTACCTCCTTTAGTTGAGAAGCAAGCTGTTGTCTCTCCTTTGAAAGTCTGCCGATTTCATCATCTAACACTTGACTCTGGATGGGGGCACATGGGAGGGAAGAGAACCCACAGAAATATCAGGAATAGTTAACACACATTTCCCATATACCTTTTTTCCTCCCATGCCCTAATTAATTTCCTAAACATTTAGACTTGTTCAGACTGTCTTTTAACACCAAACATCTGAAAAAGCTGATCAGTTGCTCAGAAAACAGCCAACCTATTTAGAATTTCCATACACAATACTACACTCTTCTGTGCAACCGGGAAAGTGGCTTACCATTGAAATCTATAATTTGAACACAAACACCGCATTTTTAGTCAAAGAAAATGGAAAACTTGTGTAACATACCCCAATATCGCTGACTGCAAGGTATCTTACTACTACCAGTTAAACAGAGTTTTGAAGTACCCAAGTTAAATCATTATTTCATAATTACGCTTACACTGGTGACAGACCCAAATGAAGACTACTGAACACCAGAGCAAGAAGTGGCACGACTGACCTGCTGAAAATATCTGTATAAATACACAAAAAATATTCCTGATGTCAAGTTCCTCATTCCCTTTCACGGTGCTAACAAACACTTCCATTAGTTGAAAATGCAGGCAAAGAGACAGTTACTGTTTAGAGATGGCATTAAGATGAAGAGTTCTTTACTCTTTGTATTCAGTTACGAACACAAAAAGAGAGACACAAAGAGGATTAAAAATACTATTGTCTTCCTACCTCCCTCTTCTCACATCTGTGCATGGCTCGTTGACGAGACAGCGCATCCAACTGTTGATCCAGAGCTGCTTTTTTCTTCTGAATATCCTGGTCACAGTCAGCTGGCTTTCGTTCTATAATAAAACAAAAAAAAACATACACGAGGAATAGAAAAACTGTGTTCCAATAACACTTGCACTCAGTCACACATCTTAAGTTATAAAGAACAAATGGACAAACTTTTTTTTTGGTTGCATTTTCCCTTTTTCCATTGAGGTCTTATCTTGTAAAACGAAGATAATGAGGCCTGGTTCCAACTGTAGCTCTCAAATGCCGCAGAGTCACATTGCTTACAAATGATGGCTTTAATATGCATTTATTATAGCTCCTTTAAAAAACACACAAGAAGTCATCTTGCTTATTACTTTGGTTTTGCTTAGATTTTAGGCCACATGTAAGCTGACACTTTCCCATTGAGACTGAGAAAAACAATGCTTATGAAGCACTGTTGCAGAAAAACCTTTTCCCAGCTCTTCCTTCTTAAAGGATGCATATTCCCAAGTGTAAATCATCATCAAGCTCTTAGAGAAGACTGATGAAAAATCCAATTTGCATGTTACTTACTCATTCTGTGTTCAACTTGTTTATCCAGGCTAAATCCCCGCACTTCACTGTTGATTGCTTTTTCAGCACCAAGTCGCACTAATTTGATATCACCACAATTTCCTGTTTACAAAATCAGAATCAATATACTTTTAGATTGCTCCAATCATCTCTGCACTTTGGTATGAGAGGAAAAAAAATTTCAATATCATGGCTATCAAACAAGGCGCTTCCGTTTCTGCTTTTCAGGGGTTTGCAACAATTTACTTGTGCTTATCTAAACTCAGCTACAAAATAAATCGGTAGTTTCAAACTCAAAGCAAAAAAAAAAAGATGTTGCCTAAGTTCTAGTAGTGGCTAATACTTATGAATGGTATTTTGAATTAAAGAAGCCTGAGAATAAGAGGTATTTCTGTATCTAAGTTAAACTACTGAGTACCATCAGTAACACAGCTGGCAAGCCAACAGCGAATTAACATTTGGTTATAACACAGATTTCCCCCCCCCACTGCTACATAGTAGATGCCTTGTTCAGAATTCATCTACTCTGTATTAGTCACAAAATTTTCATCACTGTTTAGCATGATTTGGAACAAAACTGGACTTCACTGATCAAGGTAAGAGGTCTGGTGTTCTAATCTTTAAGGAGTACTTAAAAACTGGTGAACTGAAACCGACGCTGTACGGAAAGGGTCAATGTCTATATAAAGACAAAGTGCAATTTATTTAAAAACTATAATACCCCTTTTAGAAAAGCACATTAAAATTAATAACAGTATGAGGATCTACCAGTCATATTCTGAAAGACAAAACTGCTGCTTAGAGTAGCATCTAAGTATTACATGAAATCAACCGTGCCAGTTTCTCCTTCAGGTTTTGTCTATTTAACACATGAACAGAATTTAAAATAAACCATACCCAAAGGCTCCCGTTTGTTTTGGCATTTTTCCTTAAATGCAACGATGATCTTTTTCATGAGTTCATCAACAGCAGCATTTGATGGTGCACAAACTAGAAAACGGTTTGGCTTGATCCTGGAATTTGTTTTTTGAGTTGCTTTCTCATTCCTAGTGTTCTGTAGATTAATTAA
Organism: Psophia crepitans; assembly: GCA_013399095.1. Classification (NCBI taxonomy): domain Eukaryota; kingdom Metazoa; phylum Chordata; class Aves; order Gruiformes; family Psophiidae; genus Psophia; species Psophia crepitans. The sequence continues at coordinate 668,324 of VWZZ01004507.1, forward strand.
CAATAAACCAAGAGAGGCTCTTTAGATTGTTTTCATTCATGACTTAAAAGCCAGACTGTATGTTCATTGTAATCAGCACGCAGAGCGCGGTGACTACTGAATACCTCCTAAGGCATGTCTTACAGTGAGTAAGAAGTCAAACCATTTAATACTATTTGCATAAATTCCCTTCAACAATGTATTAAAGAACGTTAAGGGGGTTTTTAGTAACGAGTGTTTATGCTACTGATTGCGCATGTTTTCTTGATTTTAAAGTTCCATAAAATAAGTGCCTTCCAAGATGCCCAAAAGGCATTCTTTCCACTTTCATACCCTAAATAAAGTCAGTTTAATGAATTCCACCCCGAGTAACAACCAATACTACACTTCCATTTAGTTTAAGTTATCAGTGACTTCCATCGGGAAACCAACCACCAGCACAGGACGATCACATCACATTCACTTACTTGTCTCAAGACACGGAACAGAAGCCCAACAATAGTTTTTGATTTCCCTGTTCCAGGTGGTCCGTGAATGAGGCAGATCTTGGGAAGCCCTGGATGTTGCTTTACCATGGCATAAGCTGTCTCTATGGCTCTCTTTTGATCTTCATTGTATTCGTTCATATCTGGTGCCTGAAAGAATAGACAGGGAAAAAAATAATTAATTACTTCATGTTGATCAAACCTCCCATGTTCATTTTAGATATTTTCAAGAATGTCTCCCACCCCTCTAGCTATGACTGAAACACTTGAAGGGCATGGCAGCTTTTGATTGTAAGTTTGCTCTAGAAAAACATCCAACCCTGACTCAAGAGGTATAATGAAAGTTTCGTTTATTCTACACACCTTTATTTTGCATTACCTTTTCCATACTACGCCTTATTTCCTGAACAGACACACTTATTTACTGAACAGGAGAAAAAAACTGAACGCTGCTTAAAGTGCACTGCTAGTCTCTATTGTCAATACAGCAAACACACCTGAGCAAATTCAGACTCTATCCACCCAACCAACCAACTCTGAAGAGCAGAGTGACTCTATACTTTTGAAACTTGTCTGTCTGCACAAACACCATGCAAAACCAGTTTTGCAAAGCTCATTAAATCCAAATGCCCATTTCACCATCCCTATCACATCTAACTGCCAGACTTACAGCACGTTCTGAAGCGATGGGCAGATCTCTTGGACAGAAGTCATTGTAACTTGGATTTATGATGGGTTTAGCCAGGGGACTCCTGCTCAATAACAACAGACCTTTGAATGTTCGGTGTGTGGTCACCAGGGAGCCAACCACCACACACTTCACTAGCTTATTTATGAAGAACGACAAATTGCCTCGAGTTTTCACAGAAAGATGGCAGACTGTATGCTGTTCCTTTTGTCCTATTAAAGGAGGGGAGGAGGGAAGATAAAAAGAAACACCACAAGTTGTTAATTTAAAGAATATCCAAACGTTAACTGAAAGATACTCAAACAGGTCACTCAAAGAATTCACCTGAACCAGGCGATGCCTTCTATTAGGGAGCCAACAACTAATTCTTGCAAAAACCCCAACCTCTCAAAAACCTAGAATTGGGAAAAAACTTCACAAAAAAATCCTGACACACCAGCACTCTGGAAAACAACTCAGATCACTGTTTTAATCAGGCAGCATTAATCTTGATACTCAGTAATTCACAACTTCAGTTCCAGAGGACAGTGAAAATTTTAGTCAGTGAGACCACTGAAGTTCAAGGCACTTCATGCCTTACAGTAACACACTCCTGAAGATGTATGCAGAGCATGTACTCATCATTAGCTCCTGTTCTTACACAAAGTATTAACGTCCATATTGAAGGAAGTCCCTAAAAAAATGCATGGCAAGGAGGTCTGCAGCTTCAGTTCCTGGCTTTTTACAAAGCTTCTAGCATAGAAGAGACATGTAACAGAGGAAAAACAATCCCACTCCCTCTGAGGCAAGTGGTATGTTACAACAATCAACAGCCAGATATGAAGAAGCGTTTTACGGTACCAAGAAGAGTCCCCCCTTTTATTTCAACCCCATTTACTTACTAGTTGAACAGCCAGACATACGAGAAAATCGTGTCACAAGACCAACATGATTCACTGTATGGTTCTCTATCTCGCTTTCTTCCCTAAAGGTGTCTTTTTTCTTCTGGACCACTAAAAAGACTAAGTCATCCTCCTTTGGATGAAGTTGCCTTGCCAAATCACTTTCTCGAAAATGAGCTATGGAAAATACATTTTAAAATTAGAACATTAAAAGGAAAATGGTTACAATTACTTTCTGACTAGAAAAGTACTACGATTAACATATTGCATATACTTCAGTAATACCCATCTGTTAACTTTTAAAGGGATTAAAAGCTATAGAAAAATAGCATAAAGAGTTTTAACTCCATCCTGCATTCTTAAGCCTGAACACAGCACTATATAAACACAGAGCAAGTCAAGGACTGTTTTATTTACCAAAAGAAGCTGAAACAAAATCCAAAATGAAATGGAAACTACTCAAACAGCAGTAACTTTTTGTACTGAACACTTAAGGCACAAATTCCCTGCAAAATAAGTATTTCCATTATGTGCTTTCTGTAAAATAGCAAATTCAAGATTCCTTCTGTATTTAAAGCAAATAAAAAATTCTATCTTTAAGTGCTAGCTTATTATAAGGCATTGTCAATGTGAAAATTAGAAGAAGGTTTTATAAAAGAAACCCAAAATTCTTACCTGTAAAATCTGCTGTATTCAAGTCAGCACAGAAGTTCTGTAAGTAGAAGTAGTAACTCTTCTCTCTTCCTCTCTGGTTTTCTACCCACTCTTGTGCTATCTACATGTTGGAAAGTAAAAGCTAAATAAAAATACTTTGAAGGGTTTAGTGTATCAGAAGAAGAGCTTCTGACTCAAAGGGCAAACACACATAAAAGAAAGCTAACAGATTGTCCAGTACAAGACATCAAAGAGTCTTGCACATTTTTTTAATATACACATTACATAACACACACACAGGGCAAACGAAGCGCCTCCTTCCCATCCACTTCTTGCTTAATGCGCTTCCTTACAAAACTCTTCAAAACAAATGTGTATCTTTCCTGATTGCATTTTCACCTTAAAATACCAGTATTATCCTGGTTTTGACTTCATTTTCTACCTTATTTCTACAGAAGTGATGTGATGACTGAACTTGAAAGCATGCAGACTTTAAATGAAGGAACACTGCGTTTTCTCACTGTTAAACCATAAACTATTAAAGCTAAGCTGTTTGGAAAGAAATACTTCTCAGATTAACCTACCCCCTCACATAAGTTCCCAACATAAAACATTAAATTCTTACTCTTTCTACAGACACTGTCATAGAAAGGCCTCAGTTTCTTAAACAAAGATTTCTGGTTTAAGCTTTATGTGCTATAAAGAAAGATGAACCACTTCCTTTTTTCCTCCTTTTGCACATATTGAGTATGTGCACCCAAAAAAAGCTTCACTGAGGTAAATAACACTGACAGTCCCCAATTTTAAATATAACTGTCCGGATTATTTCCCCAAAATCATTCCTGTATTCAGGTCTGCATCTAAACATTTTCAGAAGGTAAACAGAGGACATAAAACAGTTTTTAATCTCTCGATAAAATTTACTAGGATTGACGAAAATAAACCAAGAGGCAGATGGCTACTTACTGTTTCAAAGGCATTTAGCATCATCAAGGGAAAAAACGTATTAAAATAGTCATTGTATCCCTGAAACTGGACAGGAACAGCAGCTACTACAGACTGCAAGAGATCACTCGGTGGTCCAAACTGGCTGGAGCTTGCAAACATTTCGTATGTCCACTTTAGGACTTCATTAATAAAAATACTATGATCACGCTGCTGAGCGCCAAGAAAGGAAGAATAATGTGTTTCTTGGGCAGGCCTTCTGGAAATATTTGAAGTGTTGTCATTCTGTCTACTGCGTGACTGGAGAACGTTATTGGAAATACAGGGTTGAGGTACATTAGTGAAGCTTGGAGTCTTGCGTGTTTGATTTCCTACTGGTATAGCCTTTGCGTTCAGTGGCCTGACCACCACGGGTTTCGCTGCATTCACTTTGCTTTTTGAAGCTGGCGGCAGCTTTTTAACATCTTCGAGATCCTTGCTGAAAGCTGCATTCCGTGAAGAACTTGCCGAGCTGAAAATTTTGGTAGTGGAAGGCTTTCTTGTTGTAAGTGGCAGGAGAGATGGTTTGGCAAACAAGTGATCCTCTTCTGAACCGGTGGCTGAATGCTTACTGCAGTACTCTGCTGGTTTTTCCACTTTTTCCATACAGTCTTTGTACTTACATTTCACAACAGTTGAGGATTCATTCTGCTGAAGGCTTCCAGCAGTATCCATTTCCTCTGGTTTTTTACTAGCTGTAGTAGTATCTACAACACTGTCCTCCTCAGAACATAATTCCATATCTACAGGATCTAACTGAGTTAAAAACAGATCATCATCATCCTCACTGTTTTCATTTGGTTTACACTCATTTTCTTTTGAAGTTGTCTCCTCACACTCAGGCTGGACAATGCAACCTTTTCCCGAAGGTTCATCTTTATCATCTCCAACAAGTGCAGCAGAAGAGAGACTTGAATCCACAGGTACAGGAGGAACCACCGCACTGTTATCCTCTGATCTTCTGCTCAAGTCTGAAGAACTAGGCATTTTCAAGAGACATGGCGGCTCCTCCACAAAGACATTTTCAAATTTTTTCTCAGTGACAAACGGACAAACAGTCTCCTCCCTTTCTTCCCCTCTTTGGTTTTCAACAGATCCTTCAGCAGATTTCAGTGCAAAACTTTCAGGCTTTTGCTTCATAGATTTTGTATCCCCTCTGCTAACCTTTTTGTTTCTACTCTCAGAACTTCCTACAAGATTTTTCCCTCTGACACTTTTTTTGGGCCTTGTCTGTCTTAAAAACTGAAGATCTTGGCAGGCTAGCATTTTTTTATTGTGTTTTATAGACAAAGTTTGAGGAGCAATTAATTTAATCTTCTGTTTCTGCGCAGCTCCAACTCTCCCTGCAGCTTTACCATAGCTGCGCAATTGAGCTAGGCTCTCTAAAGAGCGCTGGGATAATTCAAATGCTTTGCGGGGTGCCTTCTTCAGACCAAGTTTTTCTACAGTTGATGCTGGCACGGGACACTGCCGAACCTTCCTCGGAGGAACCACAGCCGGCATTGACCTGCTAGGTTGAGAGTTTTTTAATGTACTTTGAAGTAGTTTTTTATTTTGTGCTGTTTTAAGAACAGGAGGTTTTTTAGGACTTCTTTGAATAGTTCTTGCTACCTTAGATTTTGCTATGTTCTTCCGTGGGCTTGTGCTATTTTTCTTAAGGGCCAACTTTGAAGCTAATGAGATGTTGGACGTAGATGCTCTGGGTTCAGTCAATTTTGAGTCCAGGGTGAAGTCTTTCGTATTGGCACCTTTGTCTGAAAAATTCTCCAGTTGATCCTTCATATTTTCCTTACTGATCGATTCTTGCAACGTTGAATTAGTTACTTCTTTTGTACTATCAGTTTCTTTCTGATGAGAAGTATTTTCGGTCTGCTCTTCTGTCAAGTTTGCTTCTTCTTCCATGGCATCATCATTTATGTAATCCACATCATAACCCCATTCATTTGTGTGATCGTTCAGTAAGTCATGTGAATTACTATCAGCCGATGTTGAAACATCACCTTGTTTATATTCTTGAGTTGCTTCCATAGTATACGCTTGAGTATCTTGCCAAACCGAAAAGACATCATCTTCTGTTTCAAATTCGAAGTACTGAGAGCCACAGTCTTCCAGCGACAAAGGACAGCTTGGTGTCTTCGATTCTATTTTGGTATCACGATCAGGAGTTGAAGGCTGCTTTTCAGGACGTGCAATTTCATTCTGGTTTTTTGTTTCCTCCTTGTCAGCCACATCTTTTTCTTCATCAGAAGAGTCTGAAATTACAATGACTTGATCATCAAGGCAGTCTGCATCACAGGAAGACTTAGTACTCTGGCCATCATTGGAAGATCTTACAGCACCTTTCACTTTCCTTTTAATATCACATACATTATGATGTACTGAGCTTTCTTGGCTGGAATCAAAGGGAAAATTGACACTTTTGGCATATGCCGCTAAAGATAATTTACTGAGTTCTCTATCAACCTGAGAGTCTGTTAAAGTATTATCTTCAGAAACTGTCTTCACAAAATCCTCCTCTTTTTGCCTCACTGAATTCTTTTCTCTCTTGAAATATTCTGAAAATTCAAACAACCTGTCACTTGATTCACACTTCACTGACAGTGGCCTGATCTGAAAAGCAGGGCTGGATACATCCCTCTTGTTTTCAGAGCTAGATGGAACACAACCGTTTGCTGAAGTTTTATCCATACAAAATGTCTTTGAAATTTGACCTTTACTGTCACATTTAATCAAGTCATTTAAATCAGGCTGCTCCCAGTCTGAACTTCGTATGTCTTTGCATGAACTTTGCATGTCTGTCTTTAACACAGACTTCAACATGGAACTTGATTTTTCTTCAGTGGATACTTTTTTCAGTAAGGTGTCACTAATCCCTGAAAGCAAAATACTGTCATCTGCATTTTCCTGCATACCAGGTTCATTTTTAGAGGAGTCAGAGCAATCTAATGGTTTGTCTTTTGACACATGTTTAGTGGGGACCAGTTTAGATTGAAAAGCACTGTTGACACTTTTCTCCCGTGTACTTTCAAAACTCCTTGATGCAGTATCAACAGAGATCTCATTTTCACACACTGTATTCACTCCCTGATGTTTATGACAGTCTTTGCTTGTACACAGAGAGCCAGTGCAAAAGTTCGGTTGCTCTATCTCTGCTTTTGAAGCACTTGCTGCTAAACTGCAGTTTTTCAAGCCGCGTGGCTTCGCTGACTGAAATACTTTTGAGTGCCATTCAGTCTTCCGTATCTTGTTTTTCAAATCTGTGAGTCTATGCACATCTACTTTAAACTTTGAAGAGGAACTGGGAGACACATTGCTTCCCTTTCCATCTGAGCTGTAAACATGTTCTGGAGAACCAGTATGAGCATCCAGACGCATTGGTGTTATGGGTCCTGCTTCACATTTGTTTTCCAACTCTTCGCTTCTTCTGAAATCCAAATGCTGGGCATTTGCATTAAAGCACTGATTATCCATATTGCATTTCCCTGCCACAAGATCATTGTTCCTATTTTCCCGAGCTTTCCTACTTACTTTTGCTGCCAAAGAGTTCTGTGGGCAGACATATTCCTGAGTGGTCAAGTCATTAAATTCCTTTTTAATATTCATTGAGAGGCCTTCTGTGGATGTCCAAGTTGTTGAACTTTCAGATGCATCTCTACATTCCTCTTCCCAGACACTCTTTCTTCTAGGGAAAAGGTTCCCTTGACAATCTTCACTTCCACCTTCCTTCGGAATGACATCAAACAGCGAACAGGGGTCATCTCTGTCACGTGCGCTCACCTTGCATCCATCACTATGGGCACCCTTCTCTGGCTTTATAGAAATGTCAGGCAAAGTCGTAGAGTTTGCATTGTTTCCTACAGGCACAGGGGCATTCAATGCTCTGTCCTTTATACTTCTTATAACTTGCTTTAAACACATTTGTAATTCCTGGGTTTCCTGGATGTTCAGCTGCCAACCTAAAGAGATATTTCCTCGCAGAAGAAGATTGAGTTTGTCTAGGTATTGCTTGCAAAGAGCATGCTGTCCGATTTGATAGCCTTCTCTAAGAAGGCTGCGTATCAACTGCACACAGGAGTGCTGCACAGAATTCGAAGCTTGTAAAGATACTGCTGATGAACCTCTCACAGAGTGTCCAGACACTTTTTCTGTGCACCGTGTAAATGCTACAGCTGGAAGCTTCGCACATCTCACCACTGCTTCCACCCATTCTTGGGAGCTAATCCACAGCAAATGCAGGCACTTCTTATTTCTGTGTAGTTCAATAATGGACACCAAGATCAGGAGAAAAAATTCAGAGATTTTGTCACACTGCAGGATTCTTTCATTGAGAATATCTTTGATTTCCGAGCAGAGGTAGTGAATGACTTCTACTATATATGCTACACCCAAGCCCTTGAGATCCATAAGTGACTGAACAAAAGGGATGAACCACAGAAACGTGCTGTGATGGACACGCATATCTCTGCCAATATCAGACTGAAGCACGTTAGCCAGTGTTTGCATATCTTCATACATGTTGGGGCAGTAGTCTGGACAAATGGCAGTCTTCCATCCAGTATCCTGAAAAAGAAATCCACCACCCATCAGCCTCATTATCCACATCTGCATGTTGATTAAACAACAGCATCTCTTATATCCTAACCTAAGTCAAAATCTAAACGCAAAAAAAATGCAAAAACCCCCAAAGATCAAGCTACCCCTTTACAAGTCACTTCATAAATACAATGCTCCAACATCAGCAGAACACACTAACAAATGTTTCTTACACAAGAAAAAAAACTGGTGCCATTTGAGAGAATGCTCTCACAGTTGAAAGTCCTCAATGCAGACCTCATTACTCCATACTCAATATATTAGTTTAGAATACTGAGAAACAAAAAGTAAAATACAAGAACTCAATCAGCAACTTTTGTTTTAACTTGAATTCAAAGTTTTCATTGAGGTACCAATGTTTCTTTCAATCTTGATATGAATTCGTGGGCCTTAATACCATCTCTGCCTAATTCACAAACACATCCTTTATTTTTACAACCTGAAAGTACCAGGTAAACACAAAATGACCAGACTGGCTGCTATTTACAGCACAAAATAATTACATATGTTATCTAGTATTTTTCCTTACAGCATTATTAGAAGAGAGTATCTTCCCCTCTGTATTTTATAGATGGTTTAAACTGACTGTCATTCAGTGATTAGAGTTCAAAGAGCAGGGAAATAAAATATTTTTTTAATACCTTTTGAGACTTTTCAGTGTTGTAATTATACACAATCTGACTGCAAGTAGCCATGTCGTCATCATAGTCTGACTCTGGTTCAGATTTTGTCCTAAAAAGAAATACAAATCGTTATAGACTCCACAGAACTAAAACTGTAAGATTTCACTTTTCAGGTACTGACCATGTCACTATTAGAACTTGTCAGTGACAAACCCTATCTATGAAAATATATTATATTTAAAATTGTAGAGCTTGTTCTGTCCTGCTTGTAAAAAGCAAGAGAAGCAAATTCCTCAGGAAAAAGAGCTTTCCTACTGAGTCATGAGTTTGACTGCCTAGAACAGACACTCAGAAAAATTCAATTTTCTTTGAATTTTCAGTACATAAATGCAGCTCAATCACAGCTACATGCTCATAAACTTTGTATGCTACTATTTGAACACAACACAAATAGCTTGTTAAACTGAAGAAAAATCTCCTTTCATATGCCTTCCCCTGCTATCTATAGCTACAGATAGACGCAATGTTATCTGTAACATTATAGACTGTGTGTACAAAACCACTGAACATTAAAGACATGGTCAAAGTTGATTAAAAATACATCACAGGAAAACAGTAAACAACTGGTATGGTTATCCAGGTACTATTTTTCGTCACCTTTTTTAAAAATCAGACGGTTTCCGTTTTCAAAAGTAGGAGGCAATCCTAAAGTCTTGGGACCTGGATACTTATTAAAAACCTTAAAAGGGACAGCATGCCAAAAGATGGAGTTCAAGTTTACGTAACACCATTCTGTTCCCACAGAAGCTGTTTCTAGACTTCCAGCAGCGTACTAACCAACCACTTCTGCACTGAACAAGCACTGTACTTAAGTTTCTCTTCAATACTGACAATATCGCCGCTCAGAAGCGATACAGAAACTCCATTTTATTTTAGGATACAAGTATACGAAGACAAAACCTTTCAAGAGAGTATCTGATGCCTGCTATGTGTTTTTAAATGTTTCCTTTCAACAGTTCACTACATTATCCAAGCTATTAAAGGTCAGTTCTGTGATTCTCACTTTTTTACCTTCCCTGACAGGAATACCTTCAGAAAAGGAATAAAACATTTAAGACCACACAGCACCACTAAGTATTTCTCAAGATTACATTTAAGACTTAAGACGAGCTGAAAGTAAACTCAAATCAGGTGTCATCTAGAACTACAACAAAATCTAAAACTCTATCTTCACTGAGAATTCTGGAATTCCCATAATTTTACCTAGAGTCTCAGACATGGCAACCTTCACAAAACTTCAGTGCAAGTTGGTTATAGCACTAAATAAACACAGAACAGTTATCAGCCTCCCTGATTCAGGAAAAAATTCTGGAAGGTGCAACAGACATCATCATAGTCAAAAAGAAGTGAGCACGTAAGTTTCTGAAAGAACCTCACAGTTTCAGGGCACCTATTTCATCTTTTCGTTGCTTGAATTTGGCATAGCTGAGGGTTGTTTTTTTTTACTTGCCATCTCCCTCCCCCAACACAAATTAAGGCAGCACTGACAGGAAAACAAAGACCAAGCTACTAAGCTATCTGGTATCAAAATCATAAAACTATTCTAGTCTCTTAACAAAACTGACCTCTTAAAGCTACTGCGTATATTTTTTATTTCATTGTTGTAGCTCACACTGTTGATAATGGTTTGAAAGGCTTGGACGGGATCAATAAGCTGACCCCATACTTTAGATCCGAGCTGATCCAAAATAACCATGAAACAATGCAGCGCTGGCCAGAAGGGGTCAGTAGCATCATCTGAAACATAACAGTAATATTGGGGAGAGTTGAAACGCCAGAGTCCTGTACATTCTTAGACTAAGCTGAAGTTGAAAGTAGTTGGTTTTCATCGATCTTTTCTTACACACTAATATAAAGGTAAGTATTCTATAAGTTGCAACTATACTTTAAGACAGAAAAAGAATTTAAAAAAAAAGGTCAGCCTGTCTTATACGGACACTGCTCCTTATGCAGCCTTAAATCAGCAGGAACCTGGGTAACTATCACTAACATTTCCCAACTCTATGAAACTGATTCTTCCACACTGATTTTTGGAGTGCTGTTCTAAGAAGTGGGTACAACTTACATGGCTGTGACAATTTATACTTCAAATTTAAGCTAGAGGCAATTGGTTTTCCTTCAAGTGTGTTCTTCCTTCTTCAGATAAGATATCATATCCTCAGCAACCATACTAAGCTTATAAATATCTAGTAATTTAAGAGTCAGCCCTGGCCGTGAGCTCACGTGCCACTCCTGGGCTATGCCATGGCACGTGGCCTCCAAGGGCTACTAGTCTAAATTCTGAAGTCCAAACTCCCAGTTGCAAAAGAGGTTCCCACCAACAGATGGATGGAAGAATCAAATTTTAAGCAAGCTGCAGCAATTCAGAGGCAGCTCTTTGTTAATTTTACAACTCAAAATTCAAACTTCACGCCACAGGGAAATGTGCATTCCCATATGACCTGTACATGAAAACAATACGGTAGAAATTACAGATCTGTCCTCTCAAACCTCTAAGCCTATCTTAGGCAAAGCACTGCCATCTCTTCTCCACTAAAGGGCTTGTTTGAATACCATTTTTCAGTATTTGTCAGTATCGCCCAAATATTGTGCAATATTGGCCACCTTTCAGAAGATAAAAAAGCCTCAGTTAAAATCACCTCAGCATTACACTACTAAGAATGTACTCAATTAAACAAGGAAGTTTGATAAAGACAAAAAACAGGCTATAAACTGTCTTAGTCTCAGTTACCAGCTGCTTCTTTCTCCATGGTGTGAAGTATAGACTGCATGAAATCATTTTGTTTGTCTGGGCCCAGTAACAAGGAGTCCATAGCTTGTTCTTCCAGCACTGTTAGCAACATACAAATCCCTACACACACAAAAGAAAGAGAAAAAAAAGAAGCAACCTATCCATATATTTGCAAACATTTGTTCTAATTTTCACCAAATCATTTTCCAAATGCCATTACCAGTGTAACACTTGACCAAAGAGATCAGCAGCAACACGGAACTAATTAAACACTGCCTAACTACCGTGGTTGTGCAACATGCCATTTTCCCATTTGAAATGCCCCGAAATAAACTGCACTTATGAAATAGTAGAATGACTATTGACTTGAAAGAAGTGCGTACAAGATGAGACAGACTACGTCTACAAACTCATTCCTGATCATACTCACCTAGCCAATAGTTCTTGTAGTTGGCAGTATCATATAAATGCGAAGGTAGGAGGATGAGTTTACCCCTCTCAAACATTGAGGAGCTGTAAATGTCTGGACTCTCAAAAAGCCCCAGCTCAATAACTTTGAACAAGCAAGTCAGCACTTCCTGCAAGTCATAGTAATCATCCCTGTCAACCTTCCCTAAATTCCTTGCTGTCAGGATGGCCCATCGACGAATCTAAGGATTGAAACAAAAAAGTTATATTAATAAAAAGAACAAATAAAATCACAGTGCTGTAAGATTAGGAATCGTTGCTACTACAAATGGAACACAAGTATATTTTTACTAAAGTCAAGTCTCATAATTGCAAGGAAGACTTCGGCTTTTTTCAAAATAACCTTAGAAACAGGCTTACGACCTACACAATGTTGGCAACAGAGAAGTTAAAATTCAGGGTAAGACATAAAAATAAAACTCCTTGGGATTCGTGTGACAAAGGGGTAGCATTTTGTTTTGTACTTGCTTTAGATTGTTTAAATGTTACTGACCAATGTTTTCTAGTTAGATAACTGTATACTACAGCACAGACGTTAAGTTATACTGCCAGCACAAGACACTCATCATTTCTTACCTTGGTGGAATCATTCTCTGACCTGCTGAGAAAACTTCAGAGCTTGAGCAAGTGTGAAGCACAATACTATTAAACGTCTTACTGTTTCTTAGGACAACTTGAAATTTTATCCTCCACAATGGTGCAGCCAGTCTTGGTAACAATACAGCCACAACCTGCCCACCAGCCACAGCAAATGTAATCCGACTCTCCAAAGCCACATCGAGTGAGGTGGGAAAACGATGGTATGGACTCACACCCTCCCGATATAAACAAACAGCCCGCTTGAGCTGCGATTCTATACTCCTTTGAGAGTTACACATCCACATTCACGTCACACAGATGAACTCACCACCACACCGGGACTTTTTTTAAGGTCATGCAAAGAGAGTACTGAATCTCCCTCTTCAATATTAACTCAAGGCATGAAACCAGGATTCACTGTTCCACCAGGCTCTCCCAACCATAGCAGGGCATGTGTTCCCCAGTTCTCTGTATTATCACTGTTTCTCAGTACTCCCCCCTATTACTGATACCAGTCTCGCTTCTAGGATGCATATATGTAGACTGAAGGAACGGCCTTCTTGGTGGATAATACATCATCTTCAAAACAACGTAGAAAACTAGGCACTCGGACATGTCTGTACTGCTCTGAGAACCTCAGTCTTTTTTGTAATATCTCAAAGCCTTTTGACCAGCAAAGAAAAAAAAAACAACAAAAAGAAAACAAAAAAAAGTATTGGTCACAACCTTAATTGCAAAGCCTCTCAACCCTTTCAACTAGACACTTCCACTATTCCAAAACGTCTCTTTTTGTTACTTTAGGAGACCGGATGCAAAGGAGAGCAGTCTCTGCTACACAGAGCAGCATGAATGATACTAAGATCAGGTGACACTTCTAAATATCATAAAGAATGGAGCTCTCCTGTTTAGACTTTCAAATTAACTTTTGATCTCTGACTGTTCAATATTAGAATATTCCATATGGATTTAGACACAGGCAAAAAAAAAAAAAATCTGCAGTTTTGAGCTGTTCCACCACAGAACACACAAATCCACTAACACACCTTATTGCTTCCTTTTAATGACAGAATTCAGTGACAAATGAAGGGCATTGCAGAGGAAGTATACTGCTCAGCATCTCTTGCACATAACTACACTATCCTCACTTTTTCAGTTTTTTAAGGTTCTGAATAATACTAGAACGTGAAAGCTTCTAGGGATGGAAAAAGAACAGGGAAGGAGAAGTGGATTCATATACCAAGTTACAAACTCCGGCCCACTTGAGAAGAATTCCATTTAGGGGTATAAGGCGTAAATTTACAGTTTGGGCTAACATCTATAGCTTTTGCTGACTAAATGCAAATGCTAAAGCAATACTAGAAGCTACTGCAAAAGAAGAGTCTTCTCTCCTTCAGCAAGAGTAACTATATTCGTACTGAAATCTCATTTATATTCTCTGTTAAAGAAAAACACAGAAAATCAAATACTTAAAATTCTGAATGTTACTATTGTCATATTGTTGTCGTTACAAGTAAGACTCTGTTCTGACGCTATTTAAAAGTAAGTTTTAGTGGAACAGAAAAAGTAACCTACCACTTCATTTGGGTGTACCAAAAAGAGATAAATTCCTGGATATTTCTCAAAGACGTGAAAGGAGTTGTGACTTTGTTCCATTCTACAGAGCGCTTCTACACACAGCTCACCTAAAAAGATAAACACAGTTGTAGTAAGGACTAATTGATATGCTAACAACCACCCCCCCACACACATCCATTTAGCATAAAAATAAATACTACATACATATACACACACGCATTGCTACTTTGATGTAAACTATTTGTTATTTTCACTTCCTTCAGTAGAAACAATACCACACCCTTCCAACTGTGTTACTATAAGATACATACTGACTCTCTCGTGCAGCAGCAGATACGGGTATTTGAGGATTTCTAGAAGGGGGACTCGCAGGTTGTTCTCAAAATCCGGGCCCACATAACCAGAGAGCTGTGTCTCTCCATTCTCATCCACTATAAACAACTCATCATCTTCTCCAGCTTCTTCTTGCATGTATTTCTCAATGTGGGCAACAAGACGGGAGGTTTCCAATTCCCACAAGACCTGTTCAGTGGGTGAAAACAACAAATCAAAGCACATTCTCAAGAAAGTCATTAGGGACATTTATCATCACATGCATAAACGTTAATTAGACTTTTAAAACTTACAACATGATTTTGACGTTTCTTTCCAAGCATGGTGTGAAACAAAGTTTTGACATGGAATTCAGATGGTGCAAATCACAAAACTCTCACCTCAGAGTTAAGATTATAAAGTAATTTTTAAGAGAGTGGCATTGAAACCAGAAGCATTTTTGTAACTCTGTTAAAATAAACCACTTCAATAATTATTTCAGGTCGTAGGTTAATCATAAAACTTTGTTCCACCAGCCAATAGAAAGAAGCACATGATACAGAAAACAACCACATTTAGGAAGAGGGAAAAGCAATATTAAAATTTTGTCTCCTCGTATATTTTGCAGTGTCTTAGTGGAAGGGAGTGAACATAAACAATGCAAACAGACTGACTGTCCTGTAGGGGACTCACCTCACTTAACATTACTCATCTAAAGTAACTGCTCCAAACCTCAGTTAGAAACCAAAGCTATTTCCTACAGTCAATAGACACAGAAAGGAATTCTCAGCAGTCCAGTCCCTCCATTTATTTCCAATCTATACTCAGATGGGATTGCCCTCCAGAGAAATCTAGCCAACTAATCTTAGTCAACCTTTTAGACATCTGTACTATGATCCATTAGCTACAAATATTCACATACATATACACGTAAAAGAAAAAAATCTTTCCCAAATTGAATACTAATGAGGGAGAATAAAAGGCTTATAATAAAATAAGAGGTCTCAAACTTTGATTGATTTTAATCACACAATCTTACAGCCTTGCAAGACCAGACCTCTGAAATTCAAGCACAGTAAAAAACTACAAATGAGATATGAAAGCAAACAGGAGGAGGAACAAACCCAAAGTTAAACAGAAGCCAGAGGAAAGAAGAAAATGCATTAAAGAAATAGAGCTAGCTGTTTGGCAG
Source organism: Psophia crepitans (assembly GCA_013399095.1). Lineage (NCBI taxonomy): Eukaryota > Metazoa > Chordata > Aves > Gruiformes > Psophiidae > Psophia > Psophia crepitans. The sequence continues at coordinate 684,128 of VWZZ01004507.1, forward strand.
GTGGTTTTTTTACACCATCATAGCACGAATAAAGTTCAAGATATAATGTCTAGTCAGCAACTTCCCACTACTGTTTTAGTTCTCACTAATTTAAATATATGCAAATCAAGAGGGTCCTCTTGTTTATGATCCGCTCTTTGCGACTCAATATCAAAAAAAGCAGACAGTTAAAAAGCAGTACACCCTACTCCCAAAAACCAATAAAACAGCCCCTGCACAAAACTCCCCCCTACACTGAGGCTGGACCACAGAAACCTCCTCTGAAGTTTTCCTTCAGTTCCAAGTCCTCCCGCTCAGTAACACACAGGAGCCAAATCTCGTAATTACCTCGTGCAACCTTGGCAATTTTTCCCTTGCTTTGTGGTATTCAACCACGCATTCCAGGCAGTAACAGAGATCATCGTTGGACCCTTCCAGATCTTCTGGGGACAACCGTTTAGATGCATAGCTCTTCAGGAACTCAGTGGTGTCAGAACCACTAGGAGTACACCATCGACATGTGCTCATTCTTTGGATGGAAAGAAGGTATTAATGGAAGTCCAAAGACTGACAGTGGCAAAATATTTCCCTGCAGCCACAACAGTATCTAGTTTTCAAGTGTGAGGAGTTTCAGGATTTATGTAACTCATTAGCAGTATACATGCATATGTTCTTGGTTGTTCTTATATCATACAGGCACACACAATTCAAAGAAATAGATTAATGCATTAAATGAACATTAGAGAAAAATGCCTGCTGAATAACAAGCATTAAAAGTAAAGCACCAAAAAGAAGTCAAATTGCATCATTTGCAAACTACAGAACAACATGTGAAAATTCACACCCTCATCCACACTTAACGTACACTTCCCAGAACTACAATGCTAAAGTTCATTGTATCAGTCTACTGGTATCAGCGGAATCTAGGTCTAATGAGCACAAAATTTAATTAGTTTTTTTTCTTAATCTCCTGATAAAATTTATAGGTCAATAAATCCCTGTTGTCAAAAGCAAAGGATATTTATGCAGAACTTTCTTGTCTTTGTTATTGTTATGGTTAGAAAGCATAAAAAAATTCTCACCACGGATTGCTTCCTCTAAAAACAAAAAGTTCTTCACTAAGCAGCAATACAGTCATCTCAGATCCTGCTAGTCTGCAAAGCTCCACAGAATACTGGAAAAGCACGAACACTTGAACTAACTATATAAAAGGAACGACAGCAATTGCTCCTGCTACTTAGTATAATGAGGAATGCAAAAAGGGAAATCTAGATAAAACAAAACCTTACATTCCATCGTAAACACCAGGCAAAAAACAACAATCAATTGTGGAATTTACCTTTGGGAAAGGAAGGTACTCGCTGTGCAGGAGCGCCAGGTCACATGGCGGGAAGCAGAACGGCGCTGCCCTGCGGCCAGGGAAGGGGGCTGACACCCTCAGCCATTCATGCCCCGAGTATGGCACAGCTCTACTGTCAATAATCCATCCCCTGGCAACCGAGTCCTGATGGTATTTCAAAGATCTAAAGCAAAACAGTAACCATCAAAATCGGTTCGGTTCACGCGTTACAGACTAAGATTTGCTCCGGTACTTAGATTTAAGATCCTTCACATTAAACCCACGCTCTAGTACGATTTGCACAGAATCCCTGCCGTGGTTCGGAAGCCGGCGGTACACCACCCAGCGCACCCTCCCCGAACAAAAGCTGTAAACGTTTCTCTACGCACACGAAGCAAGGAAATCGCCTGAGGTAGCCTCCACACACCTCAGCTGCGAGCGGAACCCTCTGCCTGCAACGCTCTGCTAATCGCCCCGCTTTAGCGGCTGCCCGCTGAGGAGTGTCGGCACCTGCTCACAGAAACGCCTACGCCGAGGCAAAAGGCCAGGGCAGCTCCTTTCCCCCGGTTCAAGCCGCCGCGGCCACTCCCGGCCAGTCGCTGCCCCCTTCACCGGAGCCACCCGGGCCCCTACCAACAGCTCCACCGCGAGAGTCCCGGGTGCCCAACACAAGGCTGCTCCAAACGCCGCCTCCCGGCAGCCTCGGCCAGCCCCGCCGCCCCGGGAAGCCCGCCCAAGCCGGGGAACGCGCCGCTCCCTTCCCGCCCAGCAGGCCCGGCCCGGCCCGGCCCAGCGGGGCAGCGCCTCCCCTGAGGCGGTGTGAGGGAG
>VWZZ01004507.1:686473-697240 GCA_013399095.1 Psophia crepitans
GGGGGGGGCGCGCAGCGGGGAAACTGAGGCACGCAAGGGGGTGGGGGTGAGGGTGAGTTGGGCAGTATAATAACCGTAGGCAGCACAGCTAAGGGCACTGCGGCAAGGATAGAACTACTGAAGTACTAAGATCCCACCCCACACCCAGTCAGGCCAAGCGCAGGGCGTTCCCCAGCAGCATGAAGTAATAGCCCCTGCGGGGAAGCTTCCTCGCAGCCTCCCACGAACTGGAAACCGTTCCCACATACGCTCAGCAGCCCCTGCATCTCCTCCCACACACCGCAAGCAGGCAGAAGGTTCTGTCATGGCTCAGGCCCGGCTCCTGCCCACAGGTCACGGCCATGAAGCCGCTTAGCCGAAGGCTTGGGTCTCCCGCTGTCCCCCAGGCTGGGGGGCTCTGAGGGAGGAACAGGGAGTATGTGCCTCTCTTCAGCCCCTCCACATCACTTGTTCAGTCTTGGGGGGGGGAGGGAGAAAAGGCAAGTCACCCTTTGATCTTCAGCTGCTGCCACCCTAACGCTCCTCAACTTTGAAGTGCTTCTCTGCTGCAAACACAACTCTTGTAACCCAGCTGTCTCCGCCTTTGATAACGCCACACAGCCGAGAATGTTTTTCTAGAACACCATTCGGGCCATTAACGAGCCAGGAGAACGCTTGAAGCGACGTATCTGCTTGAAACACAGAAGTTTTTAGGGGACTTACAGTGCTTTTTAGATTTGATAGATCTGTCATGCTCTTATTTATAATGCAGCCTGATACACAAAGCTTTGTCAATGTTATTTCCCTCATTCTATGGAGCCTGTTTGGTTGGGGTTTTTTTTAAACCTCTGCACAGAGTTGCTTTCATTTTCAGTAATACTCACATCAAACAACCGCCCCCCCCCCGCGCTCCCACACGCCCTCATAAGATGATGGCAAAGGGAAAAGCTGCTTTCCAATGCCTCTTCAGTGCCATTATTCAGCAAAGGGGAAGAGATGAACAAGAACTCTCCTCCTCCAAACAAGTATTTGCCCATTTGCAAACCGACTACTGCCACCTGGTTAACCGAGAGATGCGGGTAGGGAGCCCTGACCTTACTCCCTCTGTGTTCCTCCCAAAGCAGCCAGTGTGGTGATGGCTCCAAGTTTACAGTTCCTGCCCTCACACTGTTTTGCAGAGAAGCTGCTTTTAGCAAGTATCAGCAAGAGTCTTCCTTTCAAAGTTTCCCTTTAAAGCAAACGATAAAATAAAACTCATTATGGAGGCAGAAGTTTATTTCTGTCAGATCTACTCTACAAACCCTACAACCACGCAAGCATCTATGCTCTAGCCTGCAGAAAATTCAGAGGATCTCCACCTTCCAGAAGAAGAAAAAAAACAAACTACAAAACTTGATTAAAAAAATTCAAGTTCTTCAGCTTTTAACCTTCCAACCTGTAAGGCAGCAGAAGTCAAAGACCCAAGTGCAAGGGAGCTGGTACATGTTTCCTCCCTCCCGCCACCTTCCATCTCTTGACTGGAACACTTACCCTCATACAGCTGCTGATCTCGGGGGGCTGTCCTGCCTGTCTCACAAAAACCACATTGTTTTCTATCTTCAGAGAGACTAAAGCCAGACTATGGTTAAATACGGATAATTCTCTTTTAACATCCTTTGCTATAAGTCACAGTCCAGAAGAACCTCCAACAACTCCTTTATTTCATGCGCCTGGAAGTTCTGTATTTTCAATGACAATTATTAAAATTAAAGAAGGAAATTCTCACTTATAAAAAAGACTCTCAAAAAGCAGTATGTCAGAGACCAAGTCATCTTGCATCACTTTCTAATACAGCATATAGGAAATATAAACAAGCCGTACAAATACCTTACATGCATAGTAAGATTTATTTATTTTTTTTCCCACACATTCACTTGGTCAATTTACAAATAATGACTCTAAGCAGATAGTTTAAAATATCATACAACCACATGAGTACAATCTCCACCTTACCCCTCAACTTTCTTACTGAAATGTAGAAATTGTCCTTGGCACAATAAAAATATATATTTATGTATGCATATATACACACTGTCCATTTTGTCTCTGTATTCCAAATATTAACAACACTAAATGCATTGCTCTGGTTAGCAAGAAATGACATTACAATTTATGAACAATAATGGACAAAAATCCCTTTTCTCTAGAAGGGCTAATAAAAGTATAAGTCTACATCAAAAATAAAAATCAGTTGCTTTTAAGAACAAGGTATCTTCTAAAAGAAAAAAAACAACTCAAAGTTGTGCTGTTTCCATCAACAGAGATGTCTTAAGATTTGATTGTTATAGAGATTTAAAAGCAAATTGAAAGCCTTTTCCCAATCCTGTAAATTTTTAAAAATTATTTAAAATACATTGAAGTTCTAAAACCAAAGAATATACTCAAAGGGTAAACAGTACCTTTCCACTGTCTAGAAAACAGCAGTGGAAAAACACCATTTTTGAGACATTCAGAAAGCAACTTGGATGCTTAAATAAAGAATTCTAAAACTAGAGCTAAATTAAGGTAAAAAACGGTGGTAACAAAACCTGTATTTACCTCAGTCTTCAACATGAAACAAGAAAACCAGACGTGCATCTCTGTCCTGTTCCCATTGTTAGACAGACTGTGTACCTGCAGGTGTTGATCTGCACTCACTTTCAACCTGATACATTTTGCAGTTCAATATGCAGACTGGAATTGTTCTGAAGGCCGTCAGTTAATCGCTCTCTTCACTGGAGTCAAAAATGTCACTGAGCCGGAAAGCCGTCTTCTGTTGCCTGGCTGCTGAACTGTCAGAACTAAGGCGATTCCCTTTCCTGTTTTCTAACTTTTCTTCAAGTTCTGGAAGTTTCTTTTCAAAAAGATAATCAACAATTTCTTTGAAAAAAAAAGAGAATAAATGGTCTTAATTGGATGTGTAGGGGAACTGCATGCCGTGGGGCAAAGGGATCTTACAGACAGCAATTATTTTGTCAGTGTTAAATGAAAAAAAATCTCACTGTTCCATAGTAATCATAGTGGCTGCAGGGTACATCAGATACATACGTACATGCAAAAATAAACTAAAAACCCATAGGCATAAAACTTTCCAAGCCAAGGTATTAAAGAGGTTGATAAGCCCTCCATGAAGATGACATGGAAAGTAAACTGTTATTTAAAAAAATAAAAGTATTTAGTAAAGTAAGTATAAAGCCTGATACTTCAGCCAATTTACTTAGGGGAAAGCTAACTAAGAAAGCATTAAACTAGAGTACATACTGTCTTCGAGTCAAGCCAAAAACTTAGAGAGTAACATAAACAGCTGGGATACTCACCAGAAAAAGTCTTCCTCTGCCAAAGAGGAACACAGGAGACTTTCAGCTTATAAAATTTTGCTTGAACATAGCTTTTAGGGACATCTCTGAAAAGAGAAGTGTTCAAAGAATTAGTGGTGCAAGGAACTATTAGCAAGTTTAGTTGTTATTAAGTTATCCAGTCACCAGAGTGACACCAGTAAAACAATTTCTTAGCCGCAGGTTGAAAGGATAGATTTCAAATCCTAATCCAAAGAGTTTTTTCATGAGGGCAGTTGCCCTTGAAGGCAAGAACCCCACCCAACCACTCCATCACACACACGCATTGTACACTTCGTGAAAAGAATCGGTAAATGAAACTGAAACTATGTGAAAAGAATCGGTAAATGAAACTGAAACTATGTGGAAAAGAAAGCAGCACTGTAGAGAAAGCACAGCATTCACAGTACTGGCAATTTCATATTCAACACTCTGTTTGGAAGAAGACTATTATACTGTGTTACATCTTCCAATAATTATCCCTTCTGCTACATGTTAATGATTACCTGGACTGTAGCACAGACTATATGACACAGTTCTCACACACAAAACGCGCTGGGAATACCGCGAGGGTTGCCTGAAGGGGTTAAAAGGGAGTTTCAGAGATTACAGGCACGGTTTACTACTCAGTACTAGGTACGGGGATACCAAAGTATGTGACATTTTCTATAGTTGCAGAGGTCTAAGAACTTCCTATTCCTTTGTGGAATTTTTAAGATCATCTGCTTCAACTATCCTTTGTATCCATAAAGAGAGGGGGGAAAAAAGTTTACCCAATAGTAGTACTGAGTTCTTCCCAATTTACTTCATTAGCATCCTCCACTTGCATTTCATGCAGCCTGTGAATATAATACAGAAGCAGAATTCAGAGGCAGAATTCAAGCAATAATTCAATAATGCTCACAGCTCCCCCCATCAGCAGGCACAGGACATTTTGTCCACAGAAAGAGCACTTGCAAAACCGGTATGAAACCGCAGGCATACCGTTCTCACCCAGCAAGCTTTTACAAAAATAACTCAGAACAGCAAGAGATACAAAAACATTCCAGTAACTCTGAACTGTACCTTTTAATGAGATTGATCTTGGCCTGTAATCCTCTGGTTCCCCTATATAACTGTTGGCCTTTGGTCATTTTGTTGGTTAGAATTGTAGTCCTTTGAAAACACACACACAAAAAAGGTTTCTACATTTCAAGAAATTCCAAGCATGAAAAGGAAGTGTCTTCAAGACGCTACTGCTGCCACAGAGAAGCAGAAATCAGGCTTCACTATCATGGCAAGAAGAAAACTTACTTACACAGCCAGCAAAGAGTTAGTTATTTATCTCAGACACATTTGCAACACCTCTTCTGTAGCCTACAACCTATTTATTACCTATCTTACCAATCATTGTGGTGCAAACAGTTTTGCAGAATAAATACTCCCCAGAACACATTTTACTATCTCAATTTAATATAAAACTTTACCATTTCTGTTTACATTGTCTCCAATATCGGGTGCCCACTTTAGCTTCAATCTCAGTCCATGGTAATTTCTGGTACAGTTTCTCACGGTCAATCAAGAGATCTCTATTTGACTTCGATGATGATGAAAGAGAATTTGCATCTCCTGTTTGCATTCTTTTTCTGATCACCTCCTCCATGGCACACATTAATTTCTGCGTCTCTTCCTTCGACCAAGGACCATAATTAACAGCTAAAATTGAAAAATAAGGTTAAGGCATAATTTGTCATAAATTAGTAGGGAAAGAAAAAGGCAAAAGATAAAATGCTTCACTCTGCATTATTCTTGTTTACAGGACCAGCTTCTTAACAGACTTCCTAGAAACTCTTCTGCATACCAGCTTTGAGAGAGTTCATCCTAATCACTAAAAAGAATAGCACTGGTGCCCAGTTTCTGTCTTTAAAACCAGGTTGCCAAATTCCTCTCGCTCTCCCGCTGATATATTTAGATATCAGTTATATTTAATACAGAATTGCATTTGCTCCACTTCTTTTCCCTTTTCTAGCAGTGACTGTTCTTATCCCTTCTACCTAAAAAAGTAATCAGTGGCCTGGAAAAAAAGAACCACCACCACAAATTAATTTTTAAAAAAATCCACTCTAGGGATTTTTGCCTAAAGTTTAGGCCACAAAGAACATACAGTTAAAATAACGTCTCACTTGCAATATACAGAATAAATGTTTTTTCCTAAAATTACGTACCTGACTTGATTTCGGAGTATTTCATAGCAACTGAGAGATTGGAACGGGACATCATCTCAGAAATCTTCTTCCAATCGTTGCCATGCAGAGCATAATACTTCTTCAATTTTTCTTTTTCTTCCTTAGTGTACCTAGTTGAGGAAATGGGAACAGCTTCAGCTGCAAATTCAAACCATCCCAATACCTTAAAAGAGCCATAATCTTTACAAGTGTTCCTGTGTTACTCATCACTACCACTTCAAGTCACATTTTAAAACAGAGAATTTGCTAAGAACTAGTCAGAAAAACAAAACTGCCAATTAAGTCACAGTAACCGGCACAAATGGGAGAGGTGATCTTCATTTATACCCATTTTTAATGTACAAGTTAACATCACAGACTGATGCTAGCATTCAGATACTCTTTCAAATTACTCACTCACCTCCCTTTATAATTATTTGGGTCAAACATCTTCCTTGCTCGATAATATATCAGCCTCCAGGGTCGTGGTATGCCCTCAGCTAGAAGGTAAATGATTCATTTTTAAGAAACGTTTCTCACACCGGTGAGGCCACTTTTAAAAAGCCAAAACAAAACCACAACCGAACACAACACATTTGCAGGACTGTGCTGCCCACAATAGATCCTCTCCATTCACGAGAACATACTCTACAAAACTTCAGCAACTGCACAAGAAATACTCTGCAGAGAATCTCCTGAGGCGTTTCAAAGGTGCAATTGCTACACCCGCGGTACGATTGTGCATGCTGACAGCTGGTAACTAATTGTGTAGGTGTGTGCATACCTGTGGGGGAATATCAAACACTGAACTTTTGAACTCTGAGGCACAAAACTGCTACTCACTAGCTACAGATTGTATGGACTGGCTGTAAATTTTGAGAGCATCTGGATCAAACGTAAGCAACATACTGAATAACCCCGTAACAGAGAGACAGGAGAGCCAGTTTGATGGGGAAAAGCAGGGACTGGGGGGCTCCAGCAAAAAAACAGCAAAGATCTTGGCTGGAGGAAAGACCCTTGAAGTGGAGGAAGATCCAGAGAGACCAATACCTGGGAACACATTAACCATCTCGGCCAGCAACGCCCAGGAGAAGTGGCTGCAAGCAACTCGCCGAACACTGACCTGGCTTTCTGCCCAATTTTCCCAGCGCAAGAGCAAGCTCCCAGATGGGAAGTCAACACCAGGCAAATGTGACAATGCAGAGGAAATGATTGTGTGTGTGAAATAAACAAGAAGGAACACATCTGTAGCATCACTGATCCTCACATAAATGCTAGTATCCAAATCCATTAGAGGTGGTTACTTACTCTGCCTTGCCTACACTAACGATACAGAACACACACAGAACGGAATGCCACTGAGAAAGCGCACCGAGTCGATTCATCGGAGATGTTCCAAAATGAGCATGTTTGCCATACGAAATGTGAATTTTTTTCTAGTCAGGCCTGACAAAATGAGGAAAGAGGAAGAGAAGAGAGGCTCCTCCTGCAGATACGACCTTGGCCATAAGAATTTTCTTTTCCTCACATCTTGGAAAATGACCAAATTTCTTCCAGTTTCTGCCATCACTCAGTCTTGAACCTGCTGCTTATTTAGGTGCTCTAAGAACCGCTGACAATTTCAGACAGGACTTAATCACACCTCCCATTAAGAAGTCACTATGCTTAATTAGAGCCTAGCAAATAATGCACCTTCAGCCATAAAGCCCAAATGCAAATCTGAAGGTCTGTAAGTGCTGCTGGTCATGATGATATTTTAATCCAAGGAAAGATAATCAGAACTGTATACTGTACAAATTATCAACGACATAATCTCAGCAGCATGCTCCTTTTTTGCCAAATTTAGCAGCATCAGTGCTTTTCAAGAAAAAAATATTTTAGAAAATACATCAGGCTATCACGAGGCTGTGGAATGTACCAACCAGCTATCTGAAAAGAAAATTAAATACTTACAAAGTTTTTCACAAAACAGATGTTCTGCTTTTAGGCGACTGACAGTTTCTTTATCTTCAGGATACCTTGAGGTAAACAGGAGTTTTTCAGCACTGTCTATTCCAGTGATCGATAAGAACTCTTCAATATTTTTCCGGATTTGATTATTTTCCTTCTGGGAAAATCTACCAAACTTGACAGCAATACCTAAAACATACAGAAAGTTTTATTTTCAGCTCAAGTACCATCTCTTGTGTGTTACATTGCGGGTTTTAGCAAACATACAGCTAAAGATCAACAAATTCAAAAGGCGAAAAAGAAAAGTGAAAAGAGACAAAACAAGAGCTGGGAGCAGGTGATTTACACACACGCTTTGGGCTCTAACTTGGCAATGAGAAAGTAGATGCTACAAAACAGAGAGACAGAAAGTTACGCCCATTGGAATGAAGTGAGCCAGACTGTGGATGTGACAGACATGATACAAACCCAAACTGTTTTCATTCTGTGAAAAGATTAGCACAGCTGCACAGTCCTTTCCCACTGCAACAATATTTTGAGGGCTAACCTTGTTTTTTAAACTGTTTAAACCTCATTAGGTCTCTTCCAGCCATCTTCCTGATAGAACTGTCTGACATATTCCTCACATGAGGAATAAACTCTTCTAATTCTTGTTTTGCAGTATCCAAATCCACAACTGAAAATAAGGTAGAGTCCAGGAACTCTTCATCATCCAGACTAAGCTCATCAGAGGCTACCATTTCAGTAACGGAACTATTCTGGTCCTTCTTTTTATTTGATGCTGAGGGCTCTGGTGTCCTGATAGGAGGAGAAAAAAAAAAAAAAAAAAAAAAAAAAAAAAAAGGGAGTAAAATAAACCACACAACTAGACCCCCAAAGCAGAGATTTTGTTAGTATTGCTACCGTTGAAAGAATGAACGTGTTCATTGATTAAAGAACAAGGAATATTTCACCCATCACCTCCTTGTATTTCCAGTCTTTTAACACAGATCTAATTTAGTATCAAATCTCCATACTTACAATATTCAAAGAGATGAAGTTTTGAAAATCTAAACCTTACCCACAAAACTCTCAACTCATGGACATACAGAAGAGAGAGCGTTTCTTGCTATCGCTGGCAACGCAGAACTTTTCCATCTGTCTCTTACCAGTGCTCTTATGGTGGGTTCTACACGCTGTAAAAGCACTAAGAGCTACTTACATGAGCACTGGTTTGCAGAAAACGTTACATTTTTCCATCGACCTTACTATTTGTTTGGCAAAAATGTGTATGTTCAATATAAACACCAAACTTAACAAGTGGAATCCCTTTCTTCTCCCTTTATTTTTACTAAATATGAATTACTTGTACATAAGTTATTTCTATACCTACGATTTTTAAATAGAAGAAAATATTCTATATTGCAGGCAATAGTAGTGTATTCTCACAAATTTTTTGTTTTGATAACTAAGCTCTTAAAGTAGGTCTCCATAACATACCCTAAATGTTTTTGAAGGAAAAGACAGAAGGAAAACCTGGGACCCAAACAACGTGATAGAAACATGTCTGGGGTGTAGGGAAAAGGAAAACAAACCAATGCAAAACCTAAACTTACATTACATCAGACTCTGAAGAGCTATCGTCCGTGACAAAAGCACGGCTTTTTATTGCCTTTCTAGCACGCACTGGAGTTTTTAGAGATTGATCAGCTCTTTTAGTCGGCTTAGAAAAACTAGCAGGTACATCTGCAGAATCTTCACTCACAGCAGAAGTATCGTGCCGGCGGTGGGGCGTTGCCACACCACCCTCTTCTTCAGATGACGGCAAGACTGTGTCTTCCTCCGGCCTGTTTTGCTCCAGAGATGACAACAGTGACTGGTCAATGGTTACATCTGTGTCTTCTTGCGTATCTTGGGTACTGCTGTCTCTCCTCTTCTTCTTCTTCTTCTTCTTTTTTGATCTTTCATTATTTTTACTATCTGTTTCTGAAGCAGGCAGTTCATGTACTTCATCCTCTGCAGGCAATCCTTCTTTTCTTTTCCTCTTAACAGATTGTTTTAAATAAACGTAATCAGCATCAATGTCCTGATAGCTATCAGTGCTATACTGATTTACTGTGACACAAGTTACATCACCTTGATCATCTGCGCTATCATTATGCTTCCGCTTCTTTTTCTTCTTTTTCTTTCTGGAAACATCCACTCCAGTTTCATTACTAATTTCATGTTCCAGTTCTACACAAGAATTATCTAACGAAGGCTCCTGTTTCTCCCTCTTGTGTTTTTTTTTTTTCTTCTTTGTACAGCCTTCATCATCCTGTGCTGGTTGATATTCACACAGCAGAGGAGAAGCACGGCTATGCTCTACATGTTGTATGCTTTCTCTTTCATCATCTCCATGTTTGTTGTGCTCTTTGTGTTTTTTCTTCTTCTTCTTTTTCTTGAGAAGATCCCGAACTTGAAAATCATCTGCACTTGCTTCTTCTGTCATATTTTTTCTTACCTTAAATAAAATATAGAAGTTTTACTCAAGTGCTATAATTTATGTACCATTACACACTGCTACACAGTAAAAAAAAACAACCAAACAACAAAAACAACTCCAGAACACCCAAAACATTAAAATGCTACGGAACTACTCAACGTTGCCTTAGAAACACACAACAAAGATACTCACTTTTCAATCCAGCTAATTTTGCAAAGTGACTGTGAAAAAGTGACGCCTTCTTCATCAAACAGATGTGCATCACAGCTGTATTCAGCCTTACAGTTGCCTTCCTAGAAGAAAGATACACTTCAATCACTATTGGCTTTAAGATGATTTTGAATAACTAAGCAATGACATACGCCATACCCAACCGGGCCCTCAGTACTGAAACAAGCTAGAAGTAATAAAGAAATATTAAACTAATCAGCACTAAACCAAATCTCTCATTAGAAGCTTCTGAGCGGCTCTGCCCGTGTTCAGACAGGCCAAGCCGGGCCAAGCCCTGCCAGCTCCAACCAACTCTTCAACCAGAACTAACATAGTCCTGAAAATCAGTTGCACAGAGCAGGCAGGTAGTCATTTCTAGTGCATTTTCTAAGGCCGCCACATAAAAAACACTTAAAACGCAACACCCCATCATCTCTGAAACACAGGACCTTGCATTTCACAGCCCCAACACAGTTCGCAGCGCTGACGGGCACCAGGCCTTACCTCCTCACCGCCGCCGGGAACCGGCTGCCCGGAGACCCCTCGGGACAGACACCGGCCCGCACGGCCACGGCCCCGGCCCCGGCCCCGGCCCCGGCCCCGGCCC
>VWZZ01004507.1:698385-757707 GCA_013399095.1 Psophia crepitans
GCCCGCCTGCTTCCGCTGCACCCCCGGGGATAGAGTCACGCTGTAGCACACACACACACACACACCCCCCCGCCCCGAGCAGCAGCTGAAGTACAGCTCTCGTCCCCTGGATGGCACTCGCAGAATAGCTTCGTGCCCCAACCGGCTCTTCCCGATCCCAGTCCCCACCGGGGACACCCCCCAGCCCGGTACTGACACACAGCCCCCGGTGCTGGGGGACCGGATCGTTGCTCTGAGGGTACGGAGATGCCCCCCTCCCAGCCCCCCGGCAGGGCACCGAGCGCTCTGACCGGCTGCGCTTTCCCTCTCCTCCTGCCGAGGGCAGCCGGTCCTGCTCGGCACCGGCCGTTCCCCGCAGCAGGCGGCGGTGGCGGCACCGACACCGCGGTGCTGCCGCAGCTAACGAGGTCCCGGGTTCCCCTGGTGATCGCACCCCGGCACCAGCCGGCCTGGAAGTCGGCCAGAAAATTTTGCAATTTTGAATATCACAGAAAATTTCAGTCTTGCAACGTTGAATACCATCTCCTCCCTCCCCCCCGCCATGAAACTCTAAGAGTCTATTTGGAATTCATCCTAGGAAGGCGAAGGAAAAAAGTACAGTTTGCACCATAACTCAAAAGCAGCTTTGCTTTTTCAAATCCTGGACTTCTACTTTCTTTCTTTTCTCTGGATTCTGTAAGTTTGTTAGGGAGCGGCGTTATATCTATATGTTATGTTATGTGTGTTATATCTAGACATACAAGTGGAACTGGGGCGAGGTTTCCTCCGCTAGCTGCCCCTGGAAAGAGCTGGGGTGGGCAGACGTAGGCAGGGCGAAGCTCCTGGGGACGGAGGCGGCCGCACTGCGGGGACGGAGAGGAGGCAGCGCCGCATCTTCCCCATCCCTCCAAACTGTGTCTGCCTTCCTTAGAAAAGCATGCTAGTAAATACATTTTTAGGTGATGCATGAATATGAATCAGAAGAATATGTAATTATATGGCACTTAAGGTACGCTAAGGCATAACTGCAGGGGTTGGGTTGATCCTACTTACTCTCACAAGGCATTTACATTAAATTGAAACAGGTATAAACCACCCATCAGCACTGTAAATCCCAGGCCTAAGAATATAACACTGGGGTAATCCTACGAAGGGCAGCTCCTCTCCTGTACTATACGTTGCAGGTAGATTATATGCAGTCATTAAGATTATGTTGATTTATGTGGGAGCTTTGCCTGTCTGGACGGGAGCATTCGGCCGAGCGCTGTCTGTTCCTGGAGCTCAGTTGATGTCTTCTCCCCTTGGGTCCGGCAGTTTGCTCAGCCCCACCTTTAGGGCTTGAGTTTTTTTTCCTCAGCCTAACTGCTGCAGAGCATTCTGGCAGTGGGAATTGTGAGCAGTAATATAAATCATGGGATGTTTTAATAAGACCCAATCTGGATTTCTGCTATCTGGTCAGGGAAAACTAAAATTTGAGCATGTAGCATTACATTTTAGCATTCTGGACAACTTCCGTTCGCTCAGGCTTCCTTGCAAGAGGGTGTCCTTCACTGTAAGCCAGCTGGTAGGGATGGAAAGACATTTGTATCCACCTGATGCAATCCTTTAGCGCAAAGTCGCTGCGCTATTAACAGGGATGCTTTTACTCTGGGAACCAGCGGTAATTTCACCTCATGGTCTGTTATGTTGTAAAGTTTGTGCAGCAAAGTGCTGCCTCCCTGCCAACTGCCTTCCGACATCGTGGTGTGCCCCACTGAACACTGCATTTACCAGGGTGTTCTCCAGTGCCAGGGGGTGACAGCGATGGGATGGCAGTTTATGGGTTAAGCGCTGGCACTCGGCCAGCCCTGCTCAGAGCTGCGCACACCGGCAGTGGCGTACTCACCGCGTCAGCCCTCTGCCACATCTTCTCTTCGTGCTTCCAAGTGGAGTCTGGGATCTCTTCTCCCCTGGGAGAGCCCTGGGGACCAGACATTTTGGAGAGAGCTGCTGAAGGAGATGACCAGCAGGTCCCAACCCTCGTGCTGTGCAGTGCCATCTGAAAACCAAGGACATGAAGATGGTTTAGAAAAGGGATAAAAGAGTTTGAGACAACTGCTGCTTAGACAAGCGCTTCTGGCAGCCATGGGAGGGCACTGAGGAACACACAGCTCCAACAGCTGCCGTTAAAGTTCACAGAACAGCAAATACACACAAACCTGAGGCCCAGTAGTGATGGATGGGACGCTGGGTCCCTGATCTTCCTCTAACTAACCCTCAGTCCCCAAAATCCCCGTGCAAGTGTGACAGACTTCCTACTTTGCAGCAGCTAACAACAGGATCCTCTACTGTCTCTCCCAGTTCTCTCACATATCTTCTAAATGAGGCATCACATATCCAAACAGAGACCACTGCAGCCGACTGCCCGCATTTCTGGCTGACCCTCCTGCCTCAGCTCTGCCCAGCCCCATCCTCCCACCGGGATGCGTCCACACATGCTGGCTCTTGCGGATTAAAAACATGATCTTTTTACATAAAGATTTCTAGGGATGAATGCTCTATTTTTCTCTGGCAGAGTGTATGATGTGCTTTAATTAGTCAAGAAATTAATTTAGTTTATCAATACGCATTTGCTTGCGGCATAAATATGAGGAAAGTATTTCATCTACTAATGCCAGTAAAAATCTGAGCAAAGCATTTTTGGTTTGTATGTTTTTGCCAGCAAAAGCCTTAGCCAAGCATTTTTCTCAGTACAAACTTACTGAAAACTACTGTGTTACAAAAATAAGCCGGCTCTGGGCAGGAAACGAGACTTCACCACGCTTAACCCCCAGCATGCCTGATGCTCACTCCAGAAAAAGTGGCCCACACCAGCTTGATTACATTTATATTAACATCTCTTGGATGATATTCCATGATTAAGCTCAACACATCACTGCCAAAGCCATTGCGTCACCAACCTGGCATCGGACCCTGGTGTGCGAAGGTAAACGGGAGACCCCAGCGGCCAGCCCCCCATGCCAAAGCATCCCCTTACCTGTGGCAGTGCGGCCAGGGGACACGCAGGGAGCTGCTCTCCGTGAGGCACCCGCGGAGCTGAGGGGCCTGAGCTCACCCTCTGAGCCCCAGATGCGCCTCTTGACATCTGGAAGCTGTTTCAGAACTGTTTCCGAGGCTGGTGTCAGGCCATCCAGGCTGCAGCAGGGCCAGATTTAACGAACGGAAGTTTTCGGCACTGTCGGAATGCGCAGTGTTTGTTTTAAAAGCTTGTTATTTACATAACAACTGATGCCAGGCTCTTTTTATTGGTCTGAATGCCAGGCCATTTAGGGTTCATTTTCCTAAGCTTTTGTCTCCAGCCCTGAGGGGTAGCATTTTGCTCTTTTTCCAAAGAAGACTGAACAAAAGCTGTAGGACTCGGGAAATAAAATTTCAGCAGCCACAGTCTCCAGAGGAAGAACATACGATTCAAAAAACCTCACAAAACCACAGGAATTGGCACACCGATAGCCTTGGTTTTGGCAGTTCCAGCAGAGAAAGGATTGTCTAGGCCAGGGAGGCTCAACTGCCCTTTTCACAAGGGGATGTGTGGGACAGCTCACCCCACGCTCGCCCAGGAACCTGCTCCATGTCTGGGAGCAGCTGGGTGTGGGTGACAGCGGGGCACCAGCTGGGTGGCTGTGGGACTCCACTCACTACGTGGGTACCAAGTAAATGCAGAAATCACTCACCATGGTTTTCTTTTTCCCTTTCGTTCCTACTGAAGCTTATCGGGAAGTGTTTCTGAGCCGTCTGACTTGTCACAAAGCAAGGCACTGCTGAAAGCTGTTGCAAACTCTGGTTTCTGGAGCAATTCATGGAAGGACAGCTAAGATAAGGAAGCAGGGACATTTTATCAAACTAAAATGGTGTCACTTAAAAAAAAGCTCTAATTATGCAAGCGACACACATGGACAAATGCATTACGTGAGAAGGATATCACAACTTTGACTTGTAAGCTGCATGCACCTCTTGCAACAGTAATTACTAAAAGGGCAGGTTTTCCATCGCTCTGGAGTTGAAGCTTTTATTAATAGACCTGCATTTTGGCTGTCACAGGGCTTTTAGACCTGAATATTGTGCTCAGTCCTTGAGGCTTTAATGCTCACTCTCTTTTTGGGTTTGTTTTTTTTGGTTGTTTTGTTAAAGCTTTCTCTCCAAATCCACTCACCTGTTTTGGCTCTCCCAGCACCAGTATAGCAAGGAGCCAAGGTGAACCTGGAACAATACTGCCATCCTTCCAAGCCCTTTCTCAAGGCAGAGCCAGGAGGCACCACTCACCTTTGTAATCCACCTTCGTGCAAAGACTGCTAACCTGCACAGGAAGGGAAGGTGATCAAATAGAGGCTACCTTAAAAATATACCCATCGCTGGATGCTCGGGGAGCGGCTGTATGAGCTATCAGAAACCATGCAGGTGTAGTGTCTGCACGACAGCCGGGACTGACAGAGAGCAAAATCACTCCCTCTCCACAGAGCACCTACCCGCACAGCATGCCAAGACAGCGCAGAGCCCCGTGGTCTCCGCAGCACCCCTCTGCTCTCCCCAAATGATCTGGGAGCTCAGCCGTGGATCTCACAGCTGCTTCTGTGTTGACCTGGAGCCCCAGGTGGGTGTTGCAAACTCTGCTGACAGCATCACCACCCTGCAGAGCATCTTCCACAAGCGTTTGGGTAACTTCCCTCAGGTGTTAGCTCTGTTGATTTAAATAACTGTTCCCTCTCCTAATACCTGCTCTGAGCTGTTTAGAATCCGTGTGCCTATTGAAAACTTGGCCAGGGACCAGATTTTAGTTTGCCTGTCTTAGGTGAATAACCCCTGTAACACAGAGCAGAGTAGTCACAAGTACCGTGAGCCCTATTTGGAATAAGGTTGTCTTCTATTTGGTGTTAATCATACTATTTACCTCAAATCACTACATGTGCTGAGCATCCTGCCTCCTGTGCTTGCTGCTTGGGGACGCTGAGGATTAATTAGTGTTTATGCAGCATTTTGTGTGCTTATTACTATTATTATTATTATATCACTACTGCTATTATATTTTTGCAATCTAAGGCCAGTGTTGTGCTTTCAAAGATGTATTCCAAAATGTCTACACAGTACAGCTCAATAATTCATTAGAGAAATAAACTAATGAGGGGCTGGTTAGTCAAATAATCATTATGTTTGGTTCTGAGCTTTGTCTTTCCAGTGCTCTGACTTCTAAGGGTTTTCTTCTCAGCATGAACTCATTTAAGATTTTAAATGAATTATTTGGTACACTAAAAATTAAACTCTTTATGAGCTTTAGTGCCCTCCCATATTTTGCACAGACACCACTGAAATAAATGAGGCATTTCCAAGAGGCAAGTAAACATTCTGCAAGCATGGAAGTAGTCGGTTTTTCTCCTGGTTGTTTGAAGACAGGAGTTAGGCAGCAAACTGCCAGCTGTGGTTGAGCAGACAGAGGGACGGCACCAGCAGCACCGGGCATTCGTAGCTGCTCACCTCCGAGATCCGCATGCAGTATGTAAAAGCAAGCAAAAGGGCATTTTGATCCTTTATGTGAACAAAACAATGCAAATTAGTGAGACTAATAAGCCCAGAAACATTACAAGGTGAATGCCTTTTATGTTTGTGAAAATCTTCTATGTTTATTTGTCTAATACAATGGAAATAAAGCTTCAAAGGCCCTTTGATTTAAAAGTGCATTATTGAAGTCAGCTAGCACAATAATAACCATTAGACCGAATTGTCACATTATGACCCTAACAGCAGCACTGTCATAATGAGAATATCTGTACAACCTCTTCTCTGAGTTGCTGGTGCTGTAAAAGCAGAAATTAAGCCAAAGGAAGAGAGAATGTAGGCAGAAGAGAAAAAAAAAGAGGTCACAAATGGGTGCATGCACTCACAGTGCACTCAGAGCTGCAGCAGGCTATAAATTTTTATGATGAACCTGAAACTCGGGCTTTATTGTCTGAAAGATTTAAGAAACTTTGGGGGAGAGCCAACACCAGTTTATGGCGTTGCCTGCCCCGAACCGGGTTAAACCAAGAGATGATTTTCAGACTCATTCAAATTGAAGACACCATGCAGAAAGCCAGGGATATTCCAAATCCCAGTTGCGTGCCCTTTCTCACAAACCCTTCTCCAGAGACACTGACCCCAGCAGGCTGAGAGCAGCACGGGAGACCCTGCTAAAACCTGTAAGAGCACAGGAACATCTCTGCCCTATTTCCTCACCACCCTCAACTTCCCACCCCACCGACAATAAATATTCCTCCTTCTCAGGAAAGGGCACAAGAAAATCTCCTGGGCATAGGGGGAAAGCTGGCGGAGGCTCAGTAAGAGTCATCCTGGACAGGAGGGCATTGGGCAGGCAACCGGTGGGCAGCTGCCCCGAGGAAAAGCTTTCTGCAGTCATCTCCCCTCTTTTCTGAGTGCTGCTAGGAGAATATAAAGGAAACGAAGCACCTTCATGGCGATCACAAGGACCAATGCTTTCAGTTCCACATTTCTGCAAGTTTTTAGCCGCACTTTCCCCAAGGGCAGATTGCTTTCCATGCAAATTCTTAGAGATGCCTTTATGCTTAATTATTGAATTTGAGAAGCCTTTGTCATCTTGCAGAGAATGTTTTCTTCTTGCTTGGCTGCTCACATTGTACAGATTAGAAAGAACCTGCATTTTGAGGATATTTTCTTTTTAAACCATTTGTACTTTATAAAATAAATTATGCTGACTTTTCTACTCACACTTATTTGAACTAGCATAGATAAATGAAAGTGGGACCCTATTACTAGTTTTCCAACAGTGGCCTTTGAGAAAACTTTGATATCAGGGGAAATCCCTCTAGTTCAAATTTTTTAAGCAAACCAACATGCTTTTTTTGCGCCTAAAAATCTTACAAGTGAAACCTGATTAAAAATAATAGTGTAATTCCCAGGCTAGGGGGAAAAAAAAATCAGAAAAGCAAACACAGCAAACCTTGTATTGCTTAGTAAAGAGCAAACCAGCCTGAAAAATAAAGCTGGTTTTAATCGCGAGCTTCGGGCTGCTCGTCCAGGTAGAAGAGCCCCTTTGTTTGTAGCACGCTTTTCAACTTCCCAACGTCCCTTTACATTTGCTCTCTCCACTCACCCCCCTGCTCGCTGGTTCCCAGGAGATACCAATCAGCTGGTCAGGAGGCGACTGTAACTACACTAATTACCATGTATTACGGTGTGTTAAAGCTCTAATACAGACCGAAACGCAAGTTTTCCCGCACCGGTGCGGCTGCAATCCGTCGCGGCGCTCTGCCCCTCTCCTCGGAGCCGCGGCGAGGGGCTGCCGCGCTACCTCTGCCGCCGCGATCGGGGAGCTAAAATTGTTATCAGATTAGCCCCAGCAATGAAAAGCACAGTCCCAGATCACACTCGCAGTTAGTTAGCATTTAGATAGGCTGGGACGGGGGTCTGTACAATAGGCATCAAAGCTGAACTCTTGGTGCAGCGAGAGGGATTAATTTCTTTAACCAACATGCCTGATCTGGCCTATCTCATTACCCTGCCTTGTCAGTGTCGATGTTAGATTTGATTGAAGATTATACCATTTAGGCCTTTCCCCTGTTTTCCACAGAAATCAGGCCTATTGAATTGCACATTCTTCCATGGGCCCCTGTCAATACTCAGTGGCCTGAGCCTCTAATTCTGCTTCATTTAAACTTCATCAACTTTTCCAATCAAGTGGAAGGATCTGAAATAGGCTCCGTAAGCAGAAAGGCCCTTTTTCCTTTTGTCAGATAATTTATTCTGTTTTCTCTTTCTCTCCCCCTCGCTTCCCCACCTCTTTCTCTTTTTCTTCTTTTCGCTCCCTTTCCCTGATGCTGAAAATGAGATTACAGTATTTAAATGACTATGATAATCAATCGGGGGACCTTGAGCCGAGATTGAGGTTAATTTTTCTTAGCAGAACAAAGAAGCGTGATGCCATCGGGGATTTGAAGGTGCAATCTGTGTTTCATGCTTGTATTCCTCCCCCCCAACCCGAAACTGCAGTTTTAGGAGTCTTTTCTTGTTACTAGCTAGGCAGTTGTTGTGATTTTTAAGAGAGGCAACCCCTAGGAGAGAAGAAATGTAATTTTGGGCTGATAAATAGCTAACAGCCTTCAATCAACAATTTTAATAGGAAAAAAAATTTTCACTTACATGGTGTGACTGCAGATCTAATGAAAGTGCTATCATTACCTTATTTATTTTTAAATATACTTGGAATAATTTTCAACAGTGCTATAAGGAATCCTTCCAGCCTGCACAGCAGAGTTGTGAACTTTCAACTGAATACCCCTTTCATCCAGCCACTTTTTCTACTTAGCATCTTTCTTGCTTGCCTGGAAAAAAGTCAAGACTTTTGTCATGATTTTGCTAATCAGAAATGGAATCACTTATGTTTGTCTCAAAACCTGCATTGAAATGGCTTGTTAAGTCTTTAGATGATGTATTTTTGGTTGTAACACGCCAGCATTCACTCACCTGGATCTTTCCCCTACCCTTCTCAGGAAGAGAAAAAAAAGAGAAAAAGAGAAAAATATGCATTTCTTTGCTTCCATCCTAGCTGTCTTGTCAGTGCTGTTTTACATGCTGCCACCCAATGTTATCTTTTATTTGTGTCAGGAAAGAGGATTTGACAAGTTCAGTATACAATGTTCATTTGGCAAGGCAAATTTTTCATACCAATTTTGAGTAGAAAATGAAACCATCTTTCAACACAATGAGCAACATCATTTTTGGACAGGCTTATTATGAGAAGAAGAATTGCAAAACTTTATTTCTCTGCACGATCCAAAAAAAAACCAACCCTGGAAATGAGACATTTAGACAAAAAAATAAATACATGTATGAATGTTTGAGGGCATCAGTTTGTTTTAGAAATAAAAAAATAACCACCAGCTGCTGTCAGGTAGCTGTGGCCTCCTTTTTGTTAATCAGATGCTGCTGAAATTGGTTGCATCATAATGTAGCTTTGTTTCAAATCTTTTAAGCTGTCAGAAGATTGGGAAAGGCAGACCGACTTCAGAAGTTTGTCAGCATTCACCAAGCAAAACAGTCATTAGTCAACGACGCATAGGCTGAGGTTTGCACAGACACCCAGGGCCTGAGCAAGGGAGGGACCAGGAGCATTTCAAAGGGCTCTGGGTGCTTCACCTTCCCCCAGAATCCCAAATGTAACTTCTGGTGGTGCTAAACACTCTGAACAATCCAATTAATAGAAAAAAAATATTTCGTTATAAATATTGCTGTTCCACACATGTCATGAGTTACATGGGTTACGTAGCAGGTTCCGGGGGGATGAGACTCTTGTTTTTGACAGCCCCCCACCATAATGGGCTTCTGGTCCATGACAAAGACTTGCTGGTGCAACTGCATAGTGAGAACCCAGGGCAGTTAAATAAATATTTTCTAGGGAAGATCATGCATTGAAAAAGGGCTGTCCAACCTTCACCGGGCGACAGGTTCATTTTAGCACCCTCCAAGCCTGAGAGCCATGGAGGGCTGTGTGTCTCCCACATTCTGCAAGTCCATGGGAAACCTCAGTCTGTGTTGGGAACTGGGATGCTCTTACATGCCCCAGCTATTACCATCTGTGAATTTTACCCCCCACAAAAGAAGCAGCAGCCCCAAGATGCCTGTTCAGCCCCACAGACTTGGAAGAAGCTGTGTATGTCTCGGGTAGTCGTTTGCCCTCACAGTCTTCTCTCTTTAAGTAAGCGTTGACTCACCATGGGGAAATTAAAACTCCATTAGACATTGCCACATTGTCGAGCAGACCCCATTACAGCGGTCGAGTTGCAATTAATTGGTTTTCTCAGATATTACTTAATTCTGGGGAGGCATAGATAGATGGGAAGGACAAAGCTGATCTAAACAATAATTTCCTAAAATAACATAATCTAAATAAACTAATGAAGTGATTACATAGTTATTAATCTAAATATAAAGAAGAGTCAAAAGAAAATATTGGGTATATAACAATTTAGAAAAAAAAACCAGAGTGAAAACCATTCTGGTTAGACTCATCATGAGGCAATCAGTGTTCGTGCTTAGGGATGGATGCTGGCTTAGCAGATTAATTATATTTCATGCAAATACCTACCATTTCAAAGTGTCCCATCTTCTGTTTTTGTTTGGTCTGCTGTTCGTGCTACTTAACTTTTCAACATGTAGACAGAAGGGGCTGCTGCCTTTGTGGCACTGCAGGTTTGGGGGTTATTTTTTTAACTAAGATTGATATTGGGTATGGAGCAAAAATAACCATTAAAAAATACTCCCTTGCATGCAGATGGCATAATTAGTAAGCTGGAAATATTCTGGCCCAGAGAGGGCCCTCCACAAGCAGTCCCTCTGCGGAGAGGCAGCAGGGAGCTGCATGCTTGGGGCACCCACTGCATCAGTGCCTTGGGTGCCATGGGGCTCCCAAGAGGCGTGCGGCATCCCCCCAGCCTGCTGCCAGTGCAGGGAGCAGATCCAACCATGTCCCACGTAGCTCTTCTGTGCACAGCTCGTTCGCTTGTGTTATCAAGGTGAGAAAGTATTTGGCTTCAGGAGAATAAATAACTAGGCCTCATAAGTCATTAAAAATGTATTACAAGAAAAATGCAGTGTGGCTATAAATAGAAAACAAAGCAACTCCTACATAAACTTTTACAATGACTGTTACTCAGACTATTCGCCACTGCCTGTTTTTAAGTGAGTTTAGCATCTGTGATCTCTGGAGACTGATATCCCTGGAAGCTGCAGGTCTGCTCTGGCAGCGCGCTGGCCTCTGTAAGCCTCCCCCAGGTCTGACGATGGACATTTAGTGACAGTAGCTCAGGTCTGTGACCTGCTTGGTCTGTCTGAGTGGAGATGAGATGAGAGCAGAGGGGCCGGTCCTTCCCAAACTGGAACTTTGGTGGTTTTCCCTTCTCCTCTCCTCTTCTTCTTTTTTTTTTNTATTTTAGTTATTTCTAATTTTCTTTCAGTCTGACACATAGCAGTTAACTTCATAAAAGATGTCACCCCTCCCTGCAAACCTCCACAGATACAGATCTTGACTTAATATGAAATGAATTCTATGTAGCAATACGTTAATTATTCAGTGATACATCATTACTGTCTTCCTTTTTTTATTACTTCAACAGTAGTTCATGTAGGGAAAATCAAGTATACCTAGTCATTTATAAGTCTTTCTTGAGGAATAAGTACATTTTTTGAAGAAGACAATATTATCTCCTCATTCCTTAGTGCTCCAACTGAAGTCAGAGCAAGCTTGCTTTAAGGGAGAGATAAACTGCATTTTGTGTTTTCAGACTCGTATCAAGCAATGAAGTGGAAGAATTAGGTGGCTTAAAGCAATTTGGCACCCAGCAGCAAAGATATCTCAAACTTTCAGCTAACTTCACCCGTCTGATGTTAGAACTTTGAAAATCAAATTCTGACTGTGGTCCCAACATGAAAACACCATGGTAGGGTACTCACAGTGCTTAAACTCCTGCATGTAGCTAACAGGCTGCTCCAAGGGAAAGACTGGGTTCCCTTGGCTGGACAGTGATCAACAATTAGAGGTTGCAGCACCCAGATGTAACGAAGAGTCCACAGTTAGATATTCAGGTCAGGGAAAGTAGGCCACACATCGGAAGGGTGGATCCCAATAGTGGTTTCTTGGTAAGGAGGACATTTTGTGCAGCTTACGTCTTAAGAAATGTGAGATTTTCATCACTGTTCTTCTGGAGGCAAGACAGAAGCTGCTGCAGGATGGTCCAGGAAGAGTTCTGTTTGTTTGTAGGACTATGAAATAGCTTGGGGCTGGAAGGCAATGTTCAGATCTTCCCAAACGTTGGGGAGTTTAGGATTTGGGGTCACACTGTCCTATTCCTTTCCATTAATGTGTCCCTGATTCATGACCCTGCAAGAGGGTGAGAGATCTTGGTTTCCATCTAATTTCTGGTTGAAATGTAGCAACTTAGACTACTTTCAAAATAAGCCGGCGCACTGCAGCAGAGGTCAGTCGTGTGTTGCAGAGATGTGAGGAAGAGCAAATTTGCTATTCTGCACAGACACGCACTCTGGACTGCACTCCCAGGTATGGAAACTGCTGGCTGGAAACACTGGCTGAGGGTTTCTTGACAGAACAGACCCATCGGGCTCATTTCTGCAAAAACGTGAAATTCAGCAAGCGATGATCGGAAAAAGCAATTTCCTTTCCATGAAATGCAGGCACTCGCTTTGTTTTCATCCTAAATTTACAAGAGCCTCTTTCTAAAATGCTCCACCAGCCTCCCCCAGTTGGGGTCTCATTGCTCACCTCCCTCCTGCAAGGCTGTTAGCGTGCAGCCATCCCTTTAATTTGGGAATTTAACAAGTAATTCTAAATTGGGACGTTGGAAAACCTGTGATCCTATCTACCATGACTATCCTATCAGATGTGGTTCTGTGCTTTCACTGCCTTGGAAACAAAGGGAAAGAAAGTTGAACACATGGTATCCTCAACTAGAAAGGGCTTTGCTGTAAGAGGATATTGAGTTGTTTTATAAAGCCCAATATTACGCTTGAATTATGCCTGAATAAGGAGAAAGGACATTGTTAAAGAGCCCTAAATATTGACCATAGTGGATCTTCTTTCTTCCAAACCCTTCGGTGGTGTTGTTTTTGGCTCTTAATGATTTGGTATTGTATTTATAAGCTGACAGGGTAATCCAGAGAGCAGCAGGAGGGGCAGTTGCCTTAAATAAAGCTTTACAATGCTGCTAATTAAAATGATCCTTCCTCTCCCTGTGCTGACTAATGAGACAGAAAGAAGAACCGGGGAGGGTTAATGAAAATGTTGCCATGAGATTCCTGATTTTTAATTGGTCTTTTTAATGTTTTAATATTCTTTATGGTGTGGAGGTGGAGATGGAGAAATTTTCTTTAAACCTTTCCTGTGCCGTGCCCAATAGGTTGTAATGCATGGCATTTGAAATGTGCATTTCTAGCTGTATATTAAGAACCCGTAACTGAAAGTGTGAGGTGGAGTGTAGCCTTGAGATGGAAGAAGCAATTTTGGGCTCAACTGGGAACAGAAACAAGAGATGTGAAACCTATTTTTAAGCTCAAGCTTCCAAAACTCCAAGGGAGCATTCGCACCGCGAAGACTGAGGCTAAGACCTATTGTGAAGGATTGGCGCTGATGCTCAATAGTATTTAGAGCTTTAAGTCATGACGCTCTGTTAAATGCAATATTTATCCCATGAGCATGTCACAGTTCACTTCAGATGTCAAGAATTCAATTAATATTCTATTTAATAGAACACACCATGACCTAACCTTTTAATGCTCTTAGTGCGTCTGAGCCCTCCTTATTAGTGTCACTCTCCAACTTTCCTTCTCAGCTGATGCATCCAACAACAACTGGGATGGTGAAATTGGGAGCGAGGAGAGAGGGGAAGAGATTTAAATTACTTTTGGACCTCACTGTGCGGATTCAGCGGCTTTATCCCTTGTAAAACCCAGTTTGCAGGGGGTTAGCACACCCCGCCTTTCTCATTCTTATGGGGTTGGCATCTTGCAAGTTTCGGCTTTCTTTCAATTGAAAACCACAAAAGGTGCCGCCAAATTTTTCACGGTTTGGACCGGTCCAGTTTTTCACTGAAACAGTGTTGCCCCTGCCTCACGTCGCATTATCAAACTTAGGGCCAGGGGAAACCATTCATGTGAGTGACACCAGCAGGATGAAACCTTCGGTTTGACGTTTTCTCCGTGTACTATGATGTTGGGTTATAAGTACTCTGAGATTTTAGAATCAGCACTGCAGAAATTTCCCTGCAGCGCATCTGCAAATTGTCTCTGAAAATGGGATCCCTTGAATGCGTCATGATTTTGCAGATGGCACTCGAAAAATCACAGGATTCCTTCTAACCTGAAGTCTACGAGCAAACAGGGCTGCCTTCTTTCCCGTCACTAGTGGCAGTGCCACAGCAGCCCAACTCCACCAGTTTGTTGCTGAACTCTGGAGGTGCAGAACCAGGTTTTGCCATCCTTGTGTCACCTCTAGTGGGCTACTGGGAGAAAGCCGTAAAATACACAGTAAATTGTGCATTTCAGACCATATGAAATAGAAGACAGGCTTAGTAATCTGATGGCTTTTATATTTAGCTTATTTTAAAGAAGAGAATTCATTTTAAAAACTCCTAACTGGGACCTGCTTCAGCCCAAAACCGTTTCTGTGCAAGACCTGCATAACACATTAGAATAAATAGAATAGAATAGAATAGAATAGAATAGAATAGAATAGAATAGAATCATTAAGGTTGGAAGAGACCTCAAGGATCATCCAGTTCAACCGTCCCCCCACCACCTATTAACCACTAAACCATGTGAAAAGAGACTGAAAATGAGTAAGTCTGTATCGTGTAGCCTTTGCATTTTGAGAGGTACTAAAGAGCTAAGGCTTTTTTTAAGGCAGCGTTTCCCTGACTTCAGCCAGGTGGGTAGGATGGGGTTAGCCCAGCAGAGAACCCCTGCCTGCAGCTGGGAGGGGGCCACGCTATTACCACCCCTGTGATTTCAGTAAGATTTGTAGAGAAGATCAACCAATAAATACAGAGTCTGTACCGCAGCTCCTTAGAGTGGGAGGAAGAACAGACATTGTGCCAGATATTTTCATGCAACTATATTCATTATTTATGCAGAAGAGGAGATATTTCAGGAAAACAGAGCTGAACCGTGAGTGACAAGGTATCTTTCCAGAGTGTCGGGTGCAGGAAAATTGCACTGAGGTTGACAGCTTTTTAATGTAGAGTCTCCATTTCACTGAATTACTGCATGTTGGCATTTTGAAAGTACAAGATGACCTATTTATTAGCTGTGAATCAAACAGAAATTACATGCTAGAAAATAAAAAAGTTGTATGTTTCTTCTAGCTGGTAAGATGCTTATCCTACAGAAATAATACATACATAAAAGAAAACCTGCAAACAAAGGATCATCCATCACAAGGCACTAAATTTAATGTTGTAGGACCTATATTCATCTTGTAATATTGCGATCATATGTGCTTGTTCCCTTACATGGGATGTAATATTAAATGTATGTATGTCATAATACTTTAAAATGTCACTATCCTTCCTCCACTCAGGCTCCTATCATCCTCTTCCCTTTTGAAGAGGGAAACTTGGCTTCAACAGTGACACGTATCCTAGAGCAACACAAAATGGCTCACTGAGATCAAGCTTTCCATATTCCTCACTGACCTCTTCAGGCACGTGCCCTCTCCATGTACAGACTTGAATCAGAGATGACCCTGATTTGGGATACCAAGTTGTCTCGTCCTGCCTCTCAGCACATGCAGGACTTCTTTTAGCTCTCAAAAATCCTAGCCAAGCTTGCACAAGAGCTGCCCAACATCACCTGTAGTGCAGAAAGCATCAGGTTAGGAAGCGAGAATATAATTGCTGTGACCAGCAGCGACAGACTGTTTTACACAATATGAAGTATCCATCTTTCTATGCCACTGAATCTCCCAAATCCAGTTATCTTGGAAAATCCAGCCACAATCTTGGAGAGGCTCCTACAACACGTGGAAAAGACAGGTGAACATCACCCATCTAATGTCTCTCGGTCACACATGGCTATGCTTCTATTGTCCATCTAATCAATGCAAAAACCTCTGGAAATACTATTGCTCTATCTTGCATTTGATAACGATGCCGTATTTCATTATTTCACTAGAGACGGCATCCTGTCATGGCTTTCAGGCAATACTTGTAGGTCAGCAACAGCAGATTCAATAGCGAGTCTCAGAGCCTCGGTTCTGCTGCAGTCACGGGCCACCATTAGAAAGGCAGCCGTTGCTCAGAGGAAGGCTTGCTGTCTGCTGCTGCTTTAAAGGTGTAACAGAGGCACCGCCAGCCCTGGGGCTCTCCAGGATGTTCTTAAATACTAGGGATTTACCCACAGTTTCTGATACAGGGAAACCACAGGTTTCTTTTATGGAAAAGCTGAATATCGATATACAATAGAAACTAAGCACTGCATATTAGGCACGCGCTGGAGCCTGGAAGGAGTTGTCCTCTCCTGGCTCCTCTTCGCCTTCCTGCTTGGATATAAGCAGTGCCAGAACATCAGGAGGAAGATAACTACCTACCAAACTCATTACTAGAAACCGCCGGGCCATGCAGATGGAACGCTTCCCGGGGAGAAAGGCAAAAGTGGGAGGAAAAGTTAGCAAAAGAGCCCAAGTAGTATCCCTGCACTTTGCCAGAAAGGCAAATGCCACATCTGAAGGAAATATCTTTACAAAGCACAGCTAGAAAATAAAAAAGTTATTTGTTTCTTCCAGCTGGTAGGGTTATCTTACAGAAATAATACATAATACATTTGGAGAGTGAAAGTCAGCTTTCCCTGGGAACTTTGAGATCTAGGATCTGAACAAAGGCCCAGGAAGAAAAAGCTAAAATTGCTGGATTTGGCAAGTGACAGTCAAATGAAGGTGGAGCGAGTTCCTGCCTTCTCTTCCTTCATGTTCTTATGTAAACAATTAAAAGATAAGTTGCAGGAGCAAATGTCCAAGCCCAAACCTGAAGCAATGTTAAATATAGCTTTATGAATGTATTTCATATACCTTTTAGCTCAGAAAATACATTTATTTCCTTCCATTTTTCACTCCCAAGTACCACAACCATCGATGTGAAGAGTAATCCCCACACAAAAAAGGGGCCAACACATGGAATATGAAAGGGTGCAGAGAATCATTCGAGAGGCAGACACACACACAGAGTGCTACAGGTATGCAAGAGCGTAGAAGTAATAATCTAATGTACAGCTTGATGCAGGCCACCAGCAGTCTGTAAATACAGAAATCTGCAGTATCACAGCGAGTAGGTGGCCTCATTTCCTTCCTTTGTCAGTCCCTCCCGTTCCCCCACCCTCTGTAGCAAGAGCGCGAAGTCTCGGTGTCTTACTGCGTGGCCTGGATGTTGTTTTTCCGATCAGAGCAGCAGGCTTTGTAGGGAAGATGAAATGATTGCTGACTCTTTTCTTCTCATTAAGTTTGTTTACATCGTGGACCATTGAGGTTTCACTGGCTTTGTGTCTCATGTACTCTGCTTTGAGAATCCCCAGCATTCATAAAAGTGAAGCCAGCTAAACCTGCACAACTCTGCCATTACTTAGAAAAGTCCAATATAAACTTTTACCACATATGCATCGTTTTTCTTTTTTTTTTAAATAACACTGAAACAACAAATTGGTTCTGTAGAAAAAACTAGATTTATTGTACCCAAATCCATCCTGGACCAGCAGCTCCTGGACCAGACTCAGGGCTCCATTATACGCCAGTGGCCATGGCTGAGAGCGGCAAACTCATCCTGGCTTCGCAATAACCTAACAGACATTTGACCCATGTCCTGAAGAGTGCAATGAGCAATAACCTCCCAATACAATTATCATTTCCGCTAATCCATCCATGCGGCAGGGAAGGAGAGTACAGCGTTAAAAACTGCTGGTCCAGCTCACTATCCCAGAAGGAAATGAAGAGAAGGGAAAATATCACAAAATTCCTGTCGACTTATCTGAAACTTGTTAGCAGAGGCATGTGGTGAACTTTCTAACTGCAGCTTTGGCTCTGCCACTTTGCCCTTCTGGGACTGCAAAGCAATGGCTTTCACCAACCTTAAATTCAAATCAGCTTGGCGATTAATCAGCACCACTTGGATACATACAGATTATATATATTCTATCAATATAATTTTCAGACTCATCAGTGTAGTGTCTACTCCCTCACAATAGCTGGATAAAGTGCATTTTTAAATAATCCAAGTACACTTGCAACAGAACCAGGGCAGTTATTTCAGCGTTGCACACTCGTTCCAAGTTAACATATAGGATCTTTGGAAAAAAAATCTATACATTAGAAATATTTAATCGACCACTTCATATTATTCCAATCCCTCTGTGTTGAATCCCGAATGGTAAAACTTAACATGACTCTTTTTTGCTTGAATTATCCTTCTGCTCTTGCATATATACAAGCTATGTGCTGTAATGCAAGACTCATACATTCGTCTTCGTAATTTATCTCATTTCCTTTGGAATGGTGTCCCTCAGTGGCTCAGAGAAAGTGGAGCGGTTGTTTTAATAGATTTGAGTTTTATCTGCCTCTCTATTTGCAGCAGGGCATAATAATAATAAATTATGATACTAATAAGTAGGTTGTGCAGAATGGACTACAGTGGTACCACTTCCCTCCCCCTCCAAAAAAGTAATTTATGGGTACATTCTTGTGACTTTAGGGGTGTAATAAATTATCAGGGTTCGTTTTTCCATCCAATTTGAGGCAGTGCAGCTGTGTTTTGCAAGCAATAAACTCTCTTGTTGTATTTCTTAGCTAAGCACTGAAAAACACAGTGTGATTTTTTTTCCCTCCCTTCCCAATTATTGTTGCAACGCCTGGTAGCTTCTCCGTAGTTAAGGGTTTGCCAGTGCTTCTATTATAAACCCCAATTTTCAGGGGCCTATAACTTTGCTCTTTTAAATCATAGAGGGCTAGAACTTGGTGTACATCTCTGTCAATCTATATGCTTTTTTTAACTGAGAAAAAAACCCAAATTTTTTAAGGAGTCCAGAAATCCCAAATTGGAGGCGTGTGTGGAAGTCAGACACACATGGACGTGAGTAGCTGGTAATGCTTGGATACCTCTTCAGCTCCTGAAAAGCCTATGAGTGCCTCTTATTTTGGACACATCTTGGGGCAGTATTTGGAGCTTAATTATATTTCTGACACAGCAGACAGGAAGGGTGGTACCAGGTGCCACTCTGCTGCTGAAGGGCTTGGGGATCGAGTACAAATCCACCACTTGCAGAAGCTCCCTCCTCAAAGGTGATGCCTTGCCCTTGAGTGCTGGCCCAGCGGTTCGGCGTGCCAAAAATACGGACGGTGTAAAGGAAGCCACGGCCATGCACCCTGCCCAACGTCAGCTTGCAGTCTTAGCACAACTGTATCGACCAGAATATTGTCCCAGGGTCTCTGAATTCAAGGAGAGGTTAATCATGGACCTGGTTCCCGTTCCCAATACCTGCCCTCTCTGCATTCAGCGAGGAAGGGTCAAAGAAGGAAGGAAGAAAATGAGAAGATGCGATAACACCACTAGAATTTCACAATCTCTCTACAGCACCCTTGGAGGCGCCGGGCTGGGAAGCACAGTACATGTTCAGCTCTGCCAGGAAACGGTGCATTCCTTCCCCTCTGCAAAACCTTACTGAATGTGGGGGGAAAACCCACCTGATTTTCTAATACCCCTTTGTACAGGCACAATTATCTCCTGCTTGTATCACGCAGGCACTGCTCTGCAACAGGGCACCAAACACCTTCCTACACAAGGGAGAAAACCAAGAGTGGAGTAAAAATGTCTCCGGGTTTCCGGGGTGCTCGTAGGGGGAGCACCGCGGCAGGGAGGGAGCAGCTTGCAGCCCCTTTGTGCAGGCTGCTGTTCCAGCCCCTCTCACATCAGGCCGTACAGCACTGCCAGACTAATGCTTCTGCTAAAGCAGCCTTCTACGTGATCAGCAATTAAGCCGTGAAGTCAGCCCCTTAATATTATGCTAACATAGTTCAGTATATTAAATGTAAAACAAGTCATAATTTTTAAAGGTACCTCGGCTTACTGAGTTTAAATGAAGGCAGCAGTAGGACTATCACAGCCATATGCAAATCACCTGCATTTTAAAGCTAACAATAGATTTTGCTTTATTGTTTTGGCATTTAACGAGTGGGAAAATAATAAATTAAGCCACATGGGGAATCCCTAGTGCTTTTACAAACTGAAGCAGTGCCCATTTGGAGAGAGAACATTCCCCATTTTTCTCCCTAGCTGCATTTCTCTTAACCCACCACCTTATTAAAGCTTATAGGGCAAAATTCTCCTCTCATATTCCTCTGGCTGCTCTTAGTCCACATTCAGCTCTCCCTACCTTCCTAGCTGTCTTTCATCCTGTGAGTTCTCTCTGCAGACAGGGAACAGAAGAAGAGTAAAGACTGACTGGGCCATGGGGAGTCAGAAGAAAGATGTTGTCATAGTTTTAGGAGGGTTACAATAGCTATTAGAGCACGAACAGCTTTTTCTGCCTGTTGTAATAGGTGATGCGGTCAGCAGCCGCCAGCGCACGGTCTATGGAAGAGGCAGCTGTGTTAGGCTCTGGTCAGCAGTAAGCAGGATCCACACAGTGAAAATAACCGGGTCTCTGCAGCTGCCTGGTGTGCCACCAAGCCAGGGACGAGCTACGACACCAGCGCCAGATTCACGGCTCCGTGTAGCGATGTTTGCTTAGGGCTGCATAACAAAAAGGAGGAAGGGGATGAACATCTTAACAAGATGACCTCTCTGGCTTGAGGCATCTTTGCTAGGGTGTTGGACTGCATCGCACAGGGCACGACCAAAGAAAAAGCAGTATTTTCATTTTAACTCATTCAGCTCTTACTGATCAGAGCCCTGAGCCAAAAGTCAGGCTCGGCGGTGAGAATGTTGGTCATCTCAGCTGATCGAATGGGCACGTGTTGATCTTGCAAATGGCGATGTTCAGTTCACACATTGGTGATTACAAAAGGTAGCTGAAAGCAGATCACATCGTGGATGTTTGCTCCTGAATGCCATCCTAGACGTGTCTTCTCCAGGCCATGTGTTTTGCAAGTCACCAAAAGGAAAACACCCAGCTTCATGGCCCGTGCTGCTCCGGTGTGTGAACAAGCACAGACACTCCTTGTGCAGAGCAGGCACACGAGCACATTCAACACGTGCTTGCTTCCTGTGTTGTCTGCGAGAAGTACCAATTATACATGTCCATGAATATATCCCTGCACCCGTGTTCCCCCAGGAACGCTCTTTTACCAAAGGATGCAACAGAAATCAGGAACCAAGGTAAACCATCCAGCCTAAAGTTAACAGGACACTGCAGCATCAACTGGCAACAGGAAATTATCAGACTGTGAGAATTTAAACAAGACGAACAACAGGAGCGCAGAGAAAAGGCTTTGAATGGAAACCTGTAAGCCTCAGACAAGTTTGGAACATGCCTAGGGATAATTCATCAGCATCCATCTCATGGCTCTGTACAACCTCTTAGAAAAGCCCCTGCAGTGCGGCCACACACGTCCGTTTTCCACCAAATCTGCTGTTTGTCCTGTTCGATGCATTTCATCTGTTGTGCACAGCGTTTGCACTTACGTACACTCTGTATGGGAAAACTGTGGATAGAAGGTTTGTGCATATATCAAGTGCTGCACAAGGATTATGGTTATTTTCATAAGAACTCTCCACCACTGCCTGTGTTTGAAGTCAGGGATGTCTGGTGGCTGAACCAGACAACCAGAACACACGCAAAAGCCCAATTAGCTTTTTATCTCCAAAGCTCTTACAAACACTAATGCATTAATCATTGTTAAACTAAGGGATGAGCATTGGTCTGTACTCCTGGCTCAGTTCAGTTGCGATGTAACTTGACTGACACTGAGAATTACGTGATGAATCTTGTGCGTTCACCCCACTGTGCAGGAGAGGAAACAGAAACAAAGGCAGAGCACCCCACCGGCCACCCCAGTCTCATCCTACAATAAGCCTTTGTAAAACCTGACCAAGTCTCAGCTTGGGAACAAGCACATGCTAGGCTCAGGTCCAGCTGAGCATCCATCCTCCATGCGGTGCTTTCTGTTAGCCTGCTCGAAAATCTAGACGCTGCTTAAAACACGGAAAGTCTAAAAATGACATGAGAATAGACAAAGAAAGGCTGAACAGCAAAATAAGTGTTTGGTTCTGTAAGAGATGCACAAACACACAAAAGCAAGCTGGCTCTAGGAAGAGCTTTTCAGATTACTTGAATGTCTCTCAAAAAAATGGATTAAAATACAGATTCCCCCTATTATTTTTCAATAATAGAAGTGCAGCACAGAACAACTCACTAGTGCCACAAACTACTTTTTCATTTTTGTTTTTGTTTCGTGCTTCAATATCTTCTTCCAGCTGCTCATGTCTCCTTTTCCTTCTCCTCACTTTGATCTATTAGTTTTCCCCAGAAATGGGGTTTATAAATCATTGTAATGCAGCCCTGGGAAAGACGGTGCTTAGTGCAGGGAGAAATACATTGCAGCTAACAGCCACGGCAGGGAGGAAAACTCTCACCTCGTAGCGGGGCTTTGGCGACAGGTTACTGATGGCGCTGGGTTATTTTATGTCTGCATTCGTGCCATCGGGGGCAAGGCCGCAGGGAGCGCTGCCTGTACCCCCTTTGCAATATTTCAAGCTTCCTTCTGCAGGCAAAAACAAACTGCTCAGGGACTCGCAAGGGAAAGGGGGGGAGGAAAAATTGCTAGAAGAAGGGGAGGGGAGGCAGGACAGGTGGGGATGGATCACTTAGTTCCTGCTTTTGCACCATCGCATCTTTTTTTTAAAAAAAAGAGACATTTGTCTCTAACGTCTAACGCACCCTGAAAAGATGCAAATTTCATGCAAGTCACATTCACTGGCAGCAGTGGCAGGATCCAGCTCACCCATGAACATTTCCATCCCTTTGTGCCAAAGGTTTTGTGTTCCCACTTAGGACTCGGGAAACTTTGTTGCCGGAGGCCCACGGGCACGGCTGATGCCCGGGACGCTGCACGCTGAAGTCGGGGTGTACCGCAGGAGGAGCCCCGTCCAGCACTGCCCGGTTTGACCCCCAGGAGAGCGGACGCAGCACGCCTGCTCATGGTCTTCAAAAATCTTTCTGTATTTGAATCGTAAGGGTTAGGCTTCATTTTCTAGTCAGGCTTTTAGAAGTTGGCTACAGCTATGAAAAACATCATCTAAAATACAAGGCTGGGAGCAGTGCAAGGCTGGGCACCAGGTCACTGAGCAATCTCAAAACAGCCTTTCCAGGTTAAGTGGGTGGAAGGGCTGCTGTGACATTCGTGGCACAACACTGTGGCCAGCCTGGGGTGAAGGTCTGAGCGTCCCCCCAGCAAGGGGAGGTCCCCCGAGACCCCTCCTGGTAACAAGTGTTAGTCCTAAATGCCAGAAACTCAACGTTGGCTGTGGCCAGGGACACAAACCTCTGTCAGCAGATGTTTAGGTACTTATCTCCTGCCCAGGGGTGCAGCATGGATTAGGGGAACCTATCCCAGCCCTATTTAATTAGGGAGGAAATCTTCATAACCTCCTAAGAGCAGTACAATCGCACACAAGCTACAGGCTCTTTCAAGCACTTGCTGTGTTTTTAGGATCACCAGCTCCTAATAAGACTACCCCAGGCAGACACACTGTCCTTTAGTTTCGAAAGCACACAAAAGAGACACCATGCTGGAATCTTACCTCTATCTTTAACAAAGCATTACCCCCTCCTCACCCTCTTCCCCATAATTGCCTTGTTATTGTCATTGGTGCCATTGTTCATTGGCTCGGCCGTAGAGAGGCCCGAGGGAGCAGTTCTGCCTTAGCTAAACCAATATCTCCTGCAATAACCCCCTGCAGTTTCCCCTTTGCTATCCCATGTTGAATAAATCCTCCATCTCTGTTTGCTGAATGATCATAAAGATATGATTGAAGTTTCAGATTTATGGTTTCCTTCGAATCGAGGAGCAACTCCAATAATGCCAGAGCCTGTTTGCTGACTGCTTTTGACAGGATATATGTAAAGGGAGATTTGTAAGAGCAGAAACAGGAATGCAAAGATTAGAGCGAGGTATTTTCTAGGCACGCAGTGCACACACATGCAGTCACGTGTAGGGGTTGAATTCACACACACACACACACTTCCAGATCGTCCTCCATGCAAGGACCTCACTGCGGTTCCCAAGCACCCTGCCAGGCAGGGGGTGTGCGCAATATTTTACTCTAACAGCGAATCTGTCTCAAGTAACCACACAAGGGACCCACAAGAACTGGTTGCCTGGTAAAGGAGGATCCTAACTAAAGATCTTGTACAACTCTACAGGAAACTAAAGTGGTTGCTGAAGGCTGGGAGAGGGCTGTATATTAAGGTGGTCCTTACTGTCAGCTTCACTCTCCATTCCCAGGAGTTCCCTCTGAACTGTGTTAATACAGTCCTCTGGGTGCCCGAGATGCTCTTTGGGGAGCACAGAGAAACTCGCTTGCTCTTACGGGAGAACATCCCAGCAGTTTCCTCTGATCAAAGCATGAACATCCAAAAAAGCAACCCAAAGGGGCATTACCCTTACAGGCAAAAGCAGCTGCTTCCCCAGGACACCCAGCGTCGCACCTTCCCCGTTGAGGCAACAGCCTCCAAGAGCAAGCC
Source organism: Psophia crepitans (assembly GCA_013399095.1). Lineage (NCBI taxonomy): Eukaryota > Metazoa > Chordata > Aves > Gruiformes > Psophiidae > Psophia > Psophia crepitans. Next base: position 722,638 of record VWZZ01004507.1, read on the forward strand.
CAGGGAATCTCATTCATGGCTGTGAACTTCAAGCTGAGGATAGTTAGCACCTTGCTTGGTGCTGTTGTCATGGCCTGGGTGTCAAAGCCCTCCTTTCCCCAGCAGCCTATCCCAGCATACGTACAGCCGTGTCCTGGGAACTGTACATCGTGGGGCACGTAGCTACTCGGATTCAGGTCAGTAATAGTCTCTATGAGTAAACCACCACAAAGCTGCATTGAAATCAAGGTTTGCGACTTTGGTGCCAAGACCTGAACAGAGCATCCGAAACGCGTTCCCTGTGGCCGCAGCACTTTTCCCTGATCCACAGCCACTTGTGCTCATTCTCATTTCAACAAAACCCTATAAAACTCTTACAGCACAATGCAGTCCTAAATTAAATGCACTTTAACATCCCCATATAACAAGGGAGTCTTCGCTCTTTTAAATTAATATGTGTAACTGAGAAGGGGACCTTTCCTGGAAAATTTATTCCACTTTATTTCGAGACAGAAAACCCCACCTCGTTCCACCTTCTCTGAGAGCAAAGATATTTTGTGTGTTATAATGAGGACCTTGTAATAACGAGAGCATTGTGTGTTAGTCTAACTACGAAGTGAACAACAGAAGACTTCTGTGAGCAGCAGTGTTTGTGTGATGTATGGTAATATTTTTCCTCAGTGCATTACAAAAGAAAAAGGCAAGATAAAAATATCTTCCATTTTCTCCCTAATTTGTAGTTTTCTGGTGTTAGCAAGGCTTATAAGACACATGCTCCCAATTAGCTGCTCCTCTTAATTTAAATGCTTCATAAATTATCTCCTGCGCTTGTGGATTATCACTTCATAATGCGAGTTAGCATTTAAATAAATAGCTGCGATGTAGGAAATTAGAGAGGTTTACAGTCTGAGGCAGCAGCATAATGAAGGAAAATACCACAGCAGCTGAACAGGGGTTGGGAAAGATGTGATGAGACAGAGATTTTTTTTCCCCCTTTACCTTTTAGCAGCCAAATTTGGACTGCAGCAGGGAAAATATGGGTCAGAACTCCAGCAGAGCGGGAGCCTTTTGTAATGGCTGAGCATGAAGGGAACATAGAGAATTCTTAAATGCATAAAACATCTGATTTAGCAAATATGACGCAATTATGAAGTGACTTTTTTGAGCCAGCTCTTGCTTGCCTCACAAGGTAGCCCCTTTGAAAGCAATTGGGCTAGTTGCGTATGTCACCTGGGCAGTATCTGACTCCTTATGTTCCAGCCTTTCAAAAAACTGTAGGACTGGAAAGAAAAATAATAGGACAAAGCAGGGGTGAAATTTTACCGAGAAAATTTGTGGGGAAAGCAATGAGGAAGTTGGATGTAGGATTACGGGGAATTTTAGAAATCTGTATCTTGCAAAGATAACGAGCATTAATTTGTAAGCCAGATAACTTTTGCCATGTTTTTAGCACCATTAATAAGATCAACCCATAGGCAACGATAGTTTTAACCATTGGCAGCAACTTCCCAGTGCTATTTCAGCCCAGTTTCACAATTATTTGTCATGAATGTAGAAATTCAGGAAGGCAGGGGAGCGAAAAACCTCACGACAGCTCCTTGGGGGACTAGGGCTCTCTGCAGTGCTTGCTGGTCTTGCCTTTGGTGTCACTGCTGCTTTTCCTGCCACAGGAGAAAACTCTGGGCAAGATCTGACAGCAGTCAATCACACTTGACAGCGATGGACTTCTTGGGGAGCTGAGGACATAGAGGCGCTTGTGGGCTCGGGACCCTTTGGTGTTTGTCTTGCAGAGCACCCATGGTTGAGCACTGCAGCTCTTGGGGAAGTTCAGCTATCACAGCTCTCTGCTCGCTCACACACAGAAGTCCCAACGTGTCAAAACCATGGATATTTTTTCAAAAACACATGAAAATCATAGAAGCCTTGACAGCCTTGACCAAAGTCCAGCCTTAGGCAGGAGTAAAGTTATTAGTTACCTTATTTCCCGAGAAAGCCTGACACATTAGGATTTCACAGTAACTGGCTGTAAGTGTAATGGGCAGGGTGTGATTTTGCTCACTAGGTTTTGCAGTTAAATTTCAGCATGTTGAATACATTTTGCTGTAGGACAGAGCAAATGATTCGGGCAGATTCTTGCGTTAGCACAAGACCCTCTGTGCTTAATGGGAGTTCTGTCTAACTGACAGCGCAGTTTGGATCTTCATTGTATTTAATATACTTCAAGAGCGGGGGTCAAATTGTCTCATCATTTACATCCATACAACCCTGCTAATCCCAGGAGAACTGCAGAAGAGAAGCTCAGGACAACCTGTAACTGACTCAATTTTCTCTGCTTAGCACCTTCCAGTTAAAGTTTCTAGCAATGTCCCCCAAAATGCTCGTAGTTACAATCCCAGTTCTTCTCAGGCTGGTAGGGCTGAACATGGGCAACTGGACTGAAGTCTGTTGGAAGGAGACGTCTGCCTGGACCCTCAGGATGCACTGGTGGAGTCTGTAGATACAGCTTGGATAAGATGCAGTTCACCCTGCAGAGAGTTCAGATCAGCACAGCAGGATCCCCATTTCGTCCCATAATTTTCTATTCCAACATGTAGCATTTAGAAAGTGAAAAAGTGGCTCATCCTACTCCAACCAACATCTGGAAGGTTACAGGAACTCTTTGTCCCTCAAAGTTTCCAGGTGGTAAAAGAAAGGCTCTGTGGGCCAAACCATATCCATGCTCACAGCTCTACGAGGGCTCTGCCCTATGCGGCATATTTGCATCTCTACTACCATCACTTTGATTTCTGCACCGAGCAACAAATGGCCACAAGTGCTACTGGCTTCTTCTGTGCTTAGAGCCTGGTAAGCCTCTATTTTGCTGGAGTATGAGGACACAGAAACCAACTCTTCTGTCCCAGATCTTCAGGTCTAAGAAAAACCTAGCAGATGTGTTGGGTGCTGGATGCAGGAGATAAGATTGGAAACCCTGGGACTAGATTCCTTCAGGGAGATGGCGCCACTTTTTACAGAATCACCCTTTCTTCTAAAAGGGCATTTTAAATAATAAAATTGGAAGCTGCTGCATATATCTTTCCAACTGATCTACTAATCATATTTCTTCAAATTTTATATCCCTGACCCTTGTAAAGGGATTGCAAGGAAGGCGTTTTTTAAGCTGCATTTTAATAAGTCAATATGAAAGCTCAAAATTATTTAAAGCTTCTTAAATAGGATTATATTTGATTTCTTGTGGGAATAGTGGGGGATAGTCTAGTAAAGACATTCTGTCCTGCTGAGGTTTCATTACATTAAAGAAACAGCATCCTTTTTTAAGAGCAAAAACTTTTATCTGGTCTCTGATGAAAATGGAGATTATTCTGTACATGAGGTAACTGAAGTTGGTAAGTTCCTGCATCTGTGATCAGAGATTAGAGTTTCTCCTTAAGCGAAAACAGAGATTCCCGAACCAGAGGTTTGCACAAACTTGGCAAGTTGTCTGTTAGCCTGAAATATTTGAATATTTTATTCTAGGAAGAACCACAAGTGTATTGACTTCAGGCAAATTCTGCTGTGAAATAACAGGTAGCTCTCCAGGCAGCCAGTATCTCATTTGCAGCCAGGGATTGAATTTGGCCCTAAGGATCAGAGGTCTGTGCCACTGGGGAGCTGTTTTGCTATACAGGGAATGTGGCATATTCAGGCTGCTCCAAAAGGCCCACAGCCAAGTTCTCACTCGCATTCAACTCAATGTCATTGTGGTTTATTGGATGCTGTGCTGGCAGCATTTAGCCCAATATGTTCCGTAGCCCCCAAAGAAATTCAGGAGGAGAAAGTTAAAACTACCTGTATGAAGTTGAAGGAGGCAGCAGCAAGTTACACAGTGTAAACAGCAGCTTCATGAAGTTGAGTTATGCTGGACGTAATCTGGGACAGCATCTGGCCTTGAGAGCGTAAAGGGGTCTTTCCTGAAGTAGCAGGAGGGGGAGTTTATAGAACAGACATTACTAAGGATGAAACACAGAGGGAAGACCATAACTGCTGCAAGGGGGCAGAAACTTTTTTTAAAAAAAAAAATAAACCAAAACCAAACCACTATCTCATCTTTTCAACATTTAGAGAATGCTCTCTCTCAATCCTCAAATAACCCACACGCTGCTCTCAGCCGAACCTCAGCGCTCCCACTGAAGCCAGCAGACACGGAGCAAAAGCATTCCCTGGCAGAATTTGACTTCAGGCTTTGTAACACAGCAGGTATCCCCAAGGCTGCGGTTCTCTGGGAAACGACAGCCCCACTCCACCCCTTCCAGCCTTTCTCAGGAGGCCTCATCTCTCTGGGGAGTCAAATGCAAGGATAGTAGAATAGCTTCTTATTTTTTTGCCAAGGTGCTACACACTATTCTGCCCACATTCTCCCCAGAGCTGCTGCTACATTGAAGACAGAATTGGTAAACTGATTTTCCCACCCTCATCTGCCCATACACACCTCCATTTTCCCCCTGATGTTGCTATAGGGAGAGCAAGGACGCAGAGATATCTCTCTCCATTCAGCTGCTCCAGAGCCACCCGTGCTGTACCAAACCTTTCTGCTGCTGTTCCTTCACATCCTCAAATCTCTCCCAGGCTCATTCCACCTCTTAGAGGCGTGTGGTGGTTGTAGCTCAGGAAAGATCAGGTACAGGTAAGACCTCAGTCTAGCGGTAGCTGTAAACTGCATCCATCTTCTTTTAGCCCAAATAACCCGTCCTTCCTGCCAGCAGCTTTGTCTTACGACTGCAGACCACGCTGCTGCTTTAGGGCTTGCAGGCAAGCGGGGGCTGATGTGAACTTCACAAGCTGTGACACCGCTACAGAAACGCGTACGCTGCTTTGACCTTCAGCGGTAGCACGAAACCTTACCCAGACACAAATTTATCTTAGAGTCAGAAGCGGATTTAATAGAGCAGGAAAAGATCGTTTTCAATATTTCCATCTCAATTATAGTCAAACGCCTCCATGAGTTCTCAGTCTTTGGGGCTGTACCTGGACTGCCTGCTCCCAGCGTGGAGACTGTCAGCAGAATCAGCAGAAATAGCACAACTGGGCAAGGTGATGGTGATTTATCAACACTGAAGTAACTCATACTGACACGGAGGCGCTGAGGAGGAGCTGGGGGTCCAGCAGGTGCCCCCAAAGGCCCAAGAGTTATATGGTGCCACATACTGAAAGCAGCAGACTCGGGATCTGGCACTCTAGCAAAAAGCATCTTTTTTCCCCCTCCAAACCATTTTCAAACAGCAGAAGGAAGCAGCCCTGTTACAGAGAAAGGCAGCTTTAACAGCTGCGATATCCTACTCCTAAAATTGTCTCTAACAGCACGTTGTCCTCTAACTCTATAAAGAGTGACTAACTAGTATTCAGAGTCCCAGAAAGTTGGGGCAAACAGGATTTTTCCGACAGAAGACTAGAAGGTGAATACACCCATGAAGACAAATGAAAGCATTGTGTACGCAAATACTTTCATATCTGTCTGGCCCTTTAAAACCAAAATGATAGAGTTCATTTGCATTTAGATCTCTTTGGCTCCCTCTTTTCATCTAAAGACAAATCCTCACAAAGGCTGCTTAATTAGACCAAATTAGATTTCCACCTAGTGGCTTGTCATTCATTAGAAAACGCTGTTCTTTTTTTCTGTTTTGGTAATTATAGGCTGGTCTCGCAGTGTTCACTTCAGGCTCAAAGTATGACTTGCATTCATGATTTTGTGCAGATGAGAGGAAAATTATTCAGTCACATCAACTCTGCCCATTTTACAAGTTAGATAAAGATCATCGCTGGAGTCTTTTATGTAATGGGGTATCCTCTTTCTTAAGTCTTTAATGATTAATTGTAATAGCATATCTCACGGCAATTTTCAAGACTAAAAGCTAAGTACAAACAGTTCGCACGCAAAGCTACCGTACCAGATAGCGGGTGGCTTTCCTTAGGTACGGGTTTCTGCGTCGCGGACCCACGCGTGTGGCCCTCGGTTGCCAGCGTTATGGCCCCGCCATGAGCAGAGATGATGTGAAGGGGCCTGGGGTTGGGGAGGTAGAACCATGGGCTGGAATTACCGGCTGCAGCCCAGTTGTGCCTCCGGCATCAAGCCCAGCCAGGGGGAGGCCAGTGTCCCACCAGTCCTCTGCTGCTGGTGTTACGCAAAACGTAGCTACTAGAGGGGAAAATCTTTCAAAATTTAGACCTGACACTCAAAGTTTCTAGCTAACAAGGCTACAGGTCCCAGTGGAAGTCAGCTGGGAGCACAGGTCAGTGCCGGTGCAGACACACTCTGGGTTCGCAGTGTCTCTACCCTGTCTGGAATATTTCTAATGAAAGGAGTGAAACTCACAGTGAGATCCCCGAGCTTTACCGTCCCTGTTTGCCCAGCCATCACCATTTCTCTGGAAGACTCTCACACTGCTGCAGGACACTGTAATAGTTTGATCTCCCAACTCTTTAGGCAGCAGAGTACCAGGAACGGTCCACTTCTCTCCCCAACCCCGTTCCCTTTGCTGTCCTGCACGGGCACAGTGGTTCCCTGCCTCAGTGTCCCCACTATTACAGCAGGATTAATCCTCAGTAGCATGTTTTGAAGCTTAATAAATCAAGGCCAGATTTTGTTGTCCTTCATCAAGCAAAGCTTCCTTTGACTTTGACTTTTAGCGTTTATGAAAATCTTTGAAGACAACTGCCAACTTATTATCAATAATCTTCTTGGGAGTGGAGGTTACAAGCAGTTTGCAGCTGGCAGCCAGCAGCCCCTGCTAGGATTTCTTCTGCACTAACAAATCCAGATTTTCAGGTGTGTTTTTCTACCAACATGTTTGCTTTCCCAACCATTTTTCGTGAGAGGGAAAGTTTTTTTTTTTCCCCTCCACCTTTAAAAAAAAAAAATCTGATCAAATTTGCCTTTCTCAAAACACTGAACATTCCCTTTCTCATCTACCTAAACCTGATGTTGAGATACTGTCCCCCAGAGGCTTTCAGTAGCTCAGTTCTGATGTATCCCTGCACTTTGTAGCTCACTGCCTTCTTAGAGTGTAATCAAACATCAAGCTAAGTAGCAAATAAATCTCCCGATCTCATAAGCTGCACAGCAAGATCATGTAAATGCAAATGAAGGGCTTGATTTCAAGCTGTCGCGGGGGGAAGGAGGGAAAAATGCTGGGCCTTGTCACCGCAATCACTTCACTCTGCAAGTGCAGTAAATCTGCAATAATAATAGTAATGGCAGCGTGACGGGAGGCTTTACTGTACAAGGGGGTGTAATGAAAAGGGGAACAGAAGGTAGGGAAGGAAGCAGGGCTTGGTGGGCTGAAAATGCAGCGGCGCGGGGTTTGCAGGCGTCCAGAGCAGAGCGCTCGAGGAGGGGATGGGGCAGCCCCGGCTGAGTCGGAGCGGAGAGGATTCCTGGATTTGCCCAGCATCCCCTCCCAGCGCAGGGCTGCCTCAGGTGCGCGGGTTAAAAACCCCATGCCTCCATCTCTCGCTGTACCTCTCTGCACACACATCTCCTACCGCTCTCGCAGCCCCAGTTGTCTTTAGAAAAATCGATGCAATGCGCGTTGATGGGCCATAAATACCAGGGGATGAAATACAAATAAGTCTTGCAGCAAAACCTGGAATCCTTATAGGTTTTGTACTTCCTTAGGCCTTCGCAGCACACCCACCTCTCACAAACAGACCCATTTCCGAGCCTTCCTCTTCCTTCGCAGCGAACGTTTTCCAACACCGTTAGACACTTAAATACAAATACAGGACTCAAAACCCAACAGAAACCACCTGGCAAAGGCCAGGGAGCTCGATACACCCAACACCACTCACTCTTCAGCCAACCAGGGTATCCCCGCTGGTCAAACACCCCCACTGCTGCGGCCACTCTGAGCGTGGCATCCTCCAAACCCACCTCAGACACACCTGGTTCAACCACAAATGTCACATCCGAGGAGAAAGGATGCATTAGCTGAGCCCTTAAAGACAGTTTGAAAGTATAAACAAAGCCTCAGCACACGTCTCCCGCCACCCTGGGAGGAGGTGGTGATCTCTGCAGGACGCTTTGGGAATGCTTCAGGAAAAAGTCTAGAGCTGTCTTTTCCAAATGGGCTGGATAAACAGTATTTAAGATGCCGGATTTTCCTCAGCGAGGTCGTAAAGGGAGAAAACTTGCAGAAGGTACCCAGAGAAAATTAGGACCGCCTGGGATGCGGAGAGAGACGGTTTTAATTAGAGCCAAGAGGTGGGAAATAAGGCAGAGAAATGACATCTTAATGAGGTTTAATGAAGTTGTCTGCTGATGGGCACAGCTGTCAGACAGATCTGTATTCCAGCCAAGCAGCTTTGTGACAGGCTAAACCTGAACACAGGAAACGGTGCTGGAGCTGGGGAAGAAAAAAGGATCTTCGGCATCAACTTTGGCTCGCTGTCCCCACCGCTTTACAACACAGCACACCTACAATGCCGCAGGACAAACAAATGAAACCCATGAGGTTGCAACAACGTTTTGCTAATTTATGAAAGAGAAAGGCTGTAATTTTGGATACACTGAGCCAGATTCATTCCTGCTACCTCCTTCTTCGCTTTTGTGGGTAAAAGATGTTGGCAGGCAACAAGAGTCCTCTGAGTCCATTGATTTTCTTCAGGCACAGGTTCTCTCCATGTTCAACATATTGGACCAGATTTTTTTTTTAATTAATTATCCAGCACCTTCAGCCTTATTTATTCAGTGCAAAGTGACTGTAAAATGCCACGTGATCATTAAAAGGAAGCAGCGTGCACTCATTTCGTGATGGGGCAAACACCCAACTGTGTTACCTTCAGGTGCTCTACAAAAGGAAACCTTTAAATCCCATAATTTCTTCCATTCTATAGAGTTCTGCATTCAAAGGTCTGGAAGCAGCTTTGCCACAGGTTACAAACCTCTCTCCTTTCCTGCAGTTTCTCAGCAATTTTCTGCCATCTGCCGAACGTCATAGCAGATTTCTGACCTCACACAGCTGGTCCCGTATCAGAATATGATCGCTGGAAAAAGCATTTTCCCATGCGTCTGAGGAATGTTACCGCATTTCCCTTGTATATCAGTGACAGCTACCCTAAAAATAGCTAGCGTACCAATGCCTGTAAATACAGGAGAAATAGATCAGCAAGGAAAGCTACTTTATCATCCCTGGCACCGGTTTATGCGAGCTCCCTAACTCACGCACAGCATGCACATATGGCTTAGCGCTGCCGTGTGATATTTCAGTTGCGGAAGCACCAAAAGCCCGCGCACTCCCATCGGGCTCGGTGCTGGACACATCTGCAAGGGACAGTCCCTTCCTCTGCGAGAGGTTCAGAGGAGGCAGCTGGGGGAATACAGCCATGCCATGCACAGGTTGTATCAGCTAGCAGAGTCTATTGCTTTCAAAAAGGTCTGTGCAACAGAGGATCTGTAGATTTACACAGGGCAAGGACACTGATGAGGTTTTTGGGTCTATCAAAGGATATTAGCCAGTCCAGAAAATGCATTTTCTGGTGAACTTGTGCTCCTGAAAGTCCTCCTCTACAGTGTCACAAGTGCATGGATTTAACAGGACCAAGACAAAGATTTTCCTCCCAAACCATGGAAGCAAGACCCTGGATTTACCTGAAATCACCACTGTACAGGCTTGCAGGCCCAATGATCACAGGCTGGAGAAGCCAGATCTGCAAAGGAGCAGACCTGTTGTCCCAACACGGACAAGTCACTGAAGCGAGCGGGCACTATCCCACCCCCAGACACACTGGTGAGGAGCCCCGTGCCACAGCTACTGAGTGCTTCTGTTTGTGTAGCTGCTTATGGAGACAGGAGCTGAGAAACTCCAATGAATGCACAAAATACAGCTCCAGGTGAAAAAAATTGAGGAATTACAAGCAAATTCTAGAGAACACAATGCAGAGCCCTCTGGAAAGGTGCCTGTTTTGGGCAGGGGTAATCAAGCCTTCCTCTCCAGGCAAAACTGGCTCAGCAAGGCTTTTGCCAGAGTTGAGGGTGATGCAAAGCAGCTCAAGCTGCTCAGCAGCATCATTCATACCTAATGGGTACCCTTTAACGGCGCATTAGAAAGGGGACACCAGGCTGGCAGAGGACACCCACTGCTGCTCTGAGGCCTGGTCAGGGTTTGTGCAGTGCTGGCTGGGAGCAGAATGTAAATGTGGGACTGGATGATGTTCCTATACAAGCAGCATCCCTTATTGACCGCTGCACAGCCTCGACCTGCCGTAGCTGCAAGATGGAGGTAGCTGAGTTTCAGTCTCACTCTTCACTCGGTCGCTGCAGAAAGGGCTGCATTGATTCAGCATCTCCTGATCCAGAAGGTGTTCACTCTGGAGTGTAATAATGGCCATTCCAATGCCAGTTTTCAATGATTCACCCATGAAGCACTAGAGTAGGATTTCAGCACTTCCATGCTCCCAACAAGACCTGCCAACACCTACACCACCACCACCCAGCTTCCCCAACACCCTCCCCAAGGTAAATAACCTGTAGCAAAGCACCCAGCCCTTGTCTCAGGACTCCAGGGGACTTGTTGCCTGACCTTGCTCCAGCTTCTCCTAGCAGGAACACTCAGTCCCAGGCTACCAGGCTCTCGCCCCTTCCCTCCTCCACCACCTCCCTTTCAAGCAGCAATAAGGTTTCAAGACACACACATCCTGCAGTGACTTCACCATGGAGATGGGAGGGTAGAGACAAAGGGGTGAGAGGAGGTCAGTTAATCCCACAGACACCACCAGGCTGGGACACACATGGGCTGGGGAATAGTTCATTTTAAAACTAAATAGAAATGACGTTATTGAGCTCAAGTTTTCTTCTTTTCTGTGCTATAAACCCCAGGCGCTGCTCCCCCTTCTTCACCCCCCTTATCCTCCCCCTGCCAACATGCCTTGCGTCTTGATCATTCCCCGGCAGGAGCGGTGACGTGATTGTGCTTGGGGAAGTTTGCGCCAGTTTTCTAGGAGAGTGCACAACTTGGAAATGAAATAACTCAAAGGAAAGTTAAGAATAGCTGCAGAGTCCCCCCAGCAAACACCAGAGCTGGGCATCCCAGCCAAAGGACAAATTAACCAAACAAGGAGACTTCAAGTCCTTATATATTGAGTCAGAATCCCTATTTCCAGCAAGGCTAGATCACTTTATAATACTTGGGTAAAAACTCGTGTGAAATTCAGCATCCCGTGCCATACAGCTCTGGCGAAGCCTCATGGCTGAGTTCTTTTGCACTGTCACACTCACTTGTGTCTAGACAATAGGATTCAAACCCATGCCAAGGGGAGCCAGAGCCACTCCTGGTACTTATGGGCATGTTCTGTTACAAATTTTTTATATTCAGGGGCTTTAACTTATCAGGATATGTCTTTATGCTTCTTGTTTAACTTCACTTTTCTGCAGGCAGAACTGGGGAAGCCCCAGAGAAACTGCAACACCCTGCCAGGCTTTGATTTTTCATATGGGCTGTACATCCGCAGTACAGATGGAGGAGTCCCTGAAGGTATGACATCACCACTAAAATACTGACCTGTAACAAAGTCCTAGTACTACAGCAGGGACTCTCCTCTCCTTCCCAGTGCTCTTCAGCACTTCTCGTCAAGCTGGAGGTGAACAACTCCAGCATTCACCCGTTTTCATTAATATCACCCAAATTGCTTGGTGACTAGTAAAATTTCTCTATTGTATTGGAAACTTTTCTAGGATCACACCGAGCCCAAGCAGAGAGGGGTATCACCCTCTGCAGGCGCCATACATGCGGCCACTTTCAAAACTTGAGAGCTCCTACTTTGTGCTCTCAGGGATCCTGTGCCCCTGTGAACTCAGGCTTGCTGGGCAAGCCAGGGTGGAGACTGAGAAGACATCCCATTCAGGTGGGAGATGTCCCCATCTGAAAGCAGTGGGATAGGATACAAAGTTCACTCCACAGTGAAACCGTGACAAAATGCATACAAGCCACTCAAAGCCCTTGTGTACGGTGCGCAAACTTCAGCCTGCCTTCCCCAGCAGGCGTTACCGAGATACCTGATCTCCTCCTCTCTGCCTTTTGTGTTTCCTTCCATCTCCAGCAATAGGCCACTGGAACACAGTAAAGCCCAGAACTGCTTCAGTTCCAAATATGCCCCGAGACTTCATCACCATGAACCGTGGTGCTCTGAAGGCCGGTTGTACCACAGCCCGTGAATTTAATTTGTACTACAAGGCCAAGGACATTCGGTGCAAAGATGAAGAATACAGTCGCTTCAACAGGTGTCCTCCTAAAATACCTGCGGACATGACTTACGGCGTCACAACACGGTAAGGAAGAAGCCTTGGGGCCCTTCTCAGAATGGAGTTATCCCTTCCTACCCTCACATCTCAGCTAGGAGAATCCCCAAGAGAGGAGTGTCCTGAACCTGGACATGCTGCAACCGGGCCAGAGCGGCACTTCCATGTCTGATTGCACCTGTGTGTCCGATAATCAACTACCTAAATCTAATCTACATGCCACAACAAATCCTCATTTCACCTCTGACACCTCTAAAACATATTCTATGCCAATCCTTTAACTTAAGAGAACATGAAAAGTTGTAGGCCAGAATAACAGCTTCCCAGGGTCAGAAAATCAGAGGAACAACATTTCTACCTGTTTGCATTGGTTGAAATACTCTGGTGTAGTTCAGGATCAGTTCAAGTTCTTAATGCCACTCTCTCCCACTTGTTCGTCTCCCTGCATTGGGCAGAAAGTGATAGTACAGCAGAATGGAGGCAAAGAAGCTTTTCACTGCTCTCTCAGGTTCCCTCCCAAGGGCTGGAGGGGATCTGGTGCCTGCTGCTCCCCCAGCACCCCTTCTACAGACAGGTACAAGCCCACCCGTTCATCCCTTCCAACGCAGCAGGATGTTCAAGGCTTCACATTGAGTTAGGTCTTTTGCATCGCAGTGTCTTCCAAAAGATTCTTACAAGGCATCCAACATACGTGCACCCTTCCTGAGGTTCAAACAGGTACAGCAGTTAGAAGTGACCCATTTACACCCCTCCTCGTGTACCAGCTCCCAACTGCCTGCTGTGCTGATTTCTCACGGAAAATTGTGCAACAAAAAGTCTGCAGGGGAGAACATCGGCACCTTACTTTGACTTCTAGGTCCTTCCACTGCCTGTCCTCCACAGGAGCATGAGGGAGGCTGGAGGACACTGTGGTCCAGAATAGGCAGAGTCCAACACAAACAAGTGCTCAAAGCCTCTGAAAGGAGCTTCGAGGCAGCAGAGGGTTTTCTTGCTCTGTGAAGGTCTGGACCAGACATTAGGTTTCATTTTAAGAGCTGGATAATAATCACTACCAGAAAAATAACAGCCACAAATTCTAGAGAAAAGACATGATGAACGGCACTGTGTATTTTACATGATAGTAAATGGGCTTTGCATATGCAAATTGAATGGATTTTAAAATGGTATTTAATGACAATTTTCGTAGCAGACATTAACATTAATTGCATCAAAATGAAAATGTAGCATTAGCTTGCTGTTAGCTGCAAATGCCCCAGCTATAAAGCTTTATCTTTATCAGTATCAGCCCTCACCGATGTGACAGGGCTGCTCTGCAAATTGCAGGCAAAAGGGCTTTTATGTTGCAAAAGTATCCCCCAATGTAGGCAAAAATCAACATCAATTTTGCTTTATTTCTTCATAAACGGAGGTTAAATGGCTGCCTGTAAGAAGTCTAGGCACGTTTCAAAAGTTTTAAGGAAAATCTGCAGACCCCACAACGGCAGAAGTAGTGGGAAAGGGCTTTTAATTTAAAGTTATTATTGTCCAACTTGCCTGCTTCTTAATAGCTACCTTTTATGCAGACTGATTGTATTTATCTCTTTACTTTAAAAGCACGTTATAGACAAAATCAAATTACTGGGATTACCAAGGAGTTGTTACGGCCGTTTCGGTAAAAGTGGGAATTTAACACACTTTCCCATGACTGGCAAGTTAAAGACACCCGCCTTGGTGAGCGCTCCCCAGCCCAAGCCTGTCCCTGGTCACAGCTGACCAGGTTCAGCACGACCTGACCTGCTTGTCAACGCATCTAAGCTGCTTCTGTTTTCGGACTCTAAGTCCCGTGCGACCGCGTTCAGCGCTGCTAATTGGGAAGGCACTCGCAAGTAAGGTACGTGCTTGTCTGGGGGCAGAAGAAAACAGCGGCGTGCAGTCTTTTTCCGTGACTCCAAGCACTTGCTTGCCTCTAGAAATACCCACTTTGATAAACATCTCAGGCGCAGGGAAGTTTTTTGACAAGAGCAGAGCCTGCATGTCATTCCCCAGCCCACGCACAGCACGGCTGAGAAGGCCAGAGAGGAAAGGTGCCTCCCCATCGCACTGGAAGCGGCTGCAGCCAGCCCGACGATGCCGACGCAAACCCTGCACCCGCAGCCCTGCTGCGGCTCTTCGGCACGGCTGCTACTGCAGGTAGTGCCGGCACGCAGCCTCGGGGCTGGGCTGCCTCCCTGCGGAGGGAGCACAGGGGGTCCCAAGGCCCACACCGCCCCGCAGCTGCCACAGGAACGTGCCTGTGGTCTTGCAGCGGTGGGTGAGCAGTGTGCAGAGGGCTTCTCAAGCCCTGGCCACCCACCTCCAGCCCCTTCTCAGGCCCTGGCTGCACAGTTAAAGGCTTCTGTCTCCTAAAGACACTAAGGTCAAGCGTTCTCCCCAGGCTCACACGTGTGAGCTCTCGTGGATCATCCCAAAAAGAAACAAACACAAACACTGTGGTTGCCATTAGTGCCTTATCAATCACACCCTGGCCCTGCTGCTGCCTCCAGCACGGCGGATCGCTTATGCCTCTGCTTTCCGTTCATGGTGGACGTGTGCTGCATGGAGCATTTCGCAAGGCAGTGCCAGACACTGGAGGGAGCTTTCTGAAGCTTTGAGGCCTCTTTCCTTTCCTGGGATATTTACCTTCAAAGGTCACCCATACCCCACTATTAATTCCCACGGGCATCTTCCAGGGGAGAGAAGCAGCTCTGCTTTTTTGCTGATTCCCCCTCTTCTCTCCCTCCCTTTTCCCAGAGAAATGTTTGCTGCGAATCATGTGGCCAGCTTTGTTGTGAGAGTCATAAAAAGAACATTTTTCATCTCTCCTTTTTTCTGCTCTTGCTCTCTTCTCTCTCTCAGTATTAGACAGAGATTTATTCCCTCCCTGATGCCTGTGGCATTCGGAGCTGGGAGGGGTCAGGGGAGGCGCTGATGGGACGATAATAGATAATACAGTCGTTCCCCAGGGTCTTGTCCAGCTCCGGAGCTGATCCATCAGCAGGCAGCGCTCGTGCCAAGGTCAGCAGTAACGAGGATGCGGTAGGGTCCCAGCCTCCCCCATGGGGCATCCCCCAGTCGGGCTGCCCCAACTAACACTCCAGGTTCTGATCTCTACAAGAGCTACCTTGTGCAAGCCACTATTTGCAAAGGAGCACGTGTCCACTGAGCGCGGGGTAAGGACCGCGTTACAGTGCATGCACGCTCAGCTTCACCTGTCCCAGCCCTCAGCCCCACCACAAACAGGTCTACAGGTTTTGCATCAAGGAAGATGCCCACCATCAGCAATACCTCCCCTCCAGGAACTAAAGCCATTCCCATCCACGTGCTCTCTGCATGACATCACATCGCTGTAAGATGCTTGCAGTTTAGGGCTGCTCTCCTCCTGGACCCAAGTCCTAGGTCTTTTCATTTAACATAACCCCACACCACAGTGCTACTAGCAGGTGTATTCCACCCTTACGCTCTTCGTGTAATGCCTGGTTTTGGAAGAGGGAGAATGCAGGGCTCAGAGTAAGTTGGGTTTTGATGATGCTGGAGATCTAAAGACACAGAGGGTCTGCGAAGACCTCCAGGATCTTCACTGGTGTCAATACAGCTTGGTCTTCAAGATATATTTGAAAAAGCCCAATAGATGACCAGACCCGCATTTATCCTCCCAACCACCTTTTTCTGATTGAAGTTCACTGTGCACTAAAATTAGCTGATATTAAATGGCCAGTGTTTGGAACGAGAAGTAAACACAAAGGTATGGATGCTGTCTATAGCTAGAATTTAGATTATATTGATTTGCACAAGGTCACACAAGGAGTTTGAAGCCAAAACACACCAGCACACGGTTGGTACCCCAAGCACAAGTTTTCTCCCCGGGAGCTAGCCGTACACAGTGCATCCTCAGCACAAACACAATGTCCAGTATTTCCAGGGCTGCTTTTAGAAAGAAAGCTTTCATTTGCCTCTCAATAGTGCAATTTCCTAATTCTGCATGCTACATCCCAGAACATATTCCCGGACGCAAGGACTGCACAGACATGCCATTCTCTGCCATCCTACACCTGTACCTCCTTCAAACCCTGCATGGCCATAACCCTGCCTCCCACGTGCTGCCATCCACTTGGCAGTTGGCCTGTAGGTTGGGTTGACCTTGGGTGTGCTGGCAAGATTTCCCTGGCACTCTGTCATCCCCACGTCCCCTGCCGGGTCCCCCCCCTACCGCCTGCCTTCGCTTCAACAGTCCCTTTCCTGAATTTTATATCCCATTTTCCTTCTAACTTCATCTTCTCCTACCATTCCACCTCCCGTTTTCTAAAACTGGTCTTAATCCTTTGGCAGCTGCTTTCACCATGTTCCTGCAAACTCATCTCTCTGCATTTGGTCACTGCAACCTCTCTTCTTCAAATTGTTAAAACTGGCCAAAGGCATCCGTTTTCCAGTACCTCCTCTTTTCTTTGTATCATTTGCAATTGTCCTAATGCTCTGTCGACAATTGTCTCACTGGCCTTTAGCAGCTCAGCTGTTACCTTGGCTATCCCTGCAGCTTCCTGGCTTAACTGACTGCTCTGTCCTTAGCTTTCACCTTCCCTGAGAAGGGAGGTTTCAATGCTCATGCTTCTCCTTTCCAAGTGGCCTTTCCACCCAAACCATCCGTGATGTTTGCACACAGACAGAACAAAATTTAGAAAGTTGCCCAAAAGGTGCTTTGAAATTTTCAGCATCTCTATGGCAGAGTGCACTGTTAGCTTTTTATTTTTTAGACACTTAAAGAACATTTCAGGTCATTACTATATGGCCCTGGAAAAAAAAAGACTAGTTTAGCTATAGACCAGCTGCAAAGATATGTCAAAGAAACAGTACTGAAGAGCAGAGGACGTTCCTGGGAGGATGGCACCAGGAAAAGCCGGACAGACAAGAAAGATGCCCACATCTGATTCACAGTCACTGGAAGTCAAACAAAATAAAGACAGCGTAAAGCCATAAAAATGCAAAAGACTGGGGAAAAAGTTTTAGAAAAAAAATCTGAGCACTGACAAAACAAATAATAAAATGTAACATAGGGACTGGAACCACTGCCAGGCTGAAGGCACCAGAAAAATGCAACCGAGGTAAAAAAATACAGGACTCCCATCAGTTCAGATAATTGCATATCCTACCTGGTTCCACAGCAAAAGGCACTTTGTGTCTCTGCCACCTTTCTCACACTGCTAAGATAAGATTTTCTATTTCAAGAATCATTTTCTTCTACTGGAGACATTCCAGGCTGGGTGTGCTCACATCGCTGCGTGTACATCAGCTACTGCAGAGCTCCGAGCCGCATCTGCCTGGATCGGGCTGCTTCGTGCCCAAGTGTCTGCAGCATCTGGCTGGGCAAAGACCTGTTACCCCCTTCAAAAAGTCCTGAGTGCACTACAAAGATACTGGTTCTCCTTTGCTGTAGTTTTTTATTCCAGTTGTAACAGTTTCTGACTACTGCAGGCTCTTGCATTAAGGGAAAATAAACAGCCAAGTCATGGTTTGGCATAAGGTTCAGGTCCTGCACGGCAGCCACAGAGCTGGGAAAAAAGATCTAAAGAATAGAGATTGAGATCACTTATTACCAACTGGATTACGCTGAATAGGAAAGTAATTCACTCTCTCACACAGACTGGCTGTTGTTCACGGGTTTATCTCCACTGATAACAGCTGGCTGAAAAATTTCTACCAAAACTTTTACCATCTAAAACTACTTCTTACCACAAGTGGACATTTTCCCCTGCAAAGTTCTGCTTTTGCAGTCTGTGCGATGAAAACCTGGGTCAGGGGAAATAACCACAGAATCTTTTTTGTGAAAGCAAACCTTTTCAGCCCTCATGGACATCTTTTCCTTTCAAACCAAGTAATGTTCCCACCCAGGCAGAGAGATCCAAGCATGGGATGGAGGTCAAGGGGAAGACCTTGCTCTTTGATTTGTTTTGCTCAGTGTTGTGGGGTTTTTTCCCTTGGGTGTTTTTTTTTTTCCTCATCAGGATATTTTGCATTTGTTGATGGCTGCAGGCTGGGCACTGTTCACTCTCAGCCATGGACTGAGACCTCCAGGCAGAATAGCTCTGTCCCATAATCGTATCCCACCTCAGTTTCTCAGCGGGTAACAGCGGATTTCCAGTCAGTACACAAACGTGTTGAACACTAAACTAAATACTCTTCAATTAAGTCAGCCAAAGGCTAGCTCCAACCCCAAAAATTGATGCTAATGCACAAATCCCGGCTTGCGAAGCCAGGTATTTAATGGGCGAGAGCTGGCTTGGTATCTTCACTGCAAGACCCGTGTCTCCATGTGTGCATTTAGGACCATTACAAGTATACATCTCACTCTGGGCCTGGGAGGGAATAGTAAAGCAAATTGGTGCTCTTGTAACCATGTGTGCTCCTAAGTACAGCTATGAGCATCTGATAAATCTTTTAAAGTGCATGTTTACAATGGATTTTATTCTTTTTACTGTTCTGTACGTACGAGCCCTCTGAGCAAAATAACAGATCCTCTGACACTGAGAAGAAGCCACTGCCTCATTGGCTGCCCACAGTGAAATAATTTATATTGTTATTTCCTCATCCAAATTACAAGGACTGTAAAGGAGCTTCAGAATTTCAGACTAATCAGTGCTTCAACAGCACAGATCCTGCAGCTGCCGCGCAGGGGGAAGACCCACTATTTCAACCGAGAGTTTTGCCAGCCCAAAGACTGCAAAAAAAAAAATTGGTCCCCGAGTGTTTTCTACCAATTCTTCTCTTGTTATTTTCTTCGGTGTTTAATGAAAAGTGAGGACAAGTGGAGATCATTTAAAAATGATCTTTCAGGCCTCTCCATGGGTTTATTGCCAGGACCTGTTTAGAGGACCATAAAGCTGTAAGGGGCCTATAACTTTACCGTATAGCCCACAAGCTCCGTAGGAAAATGAAGAGCCTTTACATTCGTGCCCTGCTTGTTTTGCTGTCTCTCCCTCTGCTTACCAGCACGCTCGCACACGTGTGTGCAGGGACTGCTGGAGCCACTAATTGAATTCACTCTTGTGAAAGCGTTAACAAATTGTAAGTGACCTTTTATACAAATTTCAAAGTCAAGAATTCACCAGGAACTGCACATCCCTCTTCTGCCATTCACTGTTATGCAAAACCCACAAACAATTAAAAGAAATAACGAAGAGCCCAGCGGCCCTCTTTCCTAATTAGCTGCAGGAGGCAATGCTTGGGAGTGTGGCTAAGTGCTTCAATTACCTCGGCCCTCCTCGCTGCCCTTGTTAGAAGAGACAGGCCCACTGGCCAAAGGGGAACAATTAAGGCGAGGAAGAGCCAGGCAGTTTGCAGGGGGATGCCGGGGCCATGCCGGCTCTCGCACAAGGGCCAGAGCTGTAATCATGCCCCAGATTCCTGCTGGGCTACACAGAGACAAATTAATGGTAGATAGATTGCTAGCTCCAGCCCATCAGTAACCAGGGAGGAAGGAAGACAATATAGCCGTACAAAGGGAGCTGTAATCAGAGTTTTCCTGTGCTACCAGCCCCTTTCAGGCAGAGGGACCTGAGCGTTAATGCCTTACTGCTGCCTTGGCCGTACCCCAAGGCCCCCAGCAGAATGGCAGACCCCTGCTTGCACTTTATCTGCTGAAGATGATCTGCGCTGGCTGCACCGAGGAGCCCTGCACTCCAGAGGTGCTGCAGACCAAACCAGTTCCCAATAAGAAACCACCCGGAACTGGCAGGAGCTGGTTCAGCTAAGCCAGCCACAAGCCAGGGGAAAATCTCTTTATGGACACAAATTTGTGCCCTGTGGTAACAGGGAAAATCCTTCCCATCACGAAGTAGAGAAGAAAAGAATACAGTGGCAATGCTCCCTGCGGCTGTCTCCTCTGTGGACTGAAGATAAGCTGCACCAGGGCAGGCTCAGGTTGGAGATGAGGAGAAATTTCTTGGAAAGAGTGGTCAGGCATTGGAACAGGTTGTCCAGTGAGGTGGGGAAATCACCATCCCTGGGGGTGTTTAAGGAAAGGTTGGATGTGGTACTTGGGGACATGGTTTAGTGGGTAATAGGTGGTGGGGGGTATGGTTGGACTAGATGATCCTGGAGGTCTTTTCCAACCTTAATGATTCTATGAAGACCCCAAAGACACACCATGGCTCTGCAGCAAAAGCAGATCATTGTAGATGGAAGGTCACCAGCAAAGATGAAGGCCCAGGAAAGCCCCTGAAGCATCACTATCTTTCAAGAAAGGGTTACAGTTTCTGGATAGATGTTCTCTGCTCCCTCGCTCCGCTCCCCGCCGCAGCCCGTCCTGCCCAGCAGCGGGAGGAGAGCTGCAGGAGCCGTCGGCACTGGCTGGAGAGCTACCCGGAAAATCCAAGGGCTGACGTTTGCGCTAAAATATTTACAAGCCCCTATGCTTTTGAATTATACAAGAAAAAGGCAATTGCAAGTCAAGTTTTTACCCTTTTACAACACAACGTAGCAATCAGATTGATTGCACCTTTTAAGCTGGTATAAACCCCCTTCCTGAGCAAAGTCCTTTGCATCCACTGTTGCAAAGTACCTTTTTTCCAGTTGATATATAAGCCTTTGAAAAGAAGTTGGAGGAGAGACTGACAACCTTGAAACCTCAAGAGCAGCATGGCATTGACGGGTGCCGCTCCCTGAGCCGAGTATTATAGATAGATTTTAATTTCATTTTAACAAAATAGCTGTCTCCAGTGGAAGAGGCATCAAGAGGTAAATGAGGACCCATCTTGAGCTGAATCACGTTGAACAGACCTCGGCACTGTCATTGATTTTCTGGGAAGAAAAAAAATGCCTCTGGCTACTAAACCAAATTAGTAGTCACTGATGACCAATTATTTTGCCCCACTGTGAACGGAGAGGCGTACTAAAATTCCAGTTTGTCAGACCCAAGGCTCTCTTCTCAAACACCTTTCAACAAGCGTGTACCAAGAGTCCCTCAGATGGTTCTGACGCCTTCCTGTTTTCGGCAACTTCTCCTTCTCCAAAGTTTTAATGAGCTGCTGCTCTGAGGATGGCCTGCCAGAAAGGGAGCCCTTCCCAGCTCTTTGGAGCACTATTTGGCATGGCACAAATCACAGCTGTCAGAATTTATACACACATACACAAAAAAAGTGTCAGCCTAATGTTTGCAAATTATAATTACCATTTCTCTTGCATGTCCCTGGTGCCTTCATTTTAGATAAATCCCAGCTCTGAGGTATCAGCTGCAAAGCACTGAAGGCTCATATTGAATAGAATAGATTTAACTAGTTTGTAGCTCATTTAAGGCCTACACTGTTTTATTTTAATATTGTTAATACTTTATTATACTTTTTAACATTGTTTTCACAGTAAAATAGCCTATTAGGAGGCTGCAGCTTTTCTTCCACGAGATTTCTGGCAGACTAGCATACCACATCGTATAACCAAGTTAGCAGGCGCTTGTCATTTCAGTTGGAAATAGGTCTGTACCCTGACTCTTGAAAATAAATTAGAAAGCGTCTATTAAAGAGACAGGAACTGTTTCAGGGATAATAGTTTCAAAAACGCACACAGATAAATTTTAAAATATTTAGGAAATGTCAGCGTTAAAAGTGGCTCCAACTATTTGACTATAAAAGGAAGCAGCTGATTATTTTTTTTCCACAATTATAAATAATTTGTTACATCCTATCAGAACTTCTTTCACTTTCCTTTCCATGGCAGGGTGCTTGTGCCAAAACCAGGAGATCTGAGGTACTCTGAACGAGATGGATTTTAATCTGCAATAAGCATTTTCAGCAGCTGCTTCTCCCGCTCTCCCCCCAGCATCCAGCTGTGGTAACAGCAAAACCCTCCCAGTTCAGAGGAGTGACAGCTGGGCAGGGTGACAAAAGGAAACAGAACACACAAGCCGCTCATTCCTGTCCTGAAGTAACACTAAGGCCAGAGGAGGTTTTCCCAAAGGCCAGCTGCAAATGAGAAATACTGTCACACCGCCAAGCGGCACCGATATCGGGGCCAAAATTCCCCATCCACTCCGATGAGACCAGCGTTTGACCTACAAAGAAAAAGCCACCTCACTGAAATTTCTCTGGTAACCTTAGTCAAAGAAGCATGTTGCCTGACATCCCCCGCTTCCTCAGAATATCCCTCAAAGGAGGCAGGAAAAGCCAGAGGAAGCCTCATGCCCTACAGCCCCCCTAGACCTTATGGGTATAACTAAGCACACGAGTCATTCCCACCAGTTTCAAAGAGGCAGTTCATGCGTGTATTATTCCAGGCATGACTCTATACTTTGCTGGATCAGGACTTAAATGTGATTAATCACACGGCAGGGAAGGATCTCTGAAGAGCATCAACCCAAATGTGTCCTTTCAAGCATTTACTTACAAGCCAGCTGTGGACTAATCAGTCACCAACTGGCTGGTCCACTGGAGATGGTAAAAGTCACCTCCATAGAGATGTGAAAACACATTCAGCTACCACAAAAATCAATAATCAAACACTACACACAAAGGCTCAGTGTTTCCCTGCATCCCTCCCTGCTGTTCCTGCATACCAGGAAAGCTCTTGCCTTGGAGAGCAGAGGGGCAGGCCAAGGGAACAAGTCCATGTGCAAGGCTCACCATGTGCTTGTGCCAGGACTACCACAATTCACACCACACAATGTGACTGGAGACCCACCCAGACAATAAGACATTCGACCACAGGTTTGCCAAACAGTTTATCCTTTGTAAATATTTTCCCCAGCTCTGATCAGTGTGAAATGCCAAACTGGAAGGAAAGGAGCAGGGAGAAGAGTGGACAACAAAGGGTCAATATTGACATCCTCTTTGGCACAAGTGTCTCTAGATATCGGTCTGGAGCAGCACAGCTGATTTGTAAGTGAAGCCTTGAAAAGCCCTGCAGCATGTGATCTATGAAACAGGAGGTCTGCAGAAGGATGTCTCCTCTGATATGAATGCCCCCTTGGGATGTATATTGCTGGATCGCACATCTAGTATCATTAGAAAACACGACCATAGATTAGGCTGTTTTGAAGCATGTGGTGTGCAATAATTAAGTAATAAAAGTCACCACAGGGGTGAAGGAACAAGAAACAGAAGAGTTACTATTTGCATACGCACTGCTGGTGTTCTCTGTGATCGTCAAAGATTCTCCAGACTGCTAAAAGCTGGCTGCTACTGATTTTAGACCCACTGCTGCCAAAAGCCTCGAAGCTCACTCCATGGTGCACAGGCTCTCTGCAGAAAACCACTTTCTGGGCCCAGAAGCAGCCTAGCAGTTAACCCAAGTTCCCAGTGTCTCACGCTCTGTCCGGACAGGCAGGGAAATGCTCTAGGCGATCCTGCTCTAGCAGGGGGGTTGGACTAGCTGATCTCTAGAGGTCCCTTCCAACCCCTACCAGTCAGTGACAGCACTGCCTTTCTGTCATGGGAGCTGCAGCTGAAGGCATTGCGGGCTACAAGTGGGAGCAGAGCTGGGACTGATGGCTCCACACTGTTATAGGTTGCTACCGAGATGGGAAAAGTCCCTCCCCAGCAAAGTGTGCAAGGGCAAGGACCAATAAAAATTAACATCGGGGTTCTCCATCACCAAGTGTTTGCAGCTTGGGTGAAAGAGTAGCAGCACAGCCACTGCACTAAGTGATGTGCCATCCACAAGGCAAGAGCCCTGCGGCCACTGCCAGTCCTGCCTCCCACGGTGGCTGATGAAGTTAGAGGATCCTCACTTGCAAGGAGGAGCAAAAGGCTCAACAATCTCAGGCTGCAGCTCTGCCACAAGCCGCTCAGGTTAGTGCCAGCTCAGAGCAGCTGAACAGGACACTGGCCAACAAGCAACTGCCTTTTGTTTTTACTATTTTTCTAGACCCGTGGTCATCTGCAGCTCCTCTCTGCTGCTGTCGCCTCCTGGCCAGGTACTCCCTGGCAACCTGTTTGAAGGGGCAAATCCATCTGGTCTGCACGGCTGAGGCACTAGGGCAGGGCTCAGCACTTCAGCCCCTCTTTCTGCCACAGACACCTGACCATCTCCAATGAGTCCATTTTTGTCCCTGTTCAGCTTGCTTAGGACAGCACTTACTCCTCTCACTCAATCCATCATTGCATCTGTTGGCAGCTTTTTGGTATTACACAGTAGTGATATTTTCATAGAAAAAGCAATGTCATTTTAGCAAAACTTTGCACCCAGTGTTCTTCCCAGGCAGCTGTGTGTGTCTGGAGGGGACACAGCAGGTCTGCCTTCAGCTGGTCAGAGCCGGAGCTGCTCCTCTGAGCTCCAGGGTGGCAATGCAAAGGCTCAGCTCCCTGCTTCTGGACATTGCCCTGCTCAGCACTCTCCCTGCCCACCACCAGGCACCAACCGGCTGGGAACAGCTTTCCTGCGGCCATAGCAGGGCCCAAGGTGGAGCCGCAGCCTGTGGTGCTCCGTGGTCCTTCCAGCACACGGGGGCTTGACCAGCAGTGGGGGTACGGGCCCTACACGCAGAAGGATAAGTTGTGCCCATGTGCGAGTTGTGGTGTATTAACAGCAAATGAATGTGGGGCTGAGTCTTCTTGAGGAAGCAAAGACTTTCCCAGTGCAAGGGCTTATTCATGTTCTCACCGGTCACGTTTTCCAGGAGCAGAGATGGGCATCGGCATGGGAAGGTAAAGGGAGGCATTAACCCTGGAGATTATATTGTTGTCTTGTCAATGTTTTCCAGGCCTTGTACTCCCCTTTATGACCTCCTACAACACAAATACAGGGAGCTGTGGATGGAGCAGCAGAGAGCGCTGACAGCAGCCCAGCGAGCAGAGAAGAAAAAGGTGATAGTATTCCAGCAGTGCTTTGCCATGCTGTGCACAGCACTGCTCCCAGGCACTACCCACCACTGTCCCACCCCACGGTGGCTTCTCCCAGCCATGGGGAGGGCTCTCAGCTGGGAAACCTTCCTCTCTGGCTACTGGAAGGCTGGTGAAGCCTAACAAAGGTCAGCTGCTTCCCAGCCAAAATGAGCCTGGCTCCAGCCAAAGCATGTCCTGGGGGGTGATGCTGTGGGAATGAATGCGAGATGTGCAAGTTGCAATGTGTGTGCCTGGAAGTGCTCTGGAGACAAAAGGGAAGGGTTTGGGTTTTTTAAAAAAAGTATTTTTGTGTCTGAAGATATATACAGGAGCAGAGTGAGGTCTCCAGGACAGGTGCTTTGACCAAGGCCTTTCAAAAGGCGTAGGCACTTGTCTCACAGAGACCCCTTTCTAGCCATCATTAAACATCTGTCTGCAGGGTGCCCAGTTAAACTCCTGATACCAATTAAAAAGGAGACTCTGCTCCTCTGCATCGCCACAATACTAAAAGGCCCTGCTGTAACAAAGAATTAGGTTTCAAATTATCTTTGCTATTTATGTCATGGTCATGCCAGGAGCCCTGCAGACTGTCCTTTGGACAGCATCAGCTCTGCTCAGGTTCCCTGCGACAGCGGACAAAACAAAGGAGCAGCCACCAAATGTTGGCAGGACCATCACCAGTCCTGATCCTGGCATGGTGTGGTTGATGCCAGCACCCACAGTAGTTGGAGTGCAACTCTGTGCTGTTAAACATACCACTAGTGTAATAACATTTAAAAGCAGCCAATGACTGTTTTATTAGTTAATGGCTCAAAGAAGAGTCGAGCTAATATGGTAATGACCAATTTCAATGGGCTTCCTGCCATCACAAACTATGCTTTATAGTTGAAGTGCAAGAATACAGTGTTCTTAATTAGCAGCTACTTTATGAATACATAAGCCTAGAATGTTGGAAAGTGCATCCCTACCTTATCTATTAATGACTGATGGTTTTAATCACTAAGTTCCCTCCATCATGTTCCCGAAGCCTGTAGCCACCAATTACTGAGTTAAGCAACACAAACCTACATCCTAGACCACAGAGCAGATTCCCCAGGGTTTCAGGTACTGGCCAGAACATTTGCCAGGTACCTGCACTGGCTTGTTCTGGGAACATCAAGCACTGCATGCTGCAATTAATCAAGAAAGCAACACAAGCCAGACAGCCAGGAATGCCCCCACCATGGTGAGGGTGATGGAAATGGCTCTCCCAGCTGATGATGAGCCATTGCTCTAGCTCAGGGCTTCCTGCAGGCAGCAGTCAGCTCACTGGGATGCCATATAAAACAGATACTGGGAGCTGGCAGCTGCTCATGTTCTCCTCATCAGTATGTTTTGGATATCAGCACCATCTACATGGACATGAAAAACTACTCAGATCAGCCTCTGGTGAACATCAGTCCAAAGTGACTTTTAGTCTTGTCCATCCCAGTGTCACGACACTGCATGACACCAGCCCGACGTCTATAGCTGTGCAGCCCTTTCAACCCGATCTTGTCTACCTTTGGTTACAGAAAGACAAAGCGCGTGACACTCGCACCACATTGCTGCGAAAGCAGCCACTGCCTGCAAAGGAGGAGTCCTTCTGGCACCTGCCCCACTTGGAGAAGGTAAGGAGCACTTGATTGAACCCAGGGACACCTTCTAACCTTGCTTGCATGGCCTGATAACACCCTCAGCACACAAAGGTAGACACAAGGCTCTTACCTCAGAACTCCCTGAAACCCAGACCCTAAAATGCTCCCATGCTGGATGCGTTCAATCATCAGCACCTCTTGGACTTCAAGGTGGGATGTTTTCTGCAGCCATAAGCCCTGGAAGAAGTAGCAGTTGCCCAGATAAGAGCTTAGTACCTCATTTTCTAACTTCTTGTGTGCACTTTCACGAGCTTCACCAGATGAGAAGCATCTTTTTGTATCTCCCTGTTAGTACTGAGGGTGCCTCTGTCCTCTGCTGCCATTCCCACAACTGCCCTACATGAGCAGGACAGTCCAACCTGCATTTTGGTAGCCTGACATATTATCAGCTCTCACCATAATTCAAACCACACCAGATATTTCAAGAAGCATTTTTACCCCAAGAATTAGATTTCCAGAAAGCCTGCACTCTTGATACCTCTGTAAACTATCTGATTGACAATATTCACCATGAGACCGAGCAAAGGCTCTAGCCAGGTTACAGATGTGCGTGACACTTCCTTTAATTGATCCAAATAAGAGCCAAGGTGAAGATTTCTTGTTCTAGCAATGGGATCTAAACATCTCCCTGAATTCATCTGCTCATCCTGCTGTGCTCTGGGGTACTTGTTTGAATTCTGTTAGCTTTATTTGTGGTGTAAATTACGGGGAAACTTCAAGTGAAGAGCTAGGGGGCATTTTAGGAAGGAAGGGAAAAGAGCTGGGTAAGGGGAATGGAAAGGAGACACCAGAAAGTGAGAGCACTGAAACCCTGCAGGGAGTTTACATGGCCAAAATCATATCTGGCATTGATAGATACCACTGCAAAGAGCCTCTCAGCCCCCTGCCCCAGCCCTTGTTCTGATGGGTTGGTTTTGGTTTTGGTTTTTTTTTGCCATGCTGTTGATTTTTAACTGCAGTCTAAAATAACGAAGAAGCCTTGTGACTTCCTGAAACTAATTTACTTGTACAAGTTGGAGAGTTTCAACCAAGAAATGTGTTTTGCACCACCTTGATGTATTCCTCTTACGTCCTGTCTAAGACTGTCCGATTAGCATATGTCAGTAATCATTTATCCCTGCTGCCTGTCAGCACAGAGCTGCTGCTGCGGCTAGTGTCAGGGAAAGAACATGACCGATCGCTGTTAAACAGATTGTGTAAGTCACACGAGATACTGGGGCAAGCCTCCTCTTTAGAGCTCCTCTCACCCCAGACCTTTCCATCACTATTCATTTTTCAGCCTGTGTTTTTCTTCATGCTTTCCCTTTTGTTTCATCCATGACTGTGGTCATGTTCCTCCCCCAGCCACAGCTCTCAAACCTCTGAGTCTTTTCTTCTGACTTTCTCCTTCCTCTCATCTTCCCTTCCACCCCAGGAACAGGGGAGGAGGGACAGCTCATTTTGCAGAGCCTCTACAGATTTTCTGTACTCCTCCTTTCTTATTACATTAACCTGGAAGGTTTGCCTCGCCCCAGCTGCAGATCTAACAGGCACAGCCAATGTTAGAACTTGGATCAGGAAATTCATTACTCAGCTGAATTTCAGTGCATGGTTTCCTCCATGGAAAAATAAGTTCTCTTGAACATCCATGAACATTTACTTGGTTAAACGCAGTAACAACCCAGAGAAAACTAATGGTTCCTAAAAGACACTTGGTAGCCTCCAAACTGTGCTTTAATCATCTCCATAAAGTTGGGTTCTACGTAGGTGGTGGTGGAATGGTCTTTAAAGACAAACTGGCCTAACCCTTCACCCAAACCCAGGGGTTCCAGGAGTTACTATCAAGCCCTTCTTTACAAGAGTGACAAGAGAGCAGTGCTCCAAAGATGAGGGAGCTTGTTCTCAGCTTTATGTCTTTTTTTAAGTCTCATTGGCCTGGGGAGGCCAACCATTGCACTGACCACTGGAGGCAGTTTAATCCCTATAACTCTCTC
Organism: Psophia crepitans; assembly: GCA_013399095.1. NCBI lineage: Eukaryota > Metazoa > Chordata > Aves > Gruiformes > Psophiidae > Psophia > Psophia crepitans. The sequence continues at coordinate 751,352 of VWZZ01004507.1, forward strand.
ATCCTACTATGCAAAAAGCAGTATGAAAAGCAAACACAATATCAGTTTACAGAAAGCTTCTTAGCAGACTCCCATCTGCATATTATTTCCTACCAGCCTTCAGGGACATTGTCCTGCTCTAGCCGTTACAGAAGATGCTCATAACCAGGGAACAACTTCAAACTCTGGGCAAGAATATTCAGAGACTCCATTGCCCCGGCCACAGCAGAGAGCTACAGAAACTGGGCATGGATGTCACTACTGGTTCTGAAACTGGACTATCCACTCAGTCCCTGCTAGACTATCTCCTGGCACCATGCTAGAGCCTGCAGAGAAGATGGAAGAGAAGAAAACAAAGGGACTTTGCCCTCCCCACTAATTGCCTCTGCTTGCTCCCTGCATTGCCAGGGCTGCATGACATTACATAGTCATTCAGTCAGTAAAGTATAGACAAATTGACTGTATTTTCATTTGGATTTAGGTTTCAGCCCCACTGCTTTAGAATAATGACCCACGCTATTAAGCTAACCGGGTGATTTACAGGCTCTCCCACACCGGGTGATCGCTCCTGCTCCACGTCTCGCTCTGCAGGACAGACCTGGCCCGTGGTCTCCTGGGCCCTCCAGCTCACCAAGACAAACAGGTCGCAGGGAGCCAGTCACGTCCTGATGGGCAGTTCATTAGGGAAAGTTGCAGAATTGGAGGCTTTTATTTTTATTTTTTTTATAAAAACCAAACAAATTAACTCCTTACTCACCTCAACAAGATGCTTCTACTGCCCTGCTCTTCCTCAGTCACCCCCTCCAGGCAAACTGCCTCGCTCTGCCTACAGTGACACCATTCCTGGGCTCAGGCTTTGCCAACGCAGCTGGGACTGTGCACCAAGATTTCATTTATTTGTGGATATGGATCTACATTCCCTGGGACTATACCTCAGGCACCCAGCGTGGATGTAAATAAATACTCCTGCCCTCATGTTCATGGGATGTCACTCATCACTAGGATCATGCTGGCCCAGGCAGAATGGCACCCACCACATCACCCAAACTCTGGAAAGGGTGTTGCGGCTGAAATACAGCATCCCCACAGCCCTGCCTGTGCCAGCCCAGGGTGAGGGTCCAGCCACCTCCCACTGAATATTTGATAGTCACAGTCCAAATCACTAAGTCAACGCTGACCACTCCACAATAGATTTCCAAGGCTTCGTCAAGTCAGTCCAGAAGGATTCAGGTAGCGACACCTCACGCAGCAGTGATGTAGGACAGAATTCACCCATGTGTCAAAACAGCTCCGCGCACTGCGTGCCACTGACACACACCAGGGTTTTCCCTTTGCTCGTGGGAGAATTCCAACTTGCACAGACATTCAAGGTGGCTTTCCAGGGAGAAGAATCTTGTTTACTTGACCAAACAGGGGGAGGAAAGAAAATGCAGCAACTTTGGACAACACTTTTGTCAACATGTGCTGCCTTCCCGAGCAGATGAAACGAGCTGCGCTCGATGCACGATATGAATAAGCGATAAGCAATTGACGAGCAAGTGTTCGGGTACCTTGGCAAAAGACTTAATTTGCAACCTGGCACAAAATCAAAGGCTCTGTCAACGGCTGAGAGGCTCTCCCGCGTATGCCTTGCGTTACCTGGGAAAGCTCTGTCAGGTAAATTTCCACTGAAAGTAATTAGAGGAATCCCCACTGTATAAACTTTGCAGCAAAATTCTGGGCTCCAGAATTTGATTCTCACCAGGGATCCGATATCTGCTCACAGCCTGATCCTCCATCAGAATTAACAGTTGAGGTTTAACACGTACACACAAAAATGTTCCGCATTTTTTTTTAATGCCTTACCTCTATTTTTGTCTAAAGAGCTGAACTGACAAGCAGCGCTCATGTAATCTTGCAACTGTTGTCTTGTCAGAAAAGCCGTAGATTCTGCTGGAATAACCTAGGCTTGATACGCACGGCACGCGGTGGGCTGACGTTTCAGATACACCATTTACCCTCCCGGGTTTGAGGGCAGCAAAACTTCATGGAGTTGGAGTGTTAGAAAACTTGTCTCCTGGGGCCTAAAGAGTGCTTAAAGAACAGAGCAATGAGTTCAAGAGCTTTCTGGTACCAGATCAGACCTCCCTTCAGCGGGGATTTTGACCACCTGAAGGCTGTTCAATGGCCCAAGTGACATGACTTGGTGGGTCCCAGCCCAGCAGCGGCAGCCAGCGGCCTTCAGTGCTGACCAGCCTACAACAGGCACAAGGCAGAAGGAAGTACAACACCCTGCAGGGTTCCAGATGGGCAGAGACCCAGCTACCCTGAGCAGGATCCCAGCACATCTCCACTAGGGCCACAGCAGAGATGTCACCGCCTGGACCACAGCCATTCTGTGACTACACGCAGGCTCTGGGCCCCAGTCACCATCGCTACATTTTCTTGCAGATTCTGCACGTTTTCTTGTTCTGCCTAACAGCTGAAACTTCCAGCAATGCAATTGCTCAAACCGCAGCACAGCATTTCCACGGCCCAGCCTGTCCCAGCAACCCTTTGCACATCAACCTCTCCATCACACCTTACTGCTGCCCTCTGCCATGCTCAGCCCTTCCTCAGGGGCGTCATAACCCGTCATCCCTCTGCCACTTTCATTGCCCTCCAACATCTCCTAACTGACACGAGATAACACTACCGCTCCTTGTGCGGCCTTACAGCCTGGACCATCTCCAGGGCAGGCTCCACCTGCACTCAAGCCCTGGGGTCCAAAGGCAACACAAACAACTATTGGCAACCAATGCCCTTGCTGTTCTGGAGATATTCACCCATGAAGGAAGATATCTGGGGTACTCACAGCTTGCAAGAGAGTAAAACCACACGTGCTGTGTTGGGTTATATGGGAGAGTACCTACCATTGTTTTTGATGCTATCTACTGTTTCATACACAAATCCATGGAATTCAGGGTTTTCTTCGTGGGCCTAGGCTGCCTTCTGCAGAGATGCTATTTACCAACAGACAACTTCATTTGAAGTAAAACTTGGTTGGCACAGAAAGAGTCAGGATTCAAATCTCAAACATGAGGTCCATGTGAAAGCTGCCAGCTCTGGTCTGGCCCCAGGACCTCTGCCAAGGGGGGCACTTTCTGAGTTACAGCCCCAGTGGTTTAATTCCCCTTTACTCACACTATTGCCCAGACCAAGCAGCCAGTGGACTCCAGCAAACATCTGACACCTTTATTTTCAGGAAGCAAAAAAAGCCACCTCAAATCTCCACGGGGCATTAAATACAGCAGTCAAAAACTGCTGACCACTTTTTGAAACCTTCCTGGGTTTGAAGCAGATAAGGACTATTTGACCCAGACTCCCTTGTCCTGCATTTCCCTGAATTCTTGGAATTAGAAAGGTGGGGAGAAAAAAAAAAATCAACCCCATTCATTCCACTGGTTAAATTCGCTACTGCCAGGGAAAGCCACAGTATTTGTAACCCTAATAATCCAACACACACCTCCGAGCGCAGCTCATCTTGGACAGAATAACGTCTGTTTTAAAAATACCTGCCTCTCTCTAACTTGTCATGGCATTTGTTGACAACCCTATTGAAAGCGGCTCTCAACGCGGCTGTGAAGGATCTTTCAGCACCTCTTTCTCTTTCCTAGACAGTTTTTGAAAGGGAGGGGAGGAAAAAAAAAAAGCCATCAATACAGGGGGAAAAAGGCATCAGCAGCCAACATCAGCTGATGAAGCGCCTCACCTGGGCCCCCAGCGCACCGCCTCCAATTAAATCAAAATGGTTTGTTTTTAATGGTCTTTTACACTGACAAGTGGGCTATCATTCCAGGCCTAGAGAGCTGTCAGGGAGCCGAGGCAAATCCTCCGTTGATAATGCCCAATGCTTCCAATTAGGAGCCGAGGCCGCTCCTGGCGCACTAACGATTCCCCAGCCTCCCCCAAGGCCCCTTCGGCGCTGGCTGTTTCGTCTTCCCTCTTCCTCCGCCGCAAATTACTGACACAAAACGGAGGCGCCCCGGTGCCTCCTCACCACGCCGGGCCCCGGCCCTGTTGGATTTAATGAGGCGATGGAAGTTTTTGCGGATCTTTCGCTAAATTCTTTTCTTGTTTGACAGCTGCTTGAGTGTTGACCTTATAAAAGATTTAGTGTTTCTCATTATTTTCTGTCAAGCTTTACAAGTGATAGCTTCACGGAAATCATTTGCATCTCGATGCGCGCGCGCGCGTGGCTTTTGCCTGTACAGGGATGCTCGGCGCGGCGTGCGTCAGTGTGCACACCCTACCCCTCTCCCATATTGTGTATTTTATTCCCTCCTCCCCCTCAAAAAAAAAATCTACACTGTTGGTTTGTGTTGTTTTGGGGGAAAAAAAAGAGAACAAAAATAGGAGAGGACTTAAAAGAGCCAGGATTTGTTAGACTCCTGTAAATGAGGGAGGTTTTGAAAAAGGAATAGAGATTGGTTTCCTACAAAGAGAGCTCAAGAAAGTGTTTTGTCACCCGCTAAAAGGATTCGATCAAATGAGTGATGGAAAAACTAGGCTGAGTCTAGGGGCAGCTTTGCTGTTAAAGTGAAAAATCGTGCAAGGCTGGGAAGCTGCCTTCGAGCAGGCGGGTGCTGGGAGAGGAGCGGGTACAGCCGCGTCTCCCTGCAGCCGAGTGTGGATCCTTCCAGGGCAGGAGAGCCTGGTGCTGCTCACCACCTGCTTCAGCCCTTTTCATGGGTTCATTCTCAACACCTCCCACAAACCATTTCATGCAGCCACATCAACTAAAGCTTCTCCCCTCCCAGGGTGACTCACATTTACCTTTCCCCCCAGAAGTAACCTTACAGACCACCCGAAGGTGCTGACAGTGCCCAGCACCCACCTCAACATCAACAAGCCCAACAGCACATTCCCTGTACCAGTGTCACCTTCCTGTATCTCACATGTGATATATTAGCCCCCCGTTAACAGACCTTGCAATATGCATGTGGTTGTATTAATGCCTGACAAGTCATCATTTATAGCTGTCCTGGTTTTTGCAAACCAGGACAATAGTCCTCCCACTTAAAACATCATATCTGGGAAACCCAAAGGAAAACAACCCCCAAATAGATATTTAAGTTTTAGGAGCGATAAGGGGTTTTTTATTGCCCTTTTGATTCTTTGAAGCAAACATTGACATTACAACATCCCAGCTGCAAGTGTCCTTCAGGTTTTAACTTGTCAATAACACACGCAAGGAACAGCAGCAAAATATTGCTTCTAATCACCAACCAAAAGCCATTACAGCTCCATCACCCTGCAAGGTAAACCACCAAGCTTGAGCCTACAAACTATATTCCTGTCCTGCTACAGCCAATGCCCCAAATCCACGATTCGGACAAAATCCTGGCATAGCAGGCCGTAACCACATCCCAGTAATGGTAAAGATCATCAGCTGTCTCTAGAGGAAGTACCTTTGGGTTCATCATTTAAAATATGAATTAGAAGAATGAGACATGAGGATTCCTCACTGGCATTGACTTCTCAACACCAGTCTCCATCATAATAAGACCTCTGACCCAAGGACACCCTTATCTTGACTCTAATTACTGACCTGGGACTAATCCATACTTCTCAACTGTTCCTCATTATGAGAGGGTTTCTCATTTTTTAAAACAGCACTTGTCCCCTGTCCTACACCTGGTGCTTCCCACTTACTCATGCTGAGGGCAGAAGCTGGCATCCCTCACAATTTTGTCAAGGGCTCTGCTAATTTTAATTACCGCCAGTTGTGGCTCAGTGTGACATTTCTCACCTGGGAGCTTTGTACCAATAAACTGCTGCTTCCTCCCCTGCAGCTTCAACCCAGTCCCAGGCACAAATTTTCGTCTGCCCCATTTCCAGCGCTGGTGGGCAGAGCACGTGGCAGGGAAGGCAGAGACGCTTTTGGGAGCAGCAGCCCTTACCTGCAGGCTCTGGATTTTTCTAACAATCCCAGCTCTGAGGGAAAAACTCCCATATCTTTAACAGGAGGCTGGACTTGGCCCAGCTGGGGATTGTCCCTGCCAGCTCCCCAGGGCTGCCCACCTATTTCAGCAGCCCTTGGTGCTGCCATCCCTGCGTTGCCTTCCTGGCGAGGAGTTATATCACTGCTGCTACTTGTGAGAAAGCAAAAACATCCAGAATCAACCGTCTGAAGTTAGGCACTCAAATGCATATTTAAGTACCTGAACGCCTTTCCTCCAGAGAGGGGGAATAGCTAAATACGCTTTGTTTGTCTTGATTAATGAGATCACTAGCAAGCTTTTCAGGGCAAAGACTGCTGTGTATTTTTACATATGCAAAACCTGACACCCAGCCAGCCTGAGCAGGGTGGGGGAGGCAGCTCTGCACACCCACACAAGGCAGATATACAGCACAAG
>VWZZ01004507.1:771470-788978 GCA_013399095.1 Psophia crepitans
AGCCCCGCCGGCCCCGCGGGGAGGGTTATTGTCGGCTCGGCCAAATGCACAGCCACGCCTGGAAGCGGGAGCCCCCGGCCTTTGTGGACCGGGCTGTTCCTTTGCATGTGAATGGGGGAGTTTGGTAAATCCCCGGGCCTCGGCTGGGGCGAGGAGGAGGAGGACCAAGGCGGGGGGGGGGGGTGGGTCGCTCCCCTCTCTGGGTTAATGAAGTGGGAAAGGAGTCTTTCAGAGAGGCCTGCAAACAACCCCCCTCCCCGGGCAACAAACCCCCGTCCCAAATCCTACATGGATTGACTTAAACCCAGGGGATAAGTGCTTTAAATTAATCTCATTGAATAAGAATGAGGCCAAACAAAACTCTTTTAAAATCATATTAAAAATCTATCAAAGGACAACTTGCAGTGGGTGTGCTTTTCATTTTGCGAGCGCAAAGGCAAGGAGCATACAGCAACCTTCCTCCCATTTACACAGCAGGAATGTGAATCAAAGACATTCTCTGATATTTAATTGTCCTTGTAGCCGTAGCAGATTCCTCCTCTTACATTAACGAAGTACAAGGCTTCGTTACGCGTTTGTAATTGCAATATTTAAATTTGCCATTTCACATCTGCAAGAAGCTGGGAAGTGCCCTGTAACGGCAGGCCTGAGTCAGCACCGTAACCGTGACAGGGTCCGGTCTGTGGCCGGAGACAGCGGGGCAGAGCCCCGAGGAAAGCTCTGCTGGGGGCACGGGGAGGAGGGAAAAGGCTGTGCTGGGTCTGGCTGGGAAGGAAAGAGAGCGGAGGGGAAGCAAAGGATGGAGCCATCTCCTCCAGGGAGCTCTCAAGCAAGGCAAGCTTCAAAATAAATCAGTTTAGGGCAGACTCGTGTCAGCGAACACCACACTTGCCACATGAACAGGATCTTGTGCGGGAGGATCTCAGCCGCCTCAAAAGCTGCTGAAGGACCAGCATCACCTCCAGTTTGTGTGCGGGGAGTGAGATGGGACCCCGCTGTCCAACAGCGGAACCCACGAGCACTGGTCCTGCACCTACAGTACACCCAGCCCGGGCTGGAAACTTCACTCATTTCCAGAAGCCAGTGCCAGATGGGCATGATCCTGGCACGTCCTCAGGGGTGGGACAGGCTATGCTGGATTGACATTAGATGAAGCAGTAAAAATAGTATGGTTGAGAAGGTGCACCAGTCCCATTAAGGAAACCTTTGGAGTATTGCACCAGCTCTGCTCCACCAATTTGTCCCGGAGTACCAGGACTCCAACAGACAGGCTGGTGGTGGTTGGTTTCTGTCAGCACCAGGCTCTTCATCCAAGACACAAACCAGTTAGTGTGGTGACTTTGCCAGAACCAAACACAACCCTGGCTCTCAAGCCCCTTCTGGGCTTTTACCCAACTTGAGGGCCATCTTCTTCCCCTCTCAACACAAAGAATGAAAGCTGCTCCTCTGAACATGCCAACACACACACAAATTCAATGAAATCAGCAGAATTGCATCTAGCTCGAGATATTTTATGGTTTCATCTGAACACCAAATGAAATTATGCCAGAATGCAAAGCCCAGAACAATTGGCACTTCTCCTGCCCTCTCCTCAAACTTAGGGAGAAAATAAGCTGTTGTAACCAGGGAAGTTCTGTTGCCTTCTACCCTGCTGAGATAGGGGTGCTTCTCAAGTGTTGGGCTACCAGAGCTAAGGTGTCTGGTGTTAGACCGAGACACTGAAAGCCAGTGTTCAACTGTGAGCCTTGTACTGAGGTGACCTCCTTGCTGTTTCCCATCCCAAAGCCTCAAAGTGTAAACTCGGGATGTTCCGGCTGCAGAGGAGAGGAGGGTGTGGGCTCCTAATACTGGCAAAGGACACGGAGCCAGAAGTGAGCAAAGGTGCAAGAGCATCTCCTGGGAGAGGCAGGACTCCTGGTGTGAGAGCAGGGAGCGGAGGAGCAGCAGGGCAGGCAAACCCAGAGTGAGTCCCGGTCTGACTCACCAGCAGCGTTACAGAGAAGTTCCACAGCGACATCATTTCCAGACCAAACACAGAAACTTCAAGCTGCAGGGCAGCGAGACCCCTACCATTCACTGCAACTAAGAACGCAAACCTGACCAAAGCCAACACCAGCACAAACAAAGCCACAGCTTCACCCAACGCTGCCAAGAGCCCGTCTCCCCACCCTGATGAGCTGCGTAGGCAGCACCCACCCAGCCAAGACCGTGGCAACACTCACCACGTACCTCAGAGCAAAAGGGCACAAACTCAGCAGTTCAGGGCAACGTCCACCTGCTCCGTGCCAGGTTGAATCCTGCTGCTCTGAATCCACCTTGACCCTCAGCAGCTCCTCCAGCACTCAGGTGCTCAGAGGACCCAGGAGCCTCTACACCCCATCCCTGCTGCAGCTGATGGAGCTCTGCAGCACAGCCACCCCTGCTCCACCACAAGCCCCACACCCTGCCCTGCCTTGATGAGTTCAGTACCAATTAACTCCAAACCTACCAAGTTCTTCCTGAACTGAGCGAGGCATGACAAAGCCAGCTCAGGGCCAATCCAGAGTTGCCAAAGTGTAAATAAAGGCCGAATTTGGTTCCTGCTGAGCCAGCTACAATTCAAACACATTTTGCACATTGGCCTTCAAGTTTACTAAGAGCAAACTCAGCCCAGCTTCAGGTGTGTGTGCATTTAACACTCTCCTTCTTGTTTAACAATCTCCTCCTCCTCTTTCCCCTAATCACACAAACAATCCAGAGCTATCTGCTAAAAGATGAAGCTGGAAGAAAAAGGCATTCTAGTTTATTAAAAAAAAAACCCACATTGTTCATCATAACCCTTTGTAACGCTACGTGCCCAGGTAATACAGACGGGAAGGAGATTTCCTGACGTCTCTCACTGATGTGCTGTTGGCCTTTACTCCTGTTATTATGAATTTGCCAACAATCCCTATTAATTCATACGTGACAGTCAGCCAGGAGAAGGTCATATATTTTCCCCTCATGCACAAGATCAGTTCTTCCCAAACTCACACTCTCAGCATCGCTCGCTCTGAGTCATTTTCATCCTCAGGGGTTTCTTTTCCATTTGACATTTGCCTTAAACCTGATGGTTCTTCCAAACAGTATTCACAACAAAATCAGGTGGGCTTTGTTGTTATTTTATCTTAATCACATAAATGCTACTACCTTCATTCTCTCTGCAAAACCATGATTAAATTTGTACTGGAGCCTTTCTAACATCTTTCTGAAGTGTTCAAAAAAGTACTGCAGTAAAATCAGCATGTTTGGTAACTGCCTGGGAGGGGAAAAAAATCATTTTGGTTCTCAGAAGTTACATTCACTTCAGCAATTAAATACTTTTGGGCTGATTGCTCCCCTCCCACAGTCCTTAGAATGACTCACTGCAGCCCAAAGTAGGTGCCCTCAATTCTGCATTCACAAAGTGGGTATCATTTGCACCTGGGTACACTCTTTTTCAGGACTTTCTTCTTTCCATGGATTTGAGCACTTTATGGCCCAGCTTGGGCCACGGGTGGGCTGCTCGTTCCCATCTCTTGCCTGCAGGAAGGCCGGTGTGGGCAGCAGGAAGCTGTGTTTCAGCGAGGTTTTGCACTGTTTTCCCACGTGCGCTGCTCAGCGCTCGTGTTACGGGAGGTGCGCAGCAAGGGAGACGGGGAGAGGGAGGTGGGTGCTCACTGCTAGGTCCTGGGGGAGTTCGTGAGGCTCCCACAGACCTGGGGGAGTTTTCACGCCTCACCAACTCAACAGGGAGTTTGGTCACGGACTTCACTAGAGCTCAGGTTCCACTTCGCGCTGGGCAACGGTGAACGAGCGCTGGCTCCGGCACACACGGGGCCATGCCATGTCCCTTTTCCCAGTAATCCCCATTCTCTGATATCAGCAAGACCAACAAAAAAGGCAAATGGCAAAAGCAAGAAGTGAAACCTGTTAGTTTGGGACATACCAAAACAGGCCGAGCCAAAGCAGAGAGAACCCCCAGCGCCGGGGTTACTCCTGGCAGGCGTTAGCAGGAGCCTGCAAAGGCTTTAATGTTCAGAGAGGCGAGACATTTCACACATACGCTGCGTCATATAATTAGGTATGACAATACGCTGCAGGCAAGGAGAAGTTTGGAGATTGCTGGATTCCACGCTGGCTCCTTCCCACAGTGACAACGTTTGTTCCCAAACTCAGGGAGTTTTGACATGAAGTTTCGTGCCCATGAGCTCTGCCCCAAAGGGACCGTGTGTCATTACACTGAAGAGTTCTCCGCAATCCTACCGCTCACACTGAAACCGGGGAGACTCCTTACAGATGGCAACATCTGATTAACAATCGCTGTCCAGGGACAGACCTTACCCCAGCACACAAAGGACAGAGGGAAGGTGGCAGCAATGTGGCCGCGTTACCTGAGACTGAAGCAGAAGTGTCCCCTGAGTAACGACAAGGGTGGCTTCCCCTCTCCTAAACGTGCTCCTAGAACACCTCCTCTGCCACTGCTGTTGATCTGGTTAAAAATAAGCCAGCAAACAAACAGATTGTGGAGTGCTTCTACAGATTTTTTAAAGAGGAAAGCACCCCCTGCTTGAGTACGCCTGTCTCGCCTTCATGTTATACAGACAACACATTTCTCTGAGAACCACATTTAACCTTTTTTATTTTTTCTCACAAAAAACACCTTAGAAAAGTGGTGGATCTTCAGGAAGCCACATTTAATCGCAGCAGTGCAACAGGACATGCATGGATTCGGTTCCATTCGCACCTATGGAACGAGGGGGAGGAGGCCAGGATCCCCAAGATCCCTCCCCTATTTCCCTGATGAACTGAAACACTCCTCAGCTGATTTGGCAGGTCCCCCCGACCCCCGGCTGAGGCACTCGAACGGGTTTTGCAGCCAATGACTGGAAGGTCCCGGCTTATGTTGGAATCTGCTGGTTGCCAGGTTTTCTCTGTTTTTTCTTCTTCTTGACCTTGGACACACCAGTGTCCATCCCACTGGAATATTCAGATCGCAAGATCTCAGCAAGGCGATGTTTGCTGTGGGTCTTCTTGAGAAGGTCAGACCTGGGCAGAGGGAAGAGGACAGGAATTAGATTCCCTTCTCTGAAGCCCTGCTAGGTGGGTTACTTATTTTACAGCTGTGGAAAGTGACATTTGCGCATTAGCAGAAGAACAGCTTCCTTTTCTTGAGGCTTGATTTGAAATTCTGTCTCATGCAAAATTAGATATTGTTGTGACAGGTTTTCACAAAGGTGGCAAAATATCATGCCGTTTTTAAAAGCAAGCCTTTGTTCTGTACAAATGCTCTTGCAGGGGTGGAGGGGAGAAGGAGGGAAGGTTGTGTGCTGAAGGCTGATGAATTAGGTGACACAGCAGTTTGAAAATAATAATAATACCCCCCCAACAGCCTTAAGACATTGAACAATGGAAACATTTTATAAACAGAGCTTAAATCCAGAGCTTGAAAACACAAAAACCCAAACAAACAAGCAAAAATAAAAGAAGTCGTCAGGAGTCTAAACCCAACAGACTCTTTTCTTGCAGTGCCCTGCACACATCACATGCACCTTACAGCCTCCCTCTCCAGAGACCAGCTTTTGCAGAGGTAGCTGCATTCTGCCCAGCCACTAAACTCCAACATGGATCTCCCTGCAGCCCTAAACTGCCAGCTATAAATACAAAAACCCACTCAGCATTTTTCCACCACTAGTTCTACCACTGTCCTGCTCTATAACCTTGGGCAAACCTCATCCTCCCTGCTGCTATGACCCTCACTTATTTAAAATGCAATCTATTCAGTGCAGGACCTGTTGTTCCACGCTCCTGGGCGCAACAAGGTATTCACGGCTTCTGGTGTCTGCACATCCCACTCTCCTCTTCATAATAAGGACCAGCAACAGGACTCAAAAATTTCCAGAGAAGTGAACAGAAATCTATCTGTCCCTCTAAACAGGAGGTGATTGAACAGAAGCCCCACATCCACGCCGGGATGTGTTTATGACAACACATGGACCTCAGCAGTCCTGAAGGTTGACACCTTACAGCACTGCCTCTCGTTCCTTCAGGTGCCCAGAACCATGCTGGGGGTCACCCAAAGAAGGGAAGGGAAGGAAACTCTGTCTGGGCTATTTGCTTGCCCCCTTTTTCACAGCTTGTTTTCCACCGCTGTGTAGGTTTCCTGGCTGGAGTGGGTTTGGAAGGATGGATCAAAACCTAAGAAGGATGGTATGATGATTACCACTGAAAGATGGTTTTCCCAAGAAGAGAAAGCCTGGAACACGCACGTGAGAAGACTCTGCCACCTTCAGTGTAGTCTCTGTTCTCACGCTAATTAAACATTCAAGCTTTGTGTTGGCAGGAGATCTAGAGACTGGACATACTGGAGAAATAAGACGCACAGCCATCACCTGGTTTTGAACCCACAGAAATGAAGGCAAAAAGACAGAATCAACTCACAAGTGTCTGTACAGCTAACGAAGCAAACGCCCTGTTGGTAAAGCTGTACCCGCAGCACCTCCCCAGCAGACGCGACGCGTCAAACCGCCTTCCTGAGCACAGAAGTCACAGCAGCATGGAGGGGTGCTTGTGGGTGCCCCACGGAGGGATGCTTGTGGGTGCCCCACGGAGGGATGCTTGGGGGTGCCCCACGGAGGGATGCTTGCGGGTGCACCGCAGCGCCAGGCCAAGGCGTGCCCTCAAGCAGCCCAGTCTGCTGCCAAAACGTTGCAGTGGAGCTGTACCCTCCCCTCCATCGCTGGATAAAGTTTCTATCTGACACTTTCATTGTGTCCCCAAGCATTTACTACAGTAATTCGAGGGTTACCAAGCAACAGATCAGTTTACTTAACAACAGGGAACTATCTGCTGCAAAAGGACAAGTAATCCACCAGTAGCTGCCAGGCTGAGTTTCAGCTCAGCAGGGAGGTTGTCCAACACTTTATTATCAATCAGATGAAATCATTGCCCAATTAGTAAATCAATACCCCCTGCTGTGGTGATCAGCTGTACGCAGAAAAGCCAGGATGCAGGGAAAAGGGAGGTTTCTCCCTCTAACCAGGGCCACAAAAATCAATGGAGCTGTGCAGTGGAACCGATGCTGATCACGGAGAGAAGCAAAGCAGCTGTCAAGGCCCTGTTTAACCACGAGATGGAAGAGGCACAGGCAACAGCACAGTCTGCAGTGACAGCACACCGGAAAAGTGCACCAGGTCAGGATCCCTGGCTGGATTCTGACTCCTGTTGTGAACCTGTAAATTCCCCTCCCTGCTCTACTGGTGAAAGTCTCCAGGGCTCTGCCAGAGCAGTCAAGATAACATCAGCGAGGAAAGACGCCCTGTGGTTATGAGACAAAGCCCAGGAGAGCAGAGCGAGACCTCGAGATTCACCCTCTGAGCATCCTTGGGCAAAGTATTTAATCTCTTTGGCCTTCATGTCCATTCTCCCACTTCATAACCCGGGATGACTGCATTTCCCCTGTTGCCAAAGGCCGGAGTGATGTTAATTTAAGAGAGCTGTGTGGTGATACCGTGGCAAAAAGCTTCACCGAAAAGCTGTAAATGGAAGATGCATTTGCAACACAGACAGAACCCATGTTCCCATCACTGGATAAACACATGGATTGTCATCATCTCTTTCTGTGATCTCACATCTAGACATCATGCTATATTGAACCTTAATGAGAACACATCATGTTGATAATGGGCAGAGAAATCCCCAGCCCTGTAAATCCCTCCTTCCAAACACAACAGCCAGCCTTTAGGTAGGGAACTACAGAACAGTGCAGCTAAGGAGAACTTGCAAGGGAAAAAAAAGGATTCGCTAACGACAGACCCATCCCAATGTGCTACTGTGCCAAGATTTCACAGGGCTTAAAGGAGAAAGGAATGTTCAAACACATGAGAAAATAGCCACTTTTATTAGCTGGGGGAAAATGAGACAGGAATAGAGAAGCCATAACTCAGAAAATGAAACAGCCCCAACACAGAAGTTAGGAAGCGCCTGTCCCTGCACACAAGCTATGTGACTTCTCTGTGTTACTGTCCAGCACATGGGGTGTTGAGTGCTGTCACGTATCGAATACCAGGCAGAAGCACCGCTGTACTACTGTGTTACACCAGATACGGGGCGGCAGGACTCCCATAAGACACAGACAGGAATTGCTAAGTAGTCCGAGGAGTCAGCAGAGATGAGTTAGCACCAGGGTCTAACCTCAGGTGGGGGACACATCATCCCTCCATTGGCAAGGCTTCACCCTGGACCCAACCACTGCTTTGGGCTCCACGTTCCAGGTATAAGGCAAAACCTGTATCACCCCCAGATCTATCAAATCCCCGCATTATCAAGGGCAGAGAAAGGTGGTTTGCACAGGGAGGAAGGGAAGGCAGAGAGCCTAGCAATTGGCCGGCATGGTCTGCGAAAGCTCCCCTCATCCTCATGGAGGCACAGAAAGGAATAAGAGACGCAGATTTACAGCTGCCTCTGCACATCTGTAATTAAGTTGCAACCTCAGAAAAGCTGGTACCAAGAGACAATAATGAAACACAGGAACTGTCCCCAGCTGACTTTGTTGTGTCCTGAAAGGCCAGGGAACACCAGGCCAAAGACAAACTTTTAAAGACAAAAAAAAAAAGAAAAAGCTCTGCACTCCTCCAGAAAACTGGAATTATTTTATTCACTCTTTAAACATGAGAAACTCATGAATCTTGCTAAATACATCCCTGAATGATGATAAGGCAGGAGAGGAGCATCTAGAAGAAGCAAGAGAGAAAAAGTGTCCAGCAAAAGAAAGGGAATAAAATCCTTCTTTCCTCTAATTCAGTTTCCTCCTACCTCCGTCTGCACGCTGCCGCCCTTCCCCAGCCCCACCAGGAGCCTCAGCGGTCAGGAGCGGAGCTGGTACTGCCCAACCCTCCATCTCAGAAGAAAACTGAATGATTTGGACCAGTCTCCTTTTCCGGACCCTTGACTCCCAACTCTCTGCTTTGCTCAAGAGTATCAGAAAAGATTCAAGGTAAATCTTTTCTCATACAGCAACCCACACGGGCGAATGCAGCACAGGCGACTAGTCTGAAACCCTCTCTGCTGTTTCCAGCTCTGTCTTCCATTGTGCCACACGATACTAACTCACCACAGAATTCTAACGTAGCTTACAGTGAGCACACCTTCACCACACTCAGGAATGAGCATGTGACACCATTTTTCGTTTTCATTTCAAAATCTTACAGGTATGTTTCACTGACATATCTGCTTCATTAGAGAATGGAATCACAAGCTGATCTCCAAACCAAAACCTTCGACATGCCAGAGTAGCAGTATGGATACATGCATGGCTTCTCGGACATCATCTGATGCCATCAAAAGATGCATCTGCTAGTCTTTTTACCAAAATGGTGAGCGAGCCTGTTCTTAAGAGATGTGTCCTTCAACTTGGTTGGCACTGCTGTCCGTTCCTTTGTCTCGAGCGGTGTGAAACGCTGGTGCAATGCAGCGCAGCAAGTGCAGTGACCTTTAACCAACTCGCAGCATGTGCAGCAACCAAAGGCTCCCAAATTGCTCCAGCTGAGGAAGAAGGAGTATAAAGTTCTGACGCACAGTCCCAGAACTCATGGTGTGTCTTTGGAGGAGACAGGAGTAGGCTGTTTCATTTATCAGAAAACATTTCAACATGGATCACACTATCAATCTGCCTGACAGCATCTCCAACAGCTCTTTGAAATGGTGCCAGCGACAGAGCTGGGTTACCTCTGGGCCAAGGCTGCCGCAACACCTGCTTTTTCTACTTACAGTGGTGGATGAACCATCTGCAGCCAACACAACCCTGTTTGGGTTGGTTTGTGGTGGTGTTTTTTGTGGAGTGGGGGCAAGAAATTCATCAGCTATCCTATACTGCTCTCGACAAGTCAACAGATGGCTTAGGTACTCTGATAGCAGCCGATGCAAACGCTACCTTGAGAAGATCAAGGAAAATTATTACCCAGTCAGACTGATCATCAAGCGCTGTTCCAGAACAGTCAGAGCAGAGCAGTCCACGCTCTGCTCAGATTCATGCCAAACAGTAAAGCCCACCTTACACCTACTGAAGTCAACTGCATTTCAGCTACACAGAAAGAGGCAAAACCCCACAGCTTTGCTTTCACTACCATCCCTCGGTCTTTGCCCTGTGGAGAAAGGATGAAAGCACCACTGAGAGGCTGGGAACCTCGAGGATTCTTGCTTCTGTCAGGCTCATTCCCAGCCTAAAAGAATATATTTCAATTAGAGAGAGCTGATCATTTTTTGGTGTGTACCAAACAGCACAGATGTTTTCCAGCCCCATGTGCGAGCCCTATTAGCTCGCTCAAAGATGGACGCAAGGCTCTGTGCTGTGGCTGTGGTGGAACAGGACAGTAATAAAGAACATTGCTCTATGAAGATAATCAGATGGATTTTACAATTATAAAACTTTAATTTCATAACAGGACTTGTTTATAATATCATGATGTGCTTAGCAGGACTTTTCTTTGTCCCTGAACTGCCTTCATGAAGAGTGATGACTGTTTTCTTTCACAGCAGCCATGTCTCTTTAATTTTCGGATCCATTTGGAATCCAGTGCGTGAATCCATGCTCTTACCTGAGCTCCAGTCTGGCTTTCTAGAGCAGACTGCCCAAACCAAGCGAAATTCCTAGTGGGCAGAATTCCAAACTTGCATTTTGACTAATTAAGTGATATTAGGAAAGCTGTAAATGGCACGCAAAAACTGGCAGGCGAACTGCTTCTAATGATTAGACAATTGCTGTGCAGGGAGACCCAGCTGCAGCCTTGACTCGCGAGCCCTGTCAATAGAAGCATTAGTCTTTCCAAAATTGTCAATGCCAAGACATTCAAAAGTGGAATGAAGGATACGAGGTAGGGGAGAAGGTGAAAGGCTACTTGCTTTCACCCAAAGGAGACTGCCGCCCTAACCATGCAGATGAGGATACACAGGTTTACAAGGTACATTTCCCAGCAGGAGTCTAATTCTATCTGACCACTAAATGCTGAAGAATGAACACAATAATCTTGCAGCCAAAAACTTTAGGGCATGATGATATCCATGTTCAGAGCAATGGCAGTGTAATAATGATGTAAATTAGTCTCCCCAAATAGAAGCACTCTGGACACCTTTTCTTGATTCCTTTATAGTTAAGGGTTGGACAAACTCTGAAGCATGAAAGGATTTCGACCTTAATTTTTATACTCATTTTTTTGCACACACTACAGCAACTATGAACATACTTGATACTTATATGTAATTTCAATCTTTGAGCATTTCTGGCATCAGAGACGCCCTGTAGCAATGAGTTTCACAGAATCCATCAAACTTAAAGATTCACCTCTTTCTTTGTAATGGCACGAATTCACAAACAAGGCAAATTAAGTTGCAACTCCTCATTACAGTGAAACCCTTTGGGGACATACACCAGTCTTCCAGAGTTCAAAAGGAGAAGACAGACCATCAGTCGCCACAGAATCCCGTAAAACCCCAGTGATCCAAAATGCAAAAGACCGAGTAGCACAGGGATGCTCGGTGGAATGGCAATAGGTCTTTGGCATCTGCATTGTGAAAGAGTCAAAAGACATGTCTATCTGGCATGTCAGCTACTTCCTGTGCATGCTGCTTCTCTGCAGTCAACGAAAGACAGTTAATCCCTCAATGGAAGCGGGATCAGCTTCCTTGCGTCTACCCTTCAGTAAAAGCATGAGCCCAGGCACTTACTAAGCTGGTGTACTGTAATTTAATATATGGTATCTGGTTCACGTGCTCATCTCTCACCTAAATACAGCATTTCAACTTTCAAAAAAAATCACGAGGAATTGTTTTGCCACCTTCAGATTGGGTTGTGCAAGAACCACTACAGCTAAGGGGACAGTTGTTTGCACAAAGGGGTTTAAAAAAAAAAATACATGGAAGTTCTGCATGTGCATTCAGAAGAGAGGGCTGCTTCCACATTTCAGCACTGAACCATCACACCTGGCTGCTCCGTCTTCCTGTCTCACCTTCCCCAAGCAGGCTCTCTAAGGAGGCGGTAAGCACAAAAGGAGACTTCAAAAGAAATGAAAAGTTTTCTTTGTCCTCTTAAGGAAACATTTAATGACCGCCTTTACCCCACTTTCAACCTGGACTGCCTGTTCTTTATTCTCTGAGCAGGTGCTGAGAGATGAGGCTTTAGTGAGCAGACTGATTAAAAACAAGTATCAGATATTTGGAGACAATGTGTAATACGACAACCAACACTCACGGTATCATGTGAGAAATATAATTAAAAAGATTGCTCTGTGACCGTGCTGTTATAATTTCAAGCCTTGCATTTTACAATTAAAAACCATTTGTCTTCTAAATGGCAGGCTAAATTCTGCTTTCTGCTTTGTCAGTGCGAAATCAAAAGCAATTCTCTGTACGCTAACAGCACTATCTTGAATTTATGCTAGTGGAGACAGAATTTGTATCTATATTCACTTTCTCTAAATTATCCTATAAATACTAACTTTTTTTTTTTTTTAAAAGCACACGCAGAGAGAAATTTGATTAGAAACAAGTTTCACAGGCAAGAACAATTGTTGCCCATCACAACTTTGGCTGTTTCTGCAGGGTCTTAACTTTCCAGATGCTCCTGGATTTGAAAGCTGGAGCTTGAGCCGTGACAAACCTGTGCAAAGTCTGCCCACTTTCCCTGAGCTGCAGTTATACGATCCACGTGCAAATGAGCTTTCAAATCACCCAGACCATTTGTTCGAACGCCTCCACATCCCCCAGCCCCACGCATCCTGCGCATAAACTACCTACTGTATCTCGAGCTTGCCTGTACTATAATAGGATGAAGACTCGGGGAGGAGGAACGCCATCTAAAAGAGGTGCGTAACAAGCGAAAAAGTAGCTCGAACAGAGTAGCAACATCATAGGAACAGAGAGGGGCATTGTTGCAGGCCAAGTAATCCTGTGATACGCTACTGTCAGTCATAGCTTGACACCCTGCTGGGCCAGCAAGACATCAAAGCCCACCCCATACCATCTTACATGCTCTTTATCGGCTAATCAGGCTATTCTTCCTGAAATAAAGCTCCGTTAAATCCCCTGCTCACAGGGGCATTCCCATCCTGTTGCCCATCTGCTGGTGAAGGTCAGTTGAAGCAGGAGGCAGATCAGTGGCCCGTCCCTGGTGGCTTCTCAAATCAGGACAATGCTGTCTCCAACTTTTTATTTTAAAATCCCTTCCCCTCGCCAAGATATGTACATGTGCAAGAGATGTCACCAGCCCAGGAACAATTATGTGGATTAGTGCTTTAATTGCACGGCTAACATTTGTTAATGGAGTTTGCAGCAACGATTACATGGAAAGAGTCATAACTGATACAGATAAAAGAAAAAAGATTTTCCTCCTTTGAATTATTGCAGCGATTTTACAGGCAAGCCAGAAGTTCGTACTCTGCCGCTGTGCGAGGGAAGACAGCGAGCCCTTAAAGTCGCAGTTTCAAAAGGGAGGATTATCTATTCTGTGGAACCAACTGGAAGTAGCCACGATCAGATGTACTGAGCACCTCCAGCTCCATTTCAAGCAGAGGCGAGGATTCAGGGCTCTGCTCCTCCAGAAGCATCAGGGAGCCTCAGATTCCTTAAAAAGGAAAGGAGTAGCCAGGCACAGCCCTGTCCATGCTCCGGAGGGGACAGAGCTGTAACTCTAGGTTTGCTACAAACCGTTCTTGGAAAAGATGCCATGTGATTTTGCAGAAATGCTTTTGCCAAGAACTACTTAAATCTACAGAAAGCAGAGCACAAGTTTGTAGAAGGATCCTTTCTACCAACAGATCTGCCTTTTGATTTGGGCTTGTACTTATATAACTACAGTTGATGACATAATAACTAAAAAATTGTAATGCAGTCCTCCCTCTTCCTTCAGGAGAGGACATGTCTTCTTAGGGAGAAGAAAAAGTAGTCCAAGCTGCAGGTGACCATTCTGAGAGGATGAACACAATCTGTTCCACGGGAAAACTGACAGCCAGGAAACTGCTGGTGGAACTGCAGGAGAAAATCCTACAAAAGACTGTCTGGCTAGTGTAGGAAAGGTGATAAAAAAGGCCACACAAGGCCACAGAAGGTCTTTAAAGACAGTAAGACACAAACTTTGCTCCTGATGTACTTGTAAAGCAAAGGTGATATGGTCAAAAGAGACAAGACAGGAAGATTATTTCTGTGCAGCAATTTAGAACAAGAAAGGAAAGAAGAACTAGTGTTGGTCAAGGCCAGGGAGGAAGAGACTATCTTGTGAGACAAACGAGCACTCACACAGCGCTGCTCATAATGATCAAGAGAGTCAACTTCAAATTTGAGAAGAAAAAACATGAATTTCTCTGCTATTTCCTCGATGCTTTTATCATTCCCCGCCCTACAGCAACAGCAAGTACTTCTGAGCACAGCTGTATCTGTGAGAGCCTCTCCCTATACAGGGAGGAGGACAGAGAGTTGCTACCGCAATTGATCCCAAGCCAGGGATTGTAGCGCTCTGCAGAACACACATGACTGGAAGTGGGGATGTTAATGGAAAAAATTTGGCAGCTTCTACTATGGAGGTGCTTGGCCGTGACAACAGGACTGCTGCTGGAGCTTGAGCAACCAAAACCTGCGCAAGAGAGAGAACCACTCCAATATATGGGAAGTCTCGTGTCTTGCTCTGGAACACTTCCTGTACCGTTCCTTATCCTTCAAGGTAGCTCTGAAGTATAAATAAATAAAAATTAGGGTGTTTCTGCTCATTAGACTCATGGAAGAGGGTGGTTTTCAAGTGCTTAGAAAATGCAAAAGCAGCAGCAAAACCCAGGCTAGTCTACGTAGGTGCACCTCCACACAGCAGCTTCCTTCAAAAAAAAAGAGCAAATTTATCAGAAGACGAACTACAAAGTGAGCTGCTTGTTTGGTTTCTTTTTTTGGTTGGTTGGGTTTTTTTTGCTCAACATGATTTAGCCAGCCAGAACAACCACACGTGACCTGCCCATGGCAGGGGGTTTGGACTAGGTGATATCTGAAGGTCAGTTCAACTCAAACCATTGTATGATTCCTGGAGCAGGAATAAGAACCTTAAGGAGCAAAGCACACCAGAGCTTGTCATGTGGTATTCCTTAGCTCAAGAACATCAAGTTGGCCTACCTTTTTGGTCTTGATTTGGCTTTCTTCTTTGAGCCAGCAGTTGGAAGAGCAGTCAGGTTCTGGGGGGCATCTCTCAGACCGAAACTCTTGGCCACATGACCCAGGTGGAGAGATTTGATGTGGAATATGTGCTTGAGGTTCCTGGGATAGATGGTATAGGCACAAAGGAAAGACTGCAGTGCTGAAGGGAAAGAAAAAAAAAAGTGAATTCTGTTTGCTACTGCATTTTTTTATATATATATATACACACACTTAAAAATTCAGCTGTTCCAGCTGAAAGGACATTGGTCTTGTCCTTTGGGACACCTTCTGGCCAGCAGCTGGGAGAAAAGGTTGTTATGTTAAAAATCTGTGAAGGTTGTATAGTACTAGTACAATCCCGAAAAGAGAAGGTGGGTGGTGGAGAAGTGTTAGGGACTGAAAGCTACACTAAGTTGCACTAGGTTTGCCTCTTGCAACGAAGCCCCTTCTGCCAGAAAGGGTGATGTTTGTAGCACATCTCCCAAGAAGAGTCATTGACATCAAATGGCAGCAGAGAGAGGAAGAGAGAGAATAGAGATAGAGGGATGAAGAGAGGGAAAGAGAAGCATGGAGGTGGCATAGGAAGGCTCCTCTGATATTACAGTCCCAGTAGTCCATGCATTTTTCACCAGTTACTAGCTAGTCCCTTATAAATATCTGAGAGCCAGATGGATTTCCTGACTCATCGTCGCACTGAGAACAGGGCTCACCTTCTCAAAAGGGAAAAATAATAGAATTGTGTGCAAATTTCCCTTCACATCTTTATATTCCTGTAATGCCCTTCCCTCAGGGCTCATTGCTCTAAAGACGATCATCCACTAATATGAATACTACCACTGCTCCTCCACGTACCCGGAACGTTAACTACACCCCGGCTGTCCTCTCTGCTATGGGGAATAGAGAGACTTTTAGTAAGGGAACTTGACAGCTCAGAAAACGCCTCCCTTCAATCCCCTGCTGCTTCTCTGCTTGCTGAACCTCCTGTGCCTCCCCAGCCCTGACTCCAACCACCACCTACATCTTTCTCTCCCCCTCAGCCCCTGACAGCAGCAAGCTCTAAACTCTAACCTCTCCTGCCCTTGCCTGTTGAGCCACCGGACCAGCAAGTTTGCCCACAGCTTATGTCTAATCTCTTGGCAGCAGCCGGAGATTGGAGTTTATGAACAGTAATAAAAATGTCATTTTAGCAGATCAGCTCCTGGAAGGACCCAGGGAATCCATCAAAGCTCTGTTTACTGAGTAAAGCGAACTCCTTTTCCCAATCAATGAGAAGAAAAGATTGAGTTTTTTGCACTTTCTTCCCAGTTTCACAGCACCACTCTTTTAGAGGCATCTGAGCATCAATAGACCTGTGTTTTCCCAAAATGAAAATGCTAAATTCCAAATACGCTGTCTCAGTATCTCGTCTGAAGGTCATCCCTCTGAGGGCTTATAAACCACCTCAGATGCTCTCCACAACTGTATTCTACTGCTTTTTTTTTTTCATAAAGTTGTTGGTCAAATTCACCTGCTATGAGAAGGTGTAACTCTTCAAAAGGAACAATACGAACTTGCTCCCACTGTGAATTTGATCCCGTTGGAGCTAATATAGCTGTCTTTCTCACAGCATTTAAAATGGTTGATACTAAAGATCCTGTTATTACAAAGGCTGAGCTCACCTTCCACACTTCTTCAGATAGGAAAGGCTGCTGGTACTAACTCCCCAGATCAGTTAGAGAATCCAAGTGTCAAAGGACCCCCTCTCCCCAAAGTCTTGACAGACAATGGCCAGATCCAGTCCTGAGTCCGAGCACGCAAAACCAGAGAGAGCTGCAAGACACTAATCCAAAGCTGAAGTAACAGCCCCGCTGCACCAGCGGGTCAAAACCTCAGCTTGTGCAACTGCCTTACCTCTGAGGAGCTCAAAGCTACTAACCTTCATTACTGCACCCATGAGATTTAAATTAAGACCTCTGTGGGCAAGATTTTTTCTTTTTTTTTCATCTTTACTATCAGGTCTTTAGACATCTCAGTTTTGCCAGAGTCACACTAATGTGACGTCCATCCATAAGAAGGGTCGTAAGGAGGATCCAGGGAACTACAGGCCTGTTAGCCTGACCTTGGTGCCAGAGAAGGTTATGGCGCAAGTCAACTTGAGGACAATCACACGCCATGTAAGTGACAACCAGGGAATCAGGCCCAGTCAGCATGGGTTTGTGAAAGGCAAGTCCTGCCTGACCAACCTCATCTCTTTCTATGACTAGGTGACCCGCACAGTGGATGAGGGAAAGACTGTTGACGCAGTCTACCTAGACTTCAGCTAAGCCTTTGACACGGTCTCCCACAGCATTCTCCTGGAGAAGCTGG
>VWZZ01004507.1:789313-813423 GCA_013399095.1 Psophia crepitans
GATCGACGCCCTGTACTCAGCCCTGGTGAGGTCGCACCTCAAGTACTGTGTCCAGTTTGGGCCCCTCACCACAAGAAAGACATGGAGGCCCTGGAGCGTGTCCAGAGAAGGGCAACGAAACTGGTGAAGGGGCTGGAGCACAGGTCTGATGAGGAGCAGCTGAGGGAACGGGGACTGTTTAGTCTGGAGAAGAGGAGGCTACGGGAGACCTTATTGCCCTCTACAACTACCTGAAAGGAAGTTGAGGTGAGCTGGGGGTCGTCCTCTTCTTGCAGATAACTAGTGGTAAGACAAGAGGGAACGACTGCACCAGGGGAGGTTCAGGTTGGAAATTAGGAGAAATTTCTTCTCAGAAAGGGTGGTCAGGCATGGGAACAGGTTACCCAGGGAGGTGGGGGAGTCATCGTCCCTGCGGGTGTTTAAGGAAAGGTTGGATTTGGTACTTAGGTGTATGGTTTAGTGGGTAATAGGCGGTAGGGGGACGGTTGGACTAGATGGTCCTGGAGGTCTCTTCCACCCTTCTATGATTCTGTTTTCCAGCTTTTATGTGCAGTTATAGTGGTGAGGTATTAAAAGCCTTTTTTTTTTTTTTAAAAGTTGAAATTCTTTTCTAATTTTTGATCGAAGAGATAGAGCTTTATGAAAACAACTCAAAAAGACTGGTAACAGTGCTGGTCAGGCCATAATCCACATAAGGGTAACCTCATCTTAATGCCACGGGAGCAAACTGCCTGGGCTTTTAGTTTTTGCCACTCCAACATGAGTCTAAGGTAACCTATACTGGCCTGGGGGGGAAATTCAGAGTTGCACTCATGTAAGAGTGGATTTAGAACGGTCCTTTGCCCCTGTGCATCCTCACCCTTCTATTGGAAATGTAACTGTGGGAAGCCAGAGGAAAAAAAACCCAGAGTTTGCTACATCTGATGGAAGTTTGATGGATTGGTGGGTTGTTTTTTTTTTTCAGACAGGACAAGAGGGTAATGAGATATGAAAGCGAGACAGGTGACAGAACCTGTTCACCATGTTCTCAGCTGGCAGCCAGTTCCCAGCGCTGGTCCCAGAGCGCAGCCTCGGCTGCACGGCTGGATAAACCTGTGGAGGCATTCTGCCAGCAAACAGAGCAGGTGGGAACAGGAAGGAAGAATGCACCAAAACCACCGTGGATTCAAGCTTCGTGCCACAGCAGTGGGCTCCTGTAACTGCTGTCCCTCACCACACATGGGTGCTGAGGACAGAAAGGATGAGGCAAAATGTTCAACCATAGGCTACAAAATGAGGAAACATGGAGGAGAAAAGCAGGATTTGCTTCCTTACCCTTCCTGTAATCCCGGTGGCACAAAGGACCAAAGTCTCCTGAGCCCTAACTGTCCTCACAGTGCCAAAACAGAGTGCCTGTCACCATGAGACCCTTCAGAGGGGAGCCCGCCATTTCCCAAAAGGGGCTCCACACTTGTAGAGATTTGTCCTTCAGCCATACCCTTCCTCTCACCCTCCTCACCACTAATCAGTCCATCAAGTTTGAAGGGCAGCACCTTCACTGAACCGTTTGATTTGAGTTTGGAAAACACGGGACCGAGAGGCAGAAGGGGTGAGTGGGCAGGGAGCCACTCGCCTTTTGAAAGCGGGCTGCAGTCAAAACACCGCTTATTAACATTGACTAGGTCAGAAAATGGGGAAAAAGAGAAAAAGAGAGAGAAACAAATGCATCTCTGGCACAGTTTCCAATTGATTGTCTGCCATGAAAGCAAAAGCCAGCTGCCATGTTAATTATTCATGATGCCTGGCGCAGAGGGGAGGAAGAGGGGGCTTATGGAAGCCACTCAGCAGTAGAAAATTTGCATATGTAGATAGCAGAGTAGGAAAAAGAGGTGGAGTGCCCCTGTACAAGATAAATGGGATGCACAGCGTTTCAGCATTTCCTGATATATTTTCTATACCTCTTGTCTGTAGCTTAAAAAGTTATTAGTGCTGAGGTCAGCAACAAGTGTGCGTGGGGGGTGTGTGTGCGCGCGCACAGTGAGGTATGCTGAAGAGAGAGATAAAGCACAGAGGTTTTCTGAGTGACCAGAGCCGTTCAGCTGTTCTCCCTGTCACAGTCGTTTCAGGTTAGGAGTTCGCATGGGGTGTAAGGAATCCCAGGGGAGCAACAAGAAGCTCAACCATGCAGAATCAAAGATTTGATCATATTAGTCACTTGCTTTGAGATCACAGACATAAAAGCGCAGCTATAAAAGTAATTACACTCGTCAAGTAGCACAACACACCTAAAAACGGGTGCAAACAAGCTGCTTGTGTAGCAAGCCTCTAACATTTTCACTGTAGGAGAAAGGTTATTTCAAAACCCTGAGGAAAATAAAATCCGCACTGTTGGAGAGGGGTGAGAATCAGTACAGTGCCATGGAGTGGTGGGGAGTACAGCAGAGCCAAACAGTGGGATTTCAAATACCTCACCCATCGCATCATACAGCGCACCCTCACGCATGTATCATTAAAAGCATGCAGAAAAATCTGGGGTAAGCAGGTAGTTGTGGTACAAGCTCTAGTCGTTCTGCTATGTCATCAACTAACGAGCTAGTACAACGTTCAGGAAAAAAAGCACCGTTGACCTCTTGAACGATCACTTCCCACGATTCTAAACAATTTTAATGCTGCACTTCACTTGCACCTTGCGAACAACCTTCCCTTATCCATTTTCTATGATGACACTGTACAGCTCAAATGCCAATTTCCCCATTTGGTTTTGGGCTGCTCAGTATGTGATTTATGTAGTTTGGTACGTATGGTATACTCACACATACACGCAGACAGCAGGTATATATAGTGGTAAAGAGAAGTGATGTAGACCACTAAAATTCATCTCATCAGGATCCCTCTCATCCAAACCTAACTGGAAATGGACTTCTACACAAGCTTAGACGGCAGGATTTCACTCAGCTCAAAGTGACAAATGAGGTAAAAAAGAAAACAATCAGGAAGAGACACATGTGGGAGGAGAGGCCTTAAAAAAATGGGAAAGGCTCTAGTCCTATATATTGTGAGCAGGAGTGATTTAGTCTCATGCATAAAGAGTTCACACTTTGTGGACTTGTCTCAGTATCTAATAACCAAATTCCTATGATGCCTTTTTGGCTCCTCTCAGGAGTATGCTTAGTATTTCTTTTCCTACCACATCCCTGGAAAGTTTTCGATTTCCCCCAAATCCATCTTCCCCTGGATTTTCCAAACAGAAGCAGAAGGGAAGAGTTTCTTGTACTGCTCAGTGACAACTGCTGTGCATCCTGCTCGGCAAAGATGGGAGATCAAATCCCAGGTCTGCACCTAGCTACAATTACTATTAAATCCATCCCAGTTTTCCTTCCTCCTGCCTCACTGAGTAGTTACCCCCTCTCTCATATTTCTCCCATCCCATGCAACAACCTCCAGTTGAAGATCCTTGCCTTGAGAGTTGCTCCCAAGGCATCCTGTCTTATAGGCTTCAAATTCATCCCTGGCGTACACTGAAAGTATCTAATGGGTATTGCACCAGGACGTGGTTAGGCAGGTCACCCACGACCTTCCCAGAATAATACACGTAATCTATTCGCTCGTGTGATTGGGTCAGAGCCCTCGGATGTGAATCCTATCGAAAGGCAACATTAAGCCTCATTTGCACGTAATATGGGAATGCAAGAAATTAACATTTAATATCACAAAGCCTTCTGGGCCCATCTCAAACCCCTACAGAGCCCAATGGCCCCAAAATGTTTCTACCAGGCCTTTTCCCTGAAGCTCACCCGCAGAAGAAAACCTTGGCAGCTTATATGAGCTCTTCTGGAATAAACTGAAGAGAAACACACTGACCTTTCTTTGCCCACCGGACTGTCCCCTCGCTGGAGTGAACATAATTTTCAAATTTTGTCTGCAAGACCGTGGCCCGCTCCCGGACTTCCTGAGGGTCCATGCCACAGGATTTCTACAAGGGCGGTGGGAGGATTAGAGGAAAGAGAGAATTTGAGTCAGGAATAATGAAGCAGTTTACAATAGATTTAATAACAGTAAAATCACACAGTAACCACCCAGGGGCCAACAAAGGTAATCCTCTCAATATTACTAGAGAAAAAAAAAATATAGATAAAGATGTTAAAGTCAAAGCAGCCAGTGAGCGCTGTGTGGTGAGGAGAGCAAATCAGTTTTAATTTTGTGTTTTCTAACATCTATCACTTATTTTTTTTTCTTTCTCTTTTTTCTTTCAGATTCAACAGGCCAGATACCACTGGTATTTCTATTGGAGTTGTTTGGACTAACTCCCCCAGACTCTACACTAACACTTTTAGACTGATGTTGCAAGTTCCCCTGTGCACTTCCCCAAAACACTTGGCCTGTTCATGGCACTAGTGGGGCAGATCACTGTTCAGCCCCAGGCTCCAGAGAACAGACCAAATTCAATACCTGTGAACAAAAACAACTAAATCAACTTCTCACTTTGATGCCTACATGACGTTTTCTCACTGTCAACAAGTCATACTTAATGGCAACTGCCATGGCATGGATCCTCTAGAACAAGGCAAGCCCTCTGCACCAAAGGCAGGACAAAATTGCCCAAAAGGACAATTCTGCATGCGCTCAAGTTTTCCCAGGCTCAGACTGCAGGATGCAGTTCAGGACATGGAAAGCAAACATTCCTTGGAGCAAGCTGCTCCTGGGAGGGGAAAAAAAAAAAAGGAAAAAAAAAAAAAAAAAAGACTGGTGCTCTCCCTGAAGTACCCAGGCAGAGAGAGGAAACATGGACAAGAAAATGAGAGATTTTTGATGGAAAGTTGACAGCAAAGTGCAAAGCCAAGCATCCATGGATGTGAACCTCTCCCAAGAAAGGACAGCAGCTCTCAAAAACTACCTCGCATAGCAACCAGCATCCAAGCCTGAGAGTGCCAGATCCAAGGCAGTAACTTGATATTGGTCAACCCCCTCATCTGACCAGGGCTGACTGAAAACAAACATCCAGCTCCCACGACTCTGTACTAAGCCTGTGCCAAGGCAACAATCCTGTTGTTTCTCCCCGGTAGATTTGCATGCTAATGTGCATAACCCTCCTTCCCTCGCTGCTGCGAGCATCACCTCTGCACTGCTGCCAGTCCAGGGGAACCGTGGCACGCTGACACCACAAACCCCGACGATCATGGAAGCCAAGCAATGCTGCTGGCACCCTACACAAGATGTTTTGCTGACCCAAATCTGCCACTCTACAGCCTAACAGCAAATCTGCCCAGAGACAGACCCCGAATACAGATTTAACACCCTGCACAGGCCCCTCTTTGCTTCCAGTCACTGGGTTATTCTTCAACGCAGCAAACCCACGTGGAGACTTAGTTCCTGCTCACTCACTACCTGGGCTAACAGTCCATCTGCATCTCCAGCAAAGACAGCGGTGGGTGTTTTAAGGCTTCTTGAAGAGTCTCCCAGATTTCTGGTCTCTGCCCTCTCCTGATCCACCTGAGACTCACAACACAGCCTGTTTCACAGATGCCTTTAGTTTGACTTAACATGTACCTATTAATCAGCTGAGAGTCTCTGGTTGAGGGGCCTCTGTAAAGGTTTAATAAACTACAAGTGCTGCTGCCTCCCCAAAGTGGACACTCATCGTTGTGACTAACAAGTTTCCATTGACGTGAAACATAAAACTTTCTCCCCCCACCTGCTCCTCCTAGCCCCCATCACTTTTCTTTTGTTAAGCCTCCTGGCAGCACAAAGTGTCACCTTCCCAGCGTTTTTTAATATGAATGTGAAATTAGTGAGGTTTGCCCTTTCCCCTGGCGGACAGAATCCTCTGTTATTAAAAAGTAAAGCACTTTAATAATGAAAACTTTTTCTCTTTTTCCTGTGTTTTAACTGTTTAAAATTAATGAGAAGGGCATAACGGTTGTCAAAGCGATATTGAAAGCCGGGTAGCCAGGACCGAATAAGCACGAAAATCCCTCCAGAGTGTTAAATAAACAGTGCTTCAGCCCCCTCTGAATCCCTCTGTTGGTTATTGTATACATTCTGTAACAGCACTCAGAATAGATCTGAGCACCGGGGAGGCAGAAAGGTTTCAGAATTCCAATAAAGGCCTCAAATTAAAGACAGCCTGGTGCGAATTCCAGGAGAAAATTAAAGAGACCTCAAGCTTAAGTGACAGGTGACTTGCTTCTGTGTCACAACTGTCAGGGGATTTAGTGATAATATGGCAATATATTACAAAGGACTTTTCTTATTCCCCCCTTTAGGTTTCAAAATGAGGCATCTCTTCTTCCTGGTGCTGGGGGAAAAAAAAAAAAGTAAGACAAAAACGAGGGATAAAAAACTAGACGCATAATTTCCAAAGTGTGAGGTCAGTCTAAAGAAATAAATGAAGAAAAAGCAAATGGCAGGAAACATAATGTACTGGGAAAACTGCTTCTCCCCTCCTCCCGCTTCCACCTTGTCTTTTATCCCCTTCAGCCCCTTGAGACAGATCTCCTTTTAAAATTGCCCCCTAATGGGCATGAAAAAAAATAAATAATCTGTGTTTGATTCCTGCCTTCCACAGAAGTCCACCTAAAAAAAACCCCAAACAACCAAACATATACACACAATAATAATAATAATAAATGATCTATATTTAAAGCTGACTCAGAGCCAAACTATGAAAATAAAATCTGCACACCATGTGAGTGCCTGGACAGATCAAACAGAACAGTGCTACTGGAAGTGCACTGGAAGCCATCCTGTATGCTCCCCTCATAGGCAAGCTTGAATCCTGCTTGCATCCTGGTTCAGATGAACAGGACAACTAGTTTGAGACCTTACACATCTTTCCAAGACCCTAAAGATAAAAGCCTACCCCAGAGGTTTGCTTGATCTACTCTCCATCTAGATGAATTTGCTACATCTGTTAAGAAGCATTATTGCCATTATGAAGAAATACTGGGAGAGGAGAACTTATTTCTGCCTTGTGTTTGCTTAGAGTAAAAGCCTGTTCCAGCAGATCCTAACCACTAGCATAATGACTGTCATCAGTAACGATATCTATATCTAAAAGAAGAAATGGGCCTGGATGCAATGTTGTTTAACCTGTTCAAGACATCCCCCAAATGAGAACTACACCAGGAAAAGACTTCTGATTATAAGGACTGCAGCTTTTAGGCTTGAGAGGTTGGGATAAGTACTGCAAGCTTTGGATTTCATCAAGACAGTATGTTAATGGGAAAAGGAATTGAAACACAATAAAACTAGACTGAGGTAAAAAAGTTCTTTCTTAAAATAGTAAAAAAAAAAAAAAAAGACTGAAAAAAAGCACCAAAAAGCCAGGCTGTAACATCGCCTACTTCCATTATACTTCAAAACAAAATGAAGGATTTTGTTTTAATAACAACTTTTTAGTAACCTCCACACACCTTCTCTGGAACTCACCAAGCCCCCCTGCCCCCCTCCATAAAAGTTGAAAGATCAAATTTATTCTCTTTGTAGGCAGGTGAACATTCACACACCCAGACATAGCCACATATATATTTTATACACCTAAATATAAAATATACATTTTACAGGCACTTCAGCTTGCTCCCTGGCTGCACACAGAAGCCCAAAAAATACATGTTCCAATGTGGTACTTATAATGGACTTCAGTTGAGGCAATGAGAACCGAAGAGCATTATAATGAGGTTCCTGTGTGCACGACTATAATATATACATGACTCAAAGCATGGAGAGCTGATAAGCAAAGCTAACGCTCTCTCCAACAGCAACATCACAAACAGACCAGGTTCAGCTCCTCATAACAAGTCCTCAATCACTCTCTGTCCCACGCAACGTCCCATTGCATTCCCAGCTCATTGTACCATCTTTACGGCAAACTTACAGAATTTAAGAGATTAACTCTCCTGAAAACTTGGAAACATGTCCTTGCAGCTTCTGAGAACACACTACAGACCACTTACAGAGCCTCTGATGGCAATAAAATACATAGTCAACAAACAGCATGAATGCTTGATTGCATTTAACATATTTTTCAAGTAATTCCTGAAGAAGTCTATTTGATATTGACAGAACCGCTATAATTTAATCCCAATCAAATGATACAGAATTTTTTCCATTAAGAGAAACTCTATTTCTCAGTCCTAGTCCTTTCAGATTCCAAGACACACAAAAATAGGTTATTCTGTATTTATAAGTTCCTGCAGCAGATTCAGACCATCCTACAGCCAGAGCAGACATATCTCAGCTCCAGTGAAGTCAACAGCAAACTCCCATTCACTTTGATGGCAGAGGGAAGAGAGGAGTTCAATCCCACCTTTGACTGCAAGTGAGAGGAACCAGCTCCTTCTGCACACGTACAGCACCTGGCACGGCAGGGCACGCCCAGGCAGCGCTGCTGAGCAAAAACCAGACTGCTAGCTACTTTCAAATATGGTTTGGTTTTATATTGTTTTGAAGGAACGGGAGAAAGACCAAAGAAGAGTATTTAGAATATTCTGTGCTTAGATATGTAGAGTATTTTGCAATTTGAAAGCATGGCAGAATTCACAAACAAGAGCTGCTAGGTTTTTATTGCTGTTCCAAAGGCAAGGATACAAAGGCACCGAGATGTTTAGGTGAGAATTTTCAAAATGGATCAATGAGTTTGAACTTCTGCAAGTACTGGGGTCTGACATTCAACAACGTTCAGCAGGCATTTTCTCCTGCCACTTTTCAAAAGCCAAACCATAATTTCCTAGAAAACACATGTTCTCTTTTTTGCCCACTTTCCATGACACATTTGTCCTCAAGCCCACAACAGATAATATTCTGTCCCAAGTCAGCAACAAATGTAAAGTGCAATTTCTGCATAAATGTAATTGTTGAAAAACTCTCCAATGGAAACCCAAAGTTACCTGCCTATAAGCACATCTGGGAGAACAGGAGAGTATTTATACACAGAGCTATTTAAAATAATTTCTGCATTAATAAAGCACAACTAAACTTCTACACATTTGTTGCATAAGTTAAGAGGTCATATCCTAGGGACGTTCCAGACATTTAAAATACAGGCATTACAGGCTGATTTCAGTGAAACACTGCAGTGGTGGGAAAGAGCTTTAAATAGAGCTGTTATCTCAGATGAGCCACAGATCTGGCTTTCTGTGAAATATAGGGCATGTAGGAAAACTGAACATCTTTCAAAAGCATGTTTACCAAGAACACCACAGTTCGTAGCAGTCATTTGCAGGAAGCGAGAAGGCTCATACATGGTATAACAGAAAGAACGAACAGGCAAAACAGCAACAAGAGAAAAAAAAACCAACCCAAGCATGCTGCATCATGCTTGACGCATTCCTGACTTCTATTCAAAATGAGGCTTCTTGGAGGATTTAATTTGCCAGAATGCAGAAACGCCTGAGACATCAGTTGCAAATGACCGAATTCTGTGAATTAACAACTTGAAGGCAGACCCAAAGCTTGCTGAAGTCAATGAAAAGATGCCTGTCAACCCACTGAGCTTCATTTTGGGTTCCAAGTAAATACAGATAATAATAATCATCATCCAAATCTATGTAACACATCACCAAATAAATTTTCCTTATTTTTTTCTGAGTTTTGTGTCATTTGTGATCTCCAACAGTATTTTAGTGCAGAAAAGCCGAGCAGAACAGAAACAGTGTGGGGGGGAGAAAACTCAAAGCTTTTGCAGCCAGAAACCGTTACTGTCTGTTACAAAAATATTTGCTGAAGAGTTACAAGCGACTGCTTTTTGGGGACAACAGTGCAAAGATTGGATAATTGTGCTATCAGACAGTTCTTTAATTATTTGCGCTGCCTGAAATCACGGATATACCAGCCCTTGTATTGTAAAGATAGAAGCTGAGGGAGGAATAACTTTTGATGTTTAACTGGTAAATGAAAATTGGAGCATTTCCAAATCAGCAGAATAACTCACCTTGCGTCCTGGTCTGTGCAACTTGAAGCGATCATCTTTCATCAGGCTGGATAACACCTTCTCCATCTTTATCTCTGAAACACTGAGGCAACAAAGACAAAAATTTACCATTTCTTTTCAAATATAGCGTGTAATGAGCCACAGGCTGATAACAGATATGAAAAAGACTGAGATTTACACGTTCAACTTAAGAATTTATCCCTGAAATACACAAGGTCTTACCACAGACACTCACTCAGCAACACTCAAAAGTGTAACTGCTGTCAAATTTCGACCCCAGCTAAACTGGTGCTTTCACTGGAACAAACACAATTTTACCCACAATCTCGTCGCTGTTACAAGTCTTCAACACAATCCGATTCTAAAAGAGCATCAAAATAACTGAGGGTGGTTCTCAACCAGAGTAACTTATTAAAGAAAAAATTTAGACCTTTAATTAGATTTTTATTGTTTTCATAATGTTTCTTTCCTCATACTGAGAAGCACCAAAACAACTGGGAACCATTTGGTTACATTTTCCACTAAGTGAAGCAGCTCATAACATTAATGCTTCTTGTAGATTTCCTTTACAACTACAAACAGTAAGATCTGTAACCTCCACTGATCTGTAACCACCCAGTGGGTGTCAAACATTTTGTTGTGTATTAGATGCCATGGGCAGGGAGCAGAAGGTGTCTGCATTCAGTTGCTTGTGCAAGTGTGAGACAGACAGAAATCCAGGCTGGAAAGATGTGCTCCGCTTACTTTCCTACTTCTACATCTTGTCTCCCACAATTTACCTTCCAGATTCTCTGGAATCAGAGACATTGCTCAACCTTCATTCAAAGGAGCAAAGTGCTTTGATGTTTACACACATTTGTTTCCACCCATGGTAGTGACCATGTTCCCGCAACTAAAGAGCTAAAACTAAAGCTGTGTAAAGACACAGCTCCATCCTCTCAGAGTGACTTGAGCTCACAGGGTAACAACAGGATCCCAAAGGAATTTTCCTATCAAGCCAAATCTCCCACAGATTCCTTCCCTCCCTGCTCTTTCCACCAAAGTATTACATCATTCCAACTTACTGCTACATCACTCCGGTCAAAGCTCTGAGACACATCTTGATGGACACATTCACCCTCCAATTCACATATAGCTTTCAAAAGCCATGTCTGACACCAAATACACGGTTTGATTTCCTTCCCCATTCTGAGAATTCACCTTCCCTCTCATTTGAAGTGTAAACCCAAAGCCTGGCCCATTACGGACTCCATGGCATTTATTTTTTTTTAAATACAGGAGACTCAGTCAGCTGTCCTCGCCAGGTTTCACACTGGGCATTTATTTTCATTCTGTCGACTCACATTCCTCCTGTAGATTCAACCAGATGATTTATTCTCCAGTCCTGCTTGCAAGACACTGCTGGGTACTGTTATGGCCCAGATACTGGAAACGCTTACAAACCTACTTCATTTTAAAGTGAGCGGTTCTACTTAGAGGTGCATTTACAGGAGACTAGAAATTCTTCATCCTCTTTAACACTGTCTTGCGGGGCACACACACACCAGGTGACAATACAGGAACAGCTGTGCAGCTCCAGGCCATTAATATTACAGCTGCATCCAAACCGGGTCCCATATCCAAGGGAATTACTCAGATGATAAAAGCTGAAGTTTGTGGGCCCAAGTTTCCAGCAATGGGCAAAGGTCATCTCTAAAAAAAAGAGATTCTTTTCCTTTTTAGACCAGAATAAATCATAAATACTGCATGGAAGCCAAGGAGTTCATTTGGGGTTACATCAGTCTAAGGAAGACAGAAATCTTGGGGGTCCAACAGTTCTCAGACTACTGAACCCGAGACAGGCAGAACGATGTACGCGGCTTCTGAAAGGAAGCACTGCAGGTTTTCCTCAATTTGTATAGAAAGAAATTATAACAAGGATATCCCCTTCAAAATACCTGGCTAGGAGGAAGGGGTGAATCTTTGCCATACTGTGTATCAGGATACCGTGACCCTGGCCTGTTCCCCAATCCTTCCCAGCTCAAGTGACAAAAACCTTTACTTCTGCAATCTGCTTTTTCAGCCTCGGCCAGCTCCTCATCACAGCATAAGGAAAGGAAAAGAGATGGTCCAAAGAAAGAGCCATCCAGCCGGGAAGGTACAGACCGGCGTGGCTGTAAGATATCCTCTGTGGGAGACGAGCCCCATCGCTGTGCTGCTGGGACTCCCCATGCAGCAGATTCCCCCGCAGAGGATGCGGAGAAAGGCAGGGGAGTGATGGGAGAGAAAGGGAAACGGAGAATAAAAAAACAACTGAGGGTTTCTCTGTTTGTTTTTGAAAAGTATACCAGTAAATTAAAACATAAATGGCAATCACTTAAGCAACAGAAAAAAAGTATACTTCCCCATCCCTTCCAAAGGTTGCTTTGACACCGCTATGAATGAAAACGTCAAACCTTTGACATTGATTTGTCTGAGATGTCACCCCCTCTCCGATCCTCCTCTCGCCTGGCGCGCTGCCAGCTCGCAGCCTAACAGATATGTGAACTTGGTTCACAGCGGGGAGCATTGTGTGAGGGGAGCAGGGGAGGGGGGCGAGCACAGCCGTAGAGAAGGGAGAGAAATGACTCGTGCCTTCACGGTGATGCGTTTTCCTTTATAAATTAGTTAGGCCGCCGTTAGGAGATAAAGAAATTATCTGATAGCTGTCGAGGCAGGCGCTGCTAGATTACAGCTGAAGGCACTAAGAGAGACATAAGGAAAAAAAAAGTAAAAGTAAACCTCAGTGACTTCCTTCTGGTTCTTGCCTCCTTCCTTTGAAGGAAAAGCTGTTAGTTACGCTTAGAGCCGAGACAGAACATTTTGGAGTGTAACCTTTAAAAAAAAAAAAGAAAAAAAGAGAAGGCAAAAGAAAAAAAGAGGAAGAAATGTACAGGAAACATGAGTATGCACGTGCGTGCACACACACATTTACAGTTCGGTAGAGGAACCACAACTTTGAGCCACACAAAGACCAAAAAGAAAGTTGCAGAGAGGCATGCAGCTTTCTTCAACCCCAACAGGAATTACTGATCTCAGCAGAGCCAAAGTGAGATCGTTTTGGCAAAGGCTAACGCTGTTTTTCCACCGTGAAAGCCAAGGAGAGGCTTCAGGTACCAGTGAAAATTAATTGCGAGCGATTTCCAATTTCAAAGGCAGTCATCCCTAATTCCGAAGTGGATTTTCATCCAGGAACAAAGCCACGTCTGCTCTCATTACTTCCGACTCTCAACATTTCTGGACTTACTCCCATGCATGCTGGGGTGGGTGGAGGGGCTTCAGGAAAAGACTCTGGGTCGGATCCTCATCTACTGTAAATCAGCACGGCACTGCTCATTTACACCAGCTGAAGGCTGTGGGGATCCACCTCATGCTTTGTCTTCTTAGAAATACATATTTTATGAAGTATTTACATTTCAATAAACCCAGCGGGAATTTCATTTTAAAAAGAAAAAACAAATTAAAAAAAAAAATTCACAACACACACTCATCCTCAACAAAAACGAGGAGATTTAAAAATTAAGCAAAGAATAAAAAAATGCAAACTCCAGTAACTTGTGCAGTCCAAGTCAAAAGCTACAAAGACTTAGGGTAAAGAAACAAAAATTATCAGTGCTTAAGAGGATCGGTGACAGTCCAACACATGCTGTCTTTCGCCCTCGCGCTGAATTAAATTGTCAGGATTATCCCCATAATGCTCTGTTTATGAAGGGTAACAGCAATTTATGCTGATGGCACTTGCTGCCTTTAGCTTCAAGCTGCCTTCCTGCATCTTCTCCGTAATTCATCAGCTCTCATTTCTATCCCGTTGCCCCTTCTCACACCGTGCGCTACTATGTAGGAAGAGCGGGGGACACACGACTGCAAGCAGGCCGAATGGCCACCCATGCCAATTAGACACTCATTTTCTTCCATCTGAAGACAGGGGTCAAGGAAGGCAAATTACACTCTTTTTTTTTCGGCAAGTCCCTAATCTGCAGGGCAGCACGTTTTATGAAGAAGATAAACAAACAAACAAAGACAGTCCCCACAGTTGTCCGGCTATCCTGATATGAGAAGTGGAAGGAAAAAAAAATAAATTCCCATAAAGCTCTCTCTGCTCGTTCAGCACAGTCCTCCTCAGATTCCTGAAGAGCATGGCTAGCTCAACAACAGGTCTCCTTCGCAGGTATAATTACCAGCATGAGTGACATTGCTCCTTCAAACTGGTAAAAACCCAACAAAATCGGATAAAAGCATTAACATTAAAAATAAAAAAGGAAGGAAATTTCCCTCTCCTTCTTCCAACACTACCAAAATATTATAAAACAGAAAAAATAGAACTTTCCACTTGGAGTTAAAAATTCACAATTATGTGGGATTTCACCTTTAAATGTCAGTGCTGTTTGTTACATGAAAAAAACCCCTGTCAGCTTAGCCCTCCATGTCTTGCTGGTGTCTGCTTAATAGATAGTTACCTGGGATGATGGATGGCTCTTTGTTAGACCACTAAATGGCTCACAGCCTAGAATAAGCCTGTATTTACTGCCAACATTTGTTTGTTTCAAGGATGCAAAACCGAATCTGACTCTAAGTAGCTCCACCCGACATAAACACAAGAAATAAAAGAGAACTAATTTCTGCATGAGTTTACAGGGCTCCATCAACACTAGTACAACACTAAAGGGACTCCACTCAGCTGCTGTTCTGAAACAGAGAGACACAGCAGTGCAGGGAGCAAGGGGAGTCACATATATCCAGCTGACTGCTGAGGAGGCTTGAGACCCGACAGCGCTCCAGACTAGCGATGCTGAACAGCGAGCTGTGTTTTTATCCACAAAAGGACCACAGCACAAGCAGAGCTGGAGTAAAATCTCATTGTGCGTTGACCACCAGGTAGCTGACTGCACGTTGGGCTGATCCTTCCCCAGCCTGGCTTGCTCTCTACTCCCTAGTCCCAGCTAGAGATGGTGCAAGAGAAGCTTTCTCAGCTCACGTGGAAGCACACCCCACTTTTGGTCTGTACAGTCCACCCCCCCTTATTGCCTTCCAGGACCATATTGGGCACTCACCACTTGCAAAAGCCTCTACTATTCCTGTCACAAGCCACTTACACAACACATCTTGGCCAATTACCTGCCAGATATGACCCACAGCTCCCTCGCTATTTCTCTGCCGGATCTCTCCTGAAGAGAAAGCGCAATCTCTGACAATATGGTGCTATGCAGGCAGATGGCCAGTTAGCATTTGACAGGCTCATTTGACTTGTGATCTCCGCGTAGCCACGATTTGAACCCAGGGCCAGAAAAATAACAACGGAGTGCAAAGGATCTCCGACTATCGTCTCCTCTCTGCCCCTCACCACACACACACTCACTCACACACAATCTGTCAGGCTGATTATTTTCACGCACTTTCCTTTTCTCCTTTTGCTAGTCTGGGGCCAGTACTGGATCACAAGAATTAATAAATTCTTATTAAAACCTGCACGAGACACAGTCCCACTGAAAGTGCCATGGAAGGTTAATTAGCAAGGATGAGCTGAAACTTTTGTTCGCGTTTCTGACTCACTTAATCTTGTGAGAAGCCAGCAAGCTGACATATTCTGCCTCCGAAGGCGCCAGGACAAGCAGGCTGCTCCCGTGACAGCCAATGCGAGCCGTCCTCCCAATCCGGTGGATGTATTCCGCAGGTGAAGCCGGAGCGTTATACTTCAAAAAGGGAACATGAGAAGGGAAAGGAGGAATTAACAGAACACAGCATGTTAATTATAAACGAGACACTCAGCCCGCTCATCTGAAACAAAAGGGATCTTAGCAAAACCCGCATGCTGCACCTCCCTCGGAATTGGCCTGTTTATAAAGAGCCCATCGGGCTCATCCCTGTAACCATCACTCAGCCCCCTCAGCCACAGCAGTTTTTTGACATGTGAATGTGACACATTGGCCAACTTTCAGATAATAGGACAGTTTCCCCATCTCAGGCTCTCCTTTTGTCTTTTACATTTTATTTCTATACAGGCACATCAGGAACTTGTTTGCTTCCCTTAAAAAAAAATAATAAAATAAAATAACCTCGCAAAGACCTCAAACCAAAGAGCTCCCAGGACTGCCCACAGAGGGCGGGAAGCTGCCTGCTCCGCATTTGGGAGAAAAGCCGTAAAATAAAAGAGGACAGATTCAAATCTGGTGATGGGCAAAATTGCTTTGTTTTGACTAATGCAAATCATAGCTGGTTATTGGTTAGAAGAAATCTGAGAGAGATCAGGGAGTAAGGGCTGCTTTCGGCAGGATATGATACAGGCAGCAATTGTCTTCCCACGTACAACTACCAGGCACTACGGAAATGTTGCTTAAAGCCCCCCCCTCTAATATAGCGGTGCCTCTCATTTACTTCACTGGGAATCAAAAGTGCCCGGCCATTTGCAAGATCTGATAAAAGGTGACATATTTCCCTCCCTTTAACCTCCCCCTATTCTTCCCCCCCCTCCTCTCTTTCCTGGAAAAATGAACATGCACAGAGATACTGCTCAGAACTGAGCCCTCAGCAGTTTAACTGGAAAAAACCCAACAACCAAAGCCCACTCTAGTGTTTATACCTGTGCCCTCTGGCAAAGTTTCTACTGGCTAGAGGTGTGAGTAAGATGCTGTGAGCAATCTAATTGCTCCCTGCAGGTCCTTGCTCTTGGACACAGCTCTCAGGACAGCTGAGATTTCGCCTTCTGGACACACAGAAGTCTCCCAGGGCTTTAGGTAATTTGCACTGCGTTCTAACACTGGCAACTATATCTTTGGTTAAATTATATTAATAAACAGATCTGGGAATTAAAGACTTCACTTTCCCAACCTTCTCCAACTAGCTAGCTGCTACACAATCTTTCTTTCTTAAAAACACAAAATTAAAATGAAATTTTTTACCTGACGGGATGAGGTAGAAATTAAAAGGCTTTGCTGAGGCTCTGTGCCCTGTTCTTTTTACCCAGGTGTCACTTGATACACGAGAATCTCTGGATCAGTTTTTCCTTGATTCAACTAACCTTTTTTTTAATTATAGTTTTTGTATAAAAATGAGATCTGCCTCATGCCCTGAGCTGCCTCTTTGAAATGGCAGGCTGCTATTTTCATGTTCAATCCATCTCCCTTAGTTTCTATTTTTTTTTCCAAAGACAATATTTCTGTCAACAGCAATGCAGCAGTGTTGGGGTTGTTTTTTCAGGGACTGAACTATGCAGTTCTACTGAAAGCTGAATGCTTACAGCTACCCAGTCCCAGCCCAGCAAAGCCTCACTTGAAACATTCAGGTCATTGCACAGACACTGTCCGGCTACTCAATGTTTAACATTAGGATTGCACTTAAACTCCTCATGGAGCTGCTTCCCCAGCGAGCTTAGAAAAGTAGAAACACAAAACTGCAAGAGAGATGGCCAGTACTTCACAAGATTTGGCTTCCTTGGGGAAGTGGGGGGGAAGAGAGGCTGTTTCCTCCCAGTCAGTGGAATATTATTACACAGCTGATAACACTGGAGTTATTGAAGAAGAAAACAGACTGTCAAAGTCAAAGATATAATAGCAACGCTGTATGCTAGCAAAACCTTGAGTCCCAGTCCTGCAGTCAGGAACTTGTGGGTCTCCCACACCTGCAGGCATCAGCACAAGGATCAGCAAACTGCAGAAAGAGGGTCTGGACTGGGAAGAGATTTCATCTGCGAAAGACTGCACTTAATACGCACACACACACAGAGCAAACCTACCTGTACGATCCACGTAACTTGAGGCAGGTCTAGTCCACGCGCTGCAACATCCTTTAAAATTAATAAGGAATTTACTTTAGTAAAACCGTTTTGAAGATATCAGCAAAGTAAAGAACTCTTCAGGGATGGCAATTATGCCAGGAAATAACTGGCTATACAAGTAGGAATTTTATGTGCCTAATTTGGGGAGAGATGGACTGAAGGTCAGAAATAATGTTGAAGATGTAAAGCACAAGGAATATTGTTAACAGACTAATACAATAAAAAATGATCCACTACTATGGCCCAAAGCCTGGAGGATATAAACACACCTATTTCAGGTGATGCTGAATTACAGCAGTCTCCTACAGTCCCTTTACATTATATCTCAGAATCAACTGCCGTAACGGTAGCGATATCTTTGGCTCTTGAGTTTGCTTCATTAATGAAAACAGATCTGCTCATAGGCACTTACTACCCAAACAGTCAGAGAGGCAGAATTAAATCTCTGGAAGGTAACGCTACTTCTGAGCACATCTTTCTCCACAGCAAGCCTCAGAACTAAATCCAGGCTGCTAAAGATGAAAAGGGAAATGGCCATAAAGCAAATGGTCAAGCATCTTAGGCCTTGAGTAGAATGTCCAAAGATGCACTGATCTCCACCCTCAACTAACTAGTTGTTTCCTAGGTGATGGCCTGAAGTCGAGGAGCAGATGACTTGCAGGTCACCTGGCCAACAAACAATTTAGCAGAATCTGCAGGAAGCTGAAGTACAGCTCAAGGAGAGGGGACTTCAGCTGTCCCTTAGATTTTCACGAGGCTGGCTTTTGATTTGGAAACAAAACTCAGCCCCAAAGAAAAGAGTCTGAAGCTGCTGTCAGGAGCGTTATTTGATGTGCCAGTTGGTGAGAAAACCCATCAACTTGGAGAAGGACTTGAATGAGACCCTGTAGTTATCCACAGCCAGCGTAGCTCAAAAAACACACCCTTTCAAAGAGAAAAGAGTTTAAATACTGTTCAAAATGGAGAGAGAGTGCAAACACATTTCAATCTCCCTTCTTGATTTTCTGTTCATTAGTAATGTCCTCACATACTCCTTGGATTTTACATTCACCACGCGCAATAACAGAGCAGGTGTGCAGATTTAACTCTGTTAGGAGATGTTTTGGAACACATGTATCTTTTAGCTAGTTGCAAAATAGAATATATTAAGAACGTAAGCAGGAGCTTAATGTACTAAAAATGTGTCAGCCACCCACTGAAGTGTTTTCATGCAACTCCCACACACGTTAAAAGACGAGGAAGCTGATGTTTTGGCAGCAAAGGCCTTCCCATAAGCACTAGCCAGGTTGCTTTGTGGCTGTAACTGCAGTAAAAGAAGAGACACTTTCCACAGCGCCCACTCTGAAATAACACACTTTCGCTCCAACACGCTCATTAAGAAACGGCTTGTTCCCAGAGTCAGAACGAACAGATGTACAAAAAGCCATTTAAAGGAGGTTGGAGAAAATAAATCAAGAGAAGTCGGGGAACGTGTACAGCAGTTACCAGGATAACAAGAATATAAACTCTACAGCACGATCAGACAGGAGTGCCGACATCTGATTCCAATCTGGCTGGCTCTGTTACATACTTGCACGCTGACAAGTCTTTGGTCTTTTCCTATACTGTGCTCTCTCACACCCAGTAGTCTAGGAAAGTCTGTGTTAGATGAGAGGGCTCTGACCTTGGGACAGGGTCAGTTTACCCAAAATAAACAGACAGCCAAGGCGTCCCTGCGGTCAGGAGAAGGCACCTCCAA
The DNA here is from genome assembly GCA_013399095.1 of Psophia crepitans. NCBI lineage: Eukaryota > Metazoa > Chordata > Aves > Gruiformes > Psophiidae > Psophia > Psophia crepitans. Next base: position 808,748 of record VWZZ01004507.1, read on the forward strand.
CACGGGGAGGAGAAGGAGATGGCAGGGGCAGCAGCCATCCCCCTCATCCATCAGGATTTTTTCCCTCCTCTTCTAAGATACCTTTTCTCAACACCTCTAGCTGCAAAACTACTGCTGCAGACAGCATTGTTCTCGTGTTCATTTGCCAAAGCAAGCAGGAAAGTTGAAAAGGTTAACCGAAAGCCTAATAGCCAGGGACAACATTTTAGGAGGAGGCTCTCTCCCATCAGCAGCCTTGTATTCACTCTTGCTTTCGCAATGCCAGCAACTCCATTCAGCTGTTACTGACACATATCAGCAGCTATTCTCCCGGGGTTTAACTTGGCTTTCTTTCAGAAGTGTCTTGGGATTTACTGGTAATCGGAGTGTTTTGCAAACTCTCAAAGATTCCTCAGTATCAGTCCACCTGCGTCTCCTGTAGCTCCTTTTCCTCAAAGACCCTAGTAGACAGCAGCAAGGTAGAATTAGGATAAAAAGTCTGAGTTGATTTGCCTTCCTCTGCTGGCAGAGCCCATGAGCTGCTTGCTTCTCAGATCTTTAGAAAAATACTTCTGGGTCACCTTACCAGGAAAGCAAATACAACTCAAGCAACAATTATCCACTTTTACTAGCACTACATTTATTCCACAGACAGCAGAACTGATCTGCTGCCGGCGCTCTTTCAAGAAGCCCAGTAGATTTCCAATTACTACGCTCCCTTCTTTTCCACTGCCCCAGACAGCATTCCCCTTTCCATGCATGACCTCACACCACCATTCCTAAGTAACAGGGAAATCAAGAATACGACACCTCAGCAGGTCACTGCTGATTCCCTTCAATGGGCAATGGAAAGGAGAATTGAGTGACCATCTCACAGCAGCAAGGACAAATTATCTACACCAGGACAATTTTCAAGGAAATCCAGATACCAAGCAAAGACAATAATCTGAAGCTTTAACCATGTTCCTGCCCTGATCCCAGCTGCAAGCCACAGCACAATATCAAGGCACAGTCCACTCGAGGACCCTCAGAAATGCTGCAAGCTCTGTCCCTACCAATTCATGTCACCAGCCTGTGCTCACGGTGGGGTACAGAGGAGTGGGTGCAAGGGAACAGCCGGTGATAAGGCCACACCGAAATCGAAGCGTATCATTGCACAAGATCAGAACCAACACAGCCCCAAAAGTTTTGCAAGGGCCTTGGTTTGCTCGGTGCCTCTCACAATCTAATTAGGGCAAAGGAAATTGCTAAAGTTGCTTTTGAAAGACACTCAATGGTGAGGTCTTGAAGGCCCTGAGCTTGACAATTGGCTGCCTACATGAGGCCTAGAAGTACAGATGGAAGGCAGCTTGCTCAGGTGCCAGGCTGTCAGTTGGATTAAAATGACTCATTTATTTACCAAAGAACCTCACAAAGTGCTTTAGCTAACAGGCAGAGAGGGCCTAACGGCTCTCCAAGCTGGGGAAGAAGCTCTCGCGCCTTCCCGGCCTGCCAAAAGTCATTACTGCCGAGTGTGGAAAGCCATCAGCAGGGTAGAGACCCCCGTCGGCAGGGTGACAGATTGGGCTGCGTAATCAGAGGAGGAAGGAGAGAGCACAGAAGCTGTCAGAGGCGAAAGCTCTTGGCTGGGGCCGCCAGAAAACTGGCAAGATGAGTTAGCGTGACTGAGTAAACAGCAAACAATCTCCAAATGATCTTTCCTCTCTCCCTGGAAGAGATGAACTTGTTTAAAAGGCACATCCCACAGGAAGCCGCAAAGAACTTCAGTGAAGGAGAGAGAAATAAATCTGGATGAGACCCTCTGAGATACATGGCCCTTCTTTATTTTCTTGTCTGCCAGCTTATATTGTCTGGCAAAAATATTTTATGGAATATATTAATATACATATGACATAGAGCAAATTAATAAGAGGAACAGCAGGTCCCATTGCTTACTAGAGCGGAAAGATGGGTGGAGAACATGGCATAAGGGACAAGGGAAGGACAGCAACATTATTTGTGTTGCTCTTTTGTGAGCCAGGTTTCAAAATTTTGTGGGCAGAGAATGTGATTTCCCAGTAAAAAGAACAGAACCATCTTTCTGAAAACATTTTTACCGATATGAAGAAAAGCGCCAGAAAAAAGCAATGTCCTCAGAGGCAGAAGGTGGTCACAGTGCCTGGCTGCCCTTTGGACATCTGTGTTGGGGAGGCACCTGTAATGTGGGACTAGAGCAAAGTGTATCTCTATATTAAGGTGTCCATATGGTCCCCATTACTGTGGTAACAGGCCACCTCCTGGTTTCAATGCATTTGTCCTCCCAACATCTCTGTAAGATAGAACAGTGCTACTATCCCCATTTTACAGATGGGGAGCTGAAGCACAGAGAGATTTTGGATTCAGACGCACAACTTACTGTGCTTAACGTGCTAACCACGCGCCAGCTGAGCCACAGTAACTCTAACTGTCAGGATCTGCATCCCTGCCTTGCAGTAAATGCAGAGCAGCTCAGATCGAAACGAAGGAGGGTTACAATAAATGCATTACCTTACACTACCTTCTTCAGGGCAATCTAGGTTAACTCACACTACCTCCCATTTATGAAAGTCAGGAGCAAAAATGCAACTATCGCTGCTCAGCTGACAGGTGGCTACTTGCCCTGTCACCACAATTCCACATCCGCTTGTGCGGAGTCTGTGGCACATCAGGAGATCAAACCACATCTCCAGTGTCTCAAGAGGGGGATCCCATCTACTGGGATTTCTTTATCCAACTTCTTATTCTTCCTACCTTGTCAACAGCTATACATTTCCTGGCAGATTTTTCCTGCCACAGGCTGCATTTCCCCTTCGAACGGTCTCACCCAGGAACTGATATCCCAGTGATTGCAATGATTTTGTTTTCTCTTTGTCTAAAACTGAACACTCACTGTCTTTCTGAACTCATTAAACTGAAATTTGAGTAACAAGACATCTCCCAGAAATTTCTCACTTATAAATAGCATGTGCATGAAGGATAACAAAGTTTAGCTTTTTATTATTTAGAATTTACCCAACACTTTTTATCATCAAAACACTAAATTCACACCACTGTACGACTAAGCTTTGCTATCCTCCTCAGTTGAGATGCTTCAGTATTACCCCTATTTAGAAGGAAAACAAGTTAATAGCTACACTTCTATGTTCCAAAGATGCATTTTTACCTTGATCAAATCATTGAAACGCAGTACACACAGGCAGCACCCAGACTAGCATGTAACAAGTTCCATTTTACGGGTGATACAATACATAACTTGGCAATGCTAAACCAAACTCTCCTATATATAGCACAGTGCTAGTTTGAACTGCGGGCATAAAAACAAGATAATATTCAGCCCCCGCTCCCTGAAAAAAAATTGCAACTAGTTTCCTTTAAGAATAACGTGCAGCAAGAACAGGAGTCATTTCAGAGCTGGAGAGGGTTTCTCAGCTCTAATTACTCCCGATCGCTGTAATTTACAAGTTTGCGGTGGGTAGAAATCGCCAAGATTCACACATTTTCAGATCAACAGCTGCCACTATTAGAGAGCAAATCGTGCAGCCTTCTGCACCACTGCAGCAGGCTAGCTGTGGCACCGACAGGTCAGAAACGAGAAGCGGAAGGTGCCACCACAACACAAGGGTGCCAGCAAACTTCAGTAGAGGACAAGAATTTCTCCCTCAGCACCCTTGAAGGAAGCTTGAAGGGCAAAGCATGGAGAGCAGCAGAGCACGTGCATTTCTAATGACACCATTCTCTGATTGGGCTTTCCTTCTATTCCTGCAGGTTTTTGTTTTTAACCTTGGAGTAGTCATTAAGATGGGAAATACCACATTACGTCCAATTTACCTGGCAGTTATGGGGCATACTACAAATTACGATTGCGTTCTATTGACTGCACGTAGAAGGCCAGGTTCCCGCTTTGAACAAACAGTTTTTTCCACACTTAAGACCATGCAAAATACTTAGAGGCCTCTTATACAAGACATACACTTTTTCTGTGTGTGGCACCTTGCAGCAAAAGATCAAATAACACTTTGTAAAGAGGGCATCAGCCCTTAGTTAGCATGTGAGATGCAGAAAAACGAGATGACTTTCCTCAAGGTCAGACAGCGAGCCAGAATTGGAGCTCAGTGCCAAATCCTCTGTTCTACCATTAGATATCAGACAGGTCCATTAGCGTGGAGCTGCAAAGGGACTCGAAGTTACTTACAGTGCAAAGCAAGATGCCAGTCTTGGATTTTAGGAACTCCTGGAAGACCTCTGTTCTTTCCTAGAGGATTGAAACAGAAAAATGACGAGTGTTTATGCACATTACAATCAAATGTAAGGCAAATTAGCTAATGTAACAAATTAACAACTAAGCCTCATTCAAAATATCACATACAGCTTCAAAAGCAAAGGAATGGATTTCATGGACTTGCAGTCAGAGTCTTCCTGCAAGTGGAAAAAAAAATAAAAAATCTATGGCATACAGGTGTGGTGTCAGGTAGGAAGACACAAGCGTGTGGGGCAAGTCTGAATGCATTTGGTTAAATCAAAGCAGCCAACACCTCTGAGGCTTGCACAGAAGCATGGCCTGTGTGTGTCTAAAAGAACTAACTGCTTTACATGGAAGGAGGATCCACAAAAGATTAGGCAGCAGCAACAGAAGCACTGACATACTTTCTGGGCAATGCAGGTTTTTGTGAATGGGGGGG
>VWZZ01004507.1:813435-826400 GCA_013399095.1 Psophia crepitans
CCTGGAAATGAGACCATGACTTTACAAATGTCCATCTAGTCACAAAATGGGCAGGAGAAGCCTGTTTTGTTGACACAACGATACAGTCACATCACAAGACATCAGCCTCACCACGTGCCCAACGGGGCATGCAGACAGGCACTGCACTGACTCTGTAATTATGAAGTATCGAGGATGCTCAGTGACACAGTTGTTCATGTGAACTGTTGTGGGATACATCTTCAAAGGAACAAGGCAGGAGAGATGAGACCTTGGCCAGAAACCCCTGCCCAAGAAGGCAAGGAGTCGAGACTTCTGGGCCCTGCAGGCAGCTGCCACAGAGCTCCCAGGACACCCTCCCATGGCCTTCCCACAAGAAAAGGCCTCATACTGGTGAGGGCCACCAACAGCACTGCTGACACTGGGATGGAGGTCATACCTTCCAATGAATGCCAGGGCAGGTGCTTCCCAGCCTTGCTCTTATTGCTGGTCTGCATTGGCACAACTCCTGCAGCCCTCACTTTTAACAAGAGTTCTGGTCCACATCCTCCAGATCTCAAATTACCCCACCAGTCTTTGAGCTGCTGCGCCCCAGAACTGTGGGAACCCGCCAGCCTGGCTCTTCACCTTCAAAAGCCTCCTGCTTTGTCAGTCCCAAAACCTGCGTAGTTTAACTAACTACTTAAGAAGTGTGGGGTTTTTTTCTTCGTAAAAGCAACAAAAGCTGATTCTCCAACCAACATGACATCATAACCATTTTGCTATCACACAAGGCAACCTCTGAGCACTATTAACCAAAGGCCTCAGTGTGTTTGGTCTTCGCTTGCCAGCATCACCTATTCACCTACACTCCCTCTCCTTACTTGTGGGAAACAACTGCTCACTCACACTCCCTTGATGCTATTCCATTTACTCTTTTTCTTTTCAGAGCTCAGGCTGCCCCTGGCCTCAGAAACACCATACCCATTTCCTTCCTGCCCCTTTTGCTTCCTCCTTCCAAAATATCTTTGTTTCCATGTTTCAAGCCTTCCTCCTCAGAGTTCTAGCTAGGAGTTAAGTCAATGTCCTTACATACTTGACTCCCAGCTAGAGGGACAGCTCTAGGCAAGAAGGGAAACTTGGGCCTTGCTGACACACTGAACCCTCTGCTGACAAAAATTAAAGAAGAGAGCACGCTGTATCTTGTTGACAATGACAGCCGCCGTGCTCAGCAGTACCATATGGGATCCACAATTTAGCTCCATTAATGCTCTTAATTTGAAGACATCAAGCACTAATTACACACTGGGTACTAAAAAGGCAAAACCCTTCCCCTGGTGCCAGCTACTTAGTGGTGTTCTGTTGGCTTAACAGCTGGTCAGGGTAGAGTTGGGCCAGACCAGGCCTGCTCACTCACTCAGGCAGGCAGGCTGAGGAAAGGCCAGACTGCAGGGACAGCAAAGCACATGTTTCTGGTCTCCACAGGATGGGAATGAGTGAGAAAAACAATGGCTCTTCACCTCTTGCTTCGTCAGAAGAGCTCTATTCATTTACCATTTCTGCTGTGCAGCTCAGAGTAGAGCGGTAACTCTCTCCATCACAGACCAAGGGCAGGATCAGGGTCTGAACTTTCAAGGCAGGTCCCTCAGCTATTGAGAGAAATGCTGCAGCGGCAGTTCACGTGACACCCTTCTCCTGGCCTTTCAGCCCTCTGTAGTAAGCTCCAATCTCATCACCCAGGCCTGTCTGGCTAAAACCTAGACCTATTTTGGGGTAATGACTGTGATATTGCTATTATTCCATCCTAGGGAAACGAGTAGTCTGTCAAGACACTTTTCTTCAAAACCAAAGCCAAACTGCTCCATCCTCACCCAATGGGGGCAACTTATCCGGTAACAACGTCTTGGGGCTTGGATGAGGTTCTCCTTTGGTATTAAAAGCCTGTCTTGACTGCATTAGAGAGAACCATGGATACATAAACGGTTTAAGTGCGCCCACTGGGAATACTGAACGGCTGCCTCAGCCTGCTGAAATAACACCTCTTGCCTCTTCAGCTGTGTTTTTCAGATACAGCTACCGAGGTACTTTCCAGAAGTGGGACAATATTCTTATTCTCATTAGCAGATGGAAGAGTGAGGCCCCAGAGGTAAAATGACTCTCTGTCCTCTCTTCTGCCCTCCTCCCCAAAACAACCACGCAATAAATCATACGGAATAAGAAATAAAACCGTGTATCCTGACATTTTGAGAATGCTTACTTCCTGTTCCATGTTGCCGTGCAGTCGTAAAAATTGTAAGCGTGCAGAGGAGACAGACGAATGCTGAGGTTGTTCTGACTCTAGCTCTCCTGAAAGGACCTTTACAAGGAGCTCATAATGGAACTCCACTTGTTCACAGCTGGAGAAAAAGATGATCATCTTATGGCGTTTTTCAAACTGCAAGAAAATCAAGAAAATTGCACGTGACCATTTCCGCAGGCCTCTCCAATTCCCTGATCGTTATAAGATCTAGGTGGCTTCCACTTCTGGAGACAGGATTATCCAGGAAAGGATTACGTACTTTGACACCAAATACAAAGCCCACAAAAGCAGCACGAGTACATGCTGCACAGGTATCTCACTGCCGGCACGAAAGACACAATAGCACCTCAGCTCTCTTGTGGCTCCCAGTACACTAGTTGTACTTCAAAGCCCTAGCTCTAATCCATGCTATCCTTGACATAGTAACAGATAAAGGAGTTGGAAAGGGCAAATGGCTATTCAGTAATATAAATGCAAACAGAGTCTCACCTTGCATTTCTCAAGGATAAAAGCTGCTAACGTGACAAGCCTCAATTTGCTGGGGACCATCATGACATACTGCTTGAGCTTCTCTGGAACAGCAAAGTTTTCCTGGCCCATGCAGTCTGATGAACTACGGGGTTCTCTGTCTGTTTGCAATGCTGGCCTGAGCCCCTTCTGCGTTTCATCTGCTATGGAAATGCTGATGGGATCATTCAAACTGATATCGGCCAGCCGCGTTACTCCTAAATCACAGAAAATGAAAAATACCTGAGGTGCTGCTGTGGAGGGCGACAATATATTCACATAATCCCCCCCTCCCGAATAGCACAATTCCAGTGAAAAGCACTGAAGGGCAAGGAACTAACGAGCCATGCCTCAGACACTGACAGAACACCTCCACAAATTTCAGACTTTTCAGGCAACTTTTCAACCAGGCTTAGATGCTGTGGACTCCACCAAAAGCATCACAAGACACTACTTCAGCTATTCTACTGTACATAAATGTCGTGACCAGACAGACAGCATTTGGCAGTCCTGGTTTTTAACTGCGTACGTGGAAAAAAACCCAACAGATCTTCACTCTATCAAGAGGGCAGGAGTCATGAGGCCTGGCTCAACTCCTGCCTCAGCAACTGGCTTCTTGTATAATGACAGCTGTACTGTCCTTTTGGTAGGTTTTTGCCCTCATTCTCTATCTGTAAAGCAAACAAAAAAGCCAGTGCTTCCCAGGTTCACCATGATTTTGCTCTGAAATTTGTAAGATACATGGAAGGATCATTAAGTATATACACTGACAGAAATTCTAGTAATGAAGGGCAAGCATCACAAGCCCAAAAAAATCAACCGGCATTATCCCATTTCTGCAAAGGGCTTCAGATTGGGCTGTTAACATAGTCAGACTCCACCAACTATTTTGCAGTTGCCCGTGCATTATTCAGCTACAAGAGACACCATCTATCTATAACCCACCTTCTGTGAGGGTGGCTGAGAGCAGGACGTTCTGACGTGTGTCCCTCTCAGCATTTAAAGCATTGAGTATCACAGCTACATCCTTCTCAAAGCCCAGGTCCAAGATCCTACAAAAACAGGAGAGGTGATGAAAGATGCCATAGGAAGGAACGAGGAGAAAGTCTTAAGGCTACACGAGCCAACTAGGAATAGGGAAGTGCTAGAGCTGATCAGGTCTTTGGCCCATCTAGCTTCATGTTCCATCCTCAACTTTTGCCAGGGTCAGACATGTCAGAAGACATCGAGAGAATCTCTGCAATGAATAATTGTACAATAATCTGTCCAAAGGGGACATTTCTTCCTAATCCCAGACATCTGGTGCTTGGCTGAGGCCACTGAACGTGAATGGTTTAAAATTGCATGCACGCTCTCTCTGATTTTTTTTAAATGTTTAGTGAATTATTGAATGTAGATGCAGAGGGTATCATAATTATTTTCCATATCTAAACACTTGGAAGTTTACCTGTCTGCTTCATCAATAATCAGCCACTGAGTGCGACGGAAATGAATACATTCTGTGGACTTGATGTGATCAACCAGGCGACCAGGAGTTGAAATGAGGATATTTATCCCTTTACGTAACCTGTTTAGATTGAAGAAAAAAGAAAAAAAAAAAAAAAGAGGGAAAGAAAAACATCCAGGTTACCAGTAACTCTGGAGTAGGAACCCAGGGTGAGAAACTGAAACTTCCAGAGGAGAAAATCATGACCATAATAAAGTTAGCAGGGACAGTACTTTCTCACTTATTACAACTGAAATTTCTTGCACAGCTAAATGTTACCATTGATCATCATTGATATTCAGAGGCATACTCAGTGATAAAAACATGGTGGAAAGAAATATTAATAATATTAAAAAAATAAAACCACCAAACCTAGGTTCTTTTTTTACTGTCAAGAGTAAACTTCTTTTTGTGTATGCTTATACATAGAGAAATGAAAATTCCATTTTGGATTAACAGCTTACAATTCAATTCTTCAAAAGGGAAAAGAAAGATATTTTTAACGCCAGGAAATCTCTTCTCCAAGAAAGCAATTTCCCCCATAACAAATACTGTAGACAGCACTCGGTGGTAAGCAAATACAGGTGTTTGTCAGAAGAGGGAAAAAAAATACTGACACAAGAGATCATCTTCTCAGAAGGCTCATCAACATTTTAGAAATAGATCCAACTGGGGGAAGTGAATACTTCCTGCTGACCCAGTCACTGTGTCTGTGTAAGATCCAGGGGGATCACAGCTTGATCCAAACTCACATTCCTCTCTCCCACTAAGCAAAGCACTCTGAAGAAGGGTAACAGATAAAAAGGCTGTAGAGCAGAAGGACCCAAAATACAATTTAAGAAGTTGGCTTCCTACCTGGCTTTCTCTGATTTTCTCTTTTCTCCCCCCATTAGCACTCCAGGCACAATCCAGGCAAATGGCTACAGAAAGGAAAACCAAGACCAATATAGATTCTTCTTAATAAAGAAAGAGAGCCTAATCCAAAAGTTATGTTCCTTGGGAAAAAGAGAAAGGACTGGGGCTGACAGCAGTGTGCATCTGGTTTGATCTAACAGATACAGCCTACATGCACTCTCACCCACAGCTACCTATCAATGGCACCTTTAGTTCTAGCCACATATATTGCTTCCCACATCGTCTAGGAGGATAGAAATGCAATCATTTCTGCACCACCTCCAATCGCATAATAATAATTCTTTTCCTTCTCCCCATGTAGCCCAAATCTTCAAAGACAAGCTACAATGCTATTTCTTCATCTTGCCTTTAAGCAGTATCTTCCTGTGGCCAATGAAAATTTAAAAAACCCACAGGACCGACAAAGTTTACATATACATACACAGACCCACACGCACACAGTCATCGTGTCTGTGAACATTTAATATCAGTCTCATTGATATTGGCAGGAGTTTTTGCTGCTTACTTTAATGAGGTCCAATCCTTCATTGAATCCAATATTACCAAATATTTACAGGGGAGATAAACAAAGCACAGTACTGCCATTGCCTCACTCCAGAGGAAATGCAGGACAGAAGCAGAGCACAGCTTGTAAGGACTGCACAAATGCCTGACTGGTAAATAGGCTTAAGTTTGCACGGGTCACTGCCTGCCAGAAATACTCCAACAAAATAGTTTCCACAAAGAGAGTTCCTTTTTAAGGTTTAAAATAAGGAAGATGTCTAAGCAAGATCCACACTATATAAACTTGGCAGTTGGCACTAGAGTGATGGTGTCAAGAGCTGCTCAACTAGCCATCTTCTCTCTCAGAAATTACACAATCATATTACACCCTCCAAGGTCCAGTCAGACCACAGTCTAAATCTGCTTTGGGTCACTATGACAATTTACACTGGACTTGATAGTTACTACACATTATATGTAACAAAGAAAAATTAAAGGGGGTCAATTCAGACTTCATCCTTTGAAGGACATCAGAAGTCCACTCCTCGTATCTTCTAACTACTGTGGAAGAAGACTGAAGCACTTTACACCTCAGCACGACACAACTTGGAAAGCACCTTATTATTTCAAAGAGAAAAAAACCCGAACAACCTGAGAGGAAGGAGTGGGACTATGGATCAGATAAATGATTTAGATACCTTCTAGCCCCATGGTAAGATGCTAAGCCTCAATTAAAATGAAAGCACTATCATTTAATTTTAAAAGCCTTCTAATTTCTCCAGCCATTCATTTGGCAAAGCAGTTCACCAGGTTCTGCTCCCATCTGAAACCCATCTGCCTGGTATTAGTTTCAGTAAAACGGTACTTGTCATTGTGAGAGTTTCTATTCATAACTCAGACTAGACAATGGTAGGTACTCCTAAAAACAAAACATTGTGAAAATCAGCTGCACTTGTTACGAAAACATCTGCAACTAAGGTGCCATAATTAATCACTTAGTTGCTCATTTAATAGTTTAAAACATGCCACAGGGAAATCACACTTAAATGCACATAAAGACAAACAGATTTATCTTTAAGGACCACGTATCCTGCCAGATGCTGGATGTCCTCAAACATCCAGTTGAATTCACACAAACTGAAGTGGTTTAGCATCTTACAGCAAGAGGCTCAAGGGAAAAGAACACCACATAGTATTGAATTCTTACCTTAAGTAGTTTCTGCATTGTTTCAAAACTCTGGAGGGCAAGCTATGGAAATTAAAAAAGGAAGTGAGATCTGAAAAAGTCTGTGGTGTGCAAAAAGGGACTACAAGCCTTTCTGGTTCAAAAGGTAAGATAATCTGGTTATGTATACTATCAGAATTCTGATTATGTCCTCAATTTTTGTTTTAGAAGCTGTGATGATCTCACATAATCCTTATCTTTATCATATTTGGACCTGTTAAAAAAAAAAAAAAGATCTCTATTCAGCCAGCTCTCAGGACAGAACAGACTTCTGCTGGCTTCTGTGAACACCCCAGGGAGAAAACAAGCTGAAGCCACAGAAGATTTCACTCCACTGGAAAAGGGAAAATGGCACAGTTTCTGGAAGAAAACCACTATGAAAAGGAAACACAGTCCAGAGGTTAGTTATCTTCTGGCAGTCAGGGCAGACCACATCATTCCCGCACCTGACCCTTGGAGTGACCATACCACTGGATCTTTCTACCTCTCCATTTCCCAGTCAACAAAACAGAGATGATATGTACAAAGTTTGCAAACCCAAACATCTGGTCAGTAGGAAGCGTCTAGCTGTGGGGTTTCACGTGCTGCCTGACAGCCACTGCTGCTGTGGCAATGAAAAGACTGAGAAAGGCAACGGTGCCACCCCGACACATCCATGGAGTGAGTACGTGAGCAGGGCTTAGTTATAGGAGCAAAACTCTTCTAAATGCTCTGACTACACAGGGTACATACTATTTGCCAGGCTTTCAAGAAAGGCCATTGCTTTCACGACAAAGTAACAGTAATATCAACTGTAATTACAAATTATCTTCCTAAGTACTCTCAGTGGCAGCCCTTTAAACAAGCTTACAGTTTCCTACATGCTTAGTATTCATACAGCATCCTAGAGAGGCAGTAAGTTTGCTGCTGTAAAAATTTAAATAGCTTCAGAGCCTTCTCCTTTCAGGGAACTGAGCTGAGATACTGCACTGCAGGTTGCATAAAACATTGTGCCCCGAACTAGATACCTGTAATCAATTTTCCACATGGAAGTTATGATCATTTGACATTAAAAAAAAAAAAGGCTGATAACCTCCCCTGAAACTGCCTTTGCAATTGCAAATAATGTAAGTCAAATAGAAAAGAGTTCAGCAGAGAAACCAACTCTTGGAAGCCTCATCTTCAGCATTCACTTACGGATTTCAAAAAGATTTTTAAAAATGAAATGTTTGTATAAACCTACACACTTGCAAAGCTGATTTCATTGGTTTTACTTATTTCCCCGTGAGAGCTAGGTAAGCTTCTCCCTCCTATACACTGAGCTAGAGAGTTTCTCCAGTCTTCACAGTTATTTGACACTGCATGAGGAAAACTTCGAGATTCCTTCTTTCTTACTTTGTTATGGCACTGAACAAAAATGAGAACACACATCCAGAGAGCAAACACTCTTTCTGCGAGGGCAAGATCTGAGCAAAAGGAGATGTTTCCTAAGACAGTCCCTGGTGGATCCCCATCTACACACTAAAAATCAGTGTTCATACACTCAGATTCAGACAGAATCGGAAGGAAGAAAGGCCACCTACCTCTCTTGTTGGGACTAATACGAGTGCATAAGGCCCATCGCTGCGCTGCAAACAGAGAAGACAAGAGGTCCACTAAGAATGTAGCACTGATGCACAGGGCACTTCCACGTCTAACTGCTGTTGGCTGCTAAAGTGAATTCTGAAGGGTTTGAACACAAGTTTGTACACAACAGTTTGAGGTATTCCCTCTGCCAGCTTAAAAAAAAAAAAAATAAATCAGTCTTTCAAATATCAGTACTGCATTGCCTTCTCCTCCCTGTGCTTGGAAACCTGCTCGCAGTCATACCCAACATTTTATTCCATCACACATTGTTTCACTCTCATATTTCTGAGTTGCAGAAATACTCTCATGTTTGATGCACAGCAACAATTTGAGGGTAGCAGCTGCAGAAAGGACCAATCCAGGATGGGTTGGAAACATTTCAATCCATAAGGAAAGTCAGGATGATCTTTTTCCAAAAAAAACGCACAAGAGATGGCAGATCCACAGTGGCATTTTCTGGTCAACCAGACGATCCAATTATCAAATCTCACTCTATGTCAAAGATTAGAAGCTTATTACTCTAGACACGGCAGTAACTTCTGTTTTCAGTTCTCCCATGGTCTTTCAGACCATTGCCTATTCCACACTCTACCTTCTCCAAACTTGACCATTTCAACTACTTAGAATTTAGCTACTGCGTTAAGTAATGGGGATGTGTAACATTGTTCTTCTGTCACCTGTATCCCAACAGTACACGAGGATCACAAAAGCCACATGCACAAATAAAGGGAAAGAGACTGATCGACCTCTGTATCAAGAGGAAACAGTGATGACTACGAGATAAAAGAGCTGGATTTTCTTTTGATTAATCTTGGTATCAAAAGCAAATGTATTTAATTCTGTTGCACCTACCTGTATTTTGGACTTCATTCCTTGCAAAGACTGTACAAGTGGAATCCCATAGGCAAGAGTTTTACCTTTTTAAAAGGGAGAAAATTGGAGGAGTTTTCATTAAAAAAAAGTGACAATTGCAGTACTCCATTAAATTAAAGTAGCACTCATCCTTAAACTGAGGTCATGAGTCTGGAAAAGTTAAATTAAGTAGAAAGTTTCCAGAAAGGAAGATTGACAGGCAAGTCACCAAAAGGTTAAATTAAAAAAAGAGAGGCGGTGGCATCCCACTAACTGGTCTAAACAAATATCCCTACCCACCCAAGGAAATGAGACACCCAGACATAGCTCAAGCACTAAGGTTCCATGGTAAGAGTGTGGGCTGCTCAGCTCCGCCGGCCTCCTGGATCTGCATCCCCAGCATGAGCCTTGGAAAAGGCCCATGGGCAATAGCTGGCAGCTGCACACCAACATTCAGTCCCACCACCGCACTGTTAGAGGTCTGCGCAGCACCTGACTGCGTCACGGCAGTCCCATGTCAGGCTTCCCAGCCTGTCACTTTCATGAGCTGCTCTGGGAACGTGAGGTTTTAGTTGTGTATTTGGGACCCAGTTTAATATGCCCTAGTGAAGGAGACTGACAATTCAACACTGACCTGAACCAGTCTGAGATCTCACTAGCGCATCTTTGCCTTGCAAGAGCACAGGAATTGTTTGTTTCTGAACGCTGTGTAACAAATAAAACCAGTTAGGAAATGCAAATGCAACACAGGACAGAATCCTAAGGTCTTAACATACAGTCACTGTTTCGAAATGGTTTACCCCCAATTCCGTGTGTTCATCTCTACTGCGTAGCTACATCAGGTAGGCATCAGATGTGACAAATTGAAAAAGATAGTTTCATAAATCAAATTAGAAGGCACGATACTCCAAGGTTCCACCCTCAGGTGCGACAACTGACTCACTGTCTAACTTACAAGTTATTTCTTGTCCCGAATTTTGAAAGCAACAAACAATATGGCAACAGGACAGCTGAACAGGTACTGCAGCCTTCACAAACCAGTTGCATATAATGAAACAATCACTGCCTTTAAGGGGTAGTGACGCGCAAAGTCTTTCTATGAATTTGCTTACCTGGTCATACTATTTATCTTCAGGACGGTGTTTATTGTGGAGATCTAGAGAGATAATAAAGAGCAGTAAACAGGTTTCATTGTCAAACTGTTCCTTTTGTTACTTTTTGTAGTATAAGATAGAGCAAAACCAAGAAGACTGATGCTTATTCTCTACATTACTGGTCCAGGGCAACTGGATGTAGAAGTTTCCAGGTTCTCAAAACACTTTTTACTTAATCAGACTTACACCATTGCCGGTACATGATGAAATATCAGACCTGTTAAAATACTGCACTCCCAAATAAGTTTTTCTGTGGTTTTTTTTAGTATTACAACTGCAAACGATGAAGGGTGCTGGGACAGTGTGTCTGGGGACGGGTCAGGACACTGGCCAGCACGCCAAGCTAAGAACTGCAACAAAATCATCAGGCAAAGTACTGGCAATCTGTCCAAGTCACCATAAATAAAGGTGCGTGTCTCAGCTTCCTAACCTGCCCCCCCCACCCAAACCCTCCATGTTTCAAGGCAAACAGCCTTCCTGCCACTCACCAGATGCGGATGGAGGTCCAACTGGCTAAAAGAATCTGTAGTGAAAACATTTTCTTGCACCTGTTTCACGGCTTTTCTGAGTTAGGTGAAACAAACCAAAACAAAGCAGTTAAATATGACACAACAGTATTCTGCATAAACAGAAACCACACACACCAAGCAACTGCTTTGCCCAAGCAAGGGCAAGAATTCAAGACACTCAATTTCAAGGCATGGAAAGGTTCTTTTCCTCCCATTTGTCTAAAATACCTGTGAATTTCTGGGATATCAGGGTTGTTTTTAAACAGGCTGGATGTCTTAATGAAAGGTTTGCTTTTCTGGCTTTCTTTTTGGTTGTCAGTCAACCGCTTCTTAGGAAGAGATTTTTGGGATGCATTTCCCTTTTCCCTGATGTCACCTTCCGTAGCGCATTTCTTGAAGGTGTTTATTGATGGCTTACGTTGACGTTTCAAAGGTGGGTTTCCATGTGGTGACTGGAGCTTTCTTTTCAGAGCTTTAGACTGCTTTAATGTTGATAAAAAAATAGATAACAAGAATTCATTAACGACTGAGAATTAGCAACATGGTATGATGTAGAACACAAACATCAGCCCACAGACAGATCCCTTGTTTTGTTGCATCTCCTACACCAGGACTAAAGAAATTAAGCTTGATTTTTGCAGCTAGACAGTTCCTACTGTAACAGATTCACCACCATGCCCGAGACCTCCGAACACCACTGAAATGCAAACAGAAATCTAAAGTCATATGTAGTGCTCATTGCTAAAGGATTTCATTTAGCTTCTCCAGTAACCGAGCAGAACACGCTTTAAAAATCTCTCTCAAAAGCTCTGCAAATCTCATGATTACATTAAAGCTATCCCACTGGGTTCCTTCTTTCTCTGGGCAGTAGGGACACCCTATACGTCACTCCAACTTAGCTTCTACCAACCTTCAGCATTCCTGAGCTCTTTATTTCTTCTTCCGCAGCAATCAGTTTATTTTACTGATCTTCAGGCCATCTTAAGAAAAACTTTTGCTCGCCCCAAATCCCTCAGGAACAGCAAAGAAGAAATTTAACTTCCTGCTCCCCAAAGCTCCTCAATGTCCCCCAATTCTCTTTCAATGAACTTTTTTCCCCGACACGATTGCAAAGCTCCTGAAACGTGTGAAATGCTGGCACAATCTTGCCCCACTTTTTTCTTTCTTCCCCACTTCTAGTTGCACACACTGATTTTCTTTGTCTTCCTGTGAACCCTATTGTTTCCAAGCACTACTACTTTTTTCACTTGTTTCTTTAAATTTTTGGCAACCAACCAAAACCCAACCCCCTTCCACCAACACTCACTATCAGAGAAACGATGGTGGTAGCACCCCACCTCAAAGTGCCTAATATAATCCCGGCAAGCACTTAACTCTCACATAATTTTGCACAATATTACAACTTTAAAATGAAGACTACTAATTGAAACAACCCGAGAATCACTGTAACAACTTTAAGAGTGAAAACGTCTATTTAACCTACTCTTACGGATCTTCCTTCAAACCTGTGAGACCGAAGCACCTATTCCTGCAGCTCACAGCGCTCCCGCGACTATAAGTTTACTCGAGAAGAACCCTCGCCCTCCCTGGCCGCCCTTCAAAGCAGAGGCATGAGGCAGAGGCTTGGAAGAGCGTTACCCGCGGCTCCAGGCCTCATCGCCCACCGAGCCCGAAGCCGCTCACACGGCCCGGGCAGCGCACAGCAGCGACCGCAGCCCCCTCACAGGGACGAGCCACCCTCTGCAGGTATCAGCCCCGTCTCGGGGGGAGAAGCCAAAGGCTACTCTTAGTAACTTTTCAGCCGCTGACGCCCCCCGGCCCACTGACCGCGACTCCGCGGGCCTGCCCCCAGCCGAACTCCTCCCAGACCCAGGCAGGGCGAGAGCCGCGGCTCCGGCCCGCAGCGGCACCCCGGGTCCCAGCACAGCCACGGCCGCGACGTCTGGCTCGGGCCAGTCCCCAGCCCCCCCCG